>JACEEZ010018752.1:612662-625162 GCA_016584305.1 Chionoecetes opilio
CCCTTACCCCCCCCCACACCCATTCACTCACCCATCACCCCCACCCATTTCCCCCAAAACCCCCACCCTTTCACTCACCCATTACCCATCACCCCCAACCCATTCAGTCACCCATTACCCATCATCCCAACCCATTCACCACCATACCACACCCCAACCCATTCACCCATACTCTCACCCACAACCCATTCACTCACCCATTACCATCACCCCCACTATTCCCTCACATTACCCATCCCCCACAACCCATTCCCCTCACCCATTACCCATCACCCCCCACCCATTCCCCCCCAAATTACCATCCACCCACACCCATTATCATCACCCCCATATCACTCACCCATTACCCATCACCACCCACCCATTTTGACTTCAGCCAAAACAAAAATGTGGGGGGGGGGGGAGAGGGTATTGAAATTGGAGACAATTTATTGGAATGACGGGGCTTCGGTATGAAAACAAAAGGAACAAAAGGTGTAATAACAAAAAAATACATCCATAAATACCACTTCAGTTCATTATTTTAACGATACTAATATATTTGCGTCTTGGGTATTGAAAAGGCACAACCCCGTCCCACAGTAATGATATAAGGATTTTGACACTTTTGACCCCCCCCCAAACAGTGGCGTCACCAGGAAAAAAAATTTGGGGGGGCTTTAGCCCCGGGGTGGTGATGGCCTATCCAGCTGGGGGGTCGGGGGGTAATTTTGAAAATGAATCAGTTCCAGGGTAATTTTGAGGCCCAAAAAAGAGAAGAAAGTGGACTTAAGCTTTAATTACATGACACATAAATTAAATAGAGTTTACCATGCATCATACCATAGTAACAAAATTGATAATTTGAAGAAAATTTTATCTGCTTATACAAAATAATAAAATTGCCATTTTTCCCCTCTCCCCTAACAAACACAAAGGAATTGCACAATGTATGTTTGTGGTTTGTTTCTCAGTAAGGTTTTATCTTGATCATGAAAAAAATATATAAATATAAACTTACAATATATTCAAGGTATTTCCCTTATTGCACAAAAACAGGTACATGGGATACTGTAGTTACAACAGAATAAAGTACATGATCATGATAAAGTAACTAAAAGCCGATTTAACCTGCCTCCCATGCCTTTCCCTGGCTCCCACTGCCTTTAAACCCGCCTCCCACGTGTTTAAACCTGCCTCCCGTCCTGTGTTACCCTGGCACCACTGCCTTAACCTGCATACCACGTGTTATCCTGCCCCCCGTCCTGTGTTACCTGCCTCCCACTGCCTTACCCTGGCTCCCACTGCCTTAACCTGCCTTCCATCCTGTGTTAACCTGCCTCCGTCCTGTGTTAACCCTGCCACCACTGCCTTACCCTGGCTCCACTGCTTTAACCTGCCTCCCGTCCTGTGTTAACCTGCCTCCCGTCCTGTGTTACCCTGCCACCCACTGCCTTACCCTGGCTCCCACTGCCTTAACCTGCCTCCCATCCTGTGTTAACCTGCCTCCCGTCCTGTGTTACCCTGCCTCCCACTGTGCTAACCTGCCTCCCGTCCTGTGTTACCCTGCCTCCCACTGCCTTACCCTGGCTCCCACTGCCTTTGCCTGCCTACCACTGTGTTAACATGCCTCCCGTTTTGGGGGGGCTGAGTCCTTGACTTGGGGGGGCTAAGTCCCCCTTAGCCCCCCCGCGGTGACGCCACTGCCCCCAAATTTAGGGGAAACTCCCAAGTCTGGAAACCCTGTAACCACTTCAGTTCATTCTTTTAACGTAATACTACATATATTTGCGTCTTAGGGTATTGAAAAGGCACAACACCGTGCACAGTAATGATATAAGCATTGTGACACTTTTGACGGAGGTCTCCATCCGCATAGCGGCGCCACCTGTTCAAAATCCAAAATGGCGCGGCCCGAGTGACACCTCTCTGTGAAGCATCTCTGCTTGTAGCTTCTTTATTTTCGTATGTTTTTATGTTCTTAACTCTTTCACGCCCACATCTTTCCTTTGCTATATAAAAACGTCATAAAATAGCCATAAAATTACGAAAAGTAACTGAATGTACCAAATAAGCAAGTGGACAAGAATACTAAACGGGTCATATCTATAAAATATTGCTTATATTCATTAAAGTCGTCTAATGGTGGCCAAATTACAATGAAAATTACGTTCTGGGCCTCAAGGGGTTAAATGTTCACAAGTTACCAAGCTTTGAGCTACATAAGGAAAGGGCTTAAGTTATATAGCTGGTAGATGGACTCCAGCCCGAGACTTTTCCCTCTAAGGTGGGTCTCGGGGCTGAGAGAATGAAATGAATGAGAATGAACATTACGTTCTGGGCCAAAAAAGAAAATATCCATCTGTGATTTAAAAAGGAAATAGGGAAAAAAACTGATTCACAAATAGGGTCGTAAATGATTGGAATGGACTCAGTCGTCAGGGTCGACTATGCGGAGTCAATATAGGGAGCTTTAAAAGGAGGCTAGATCGATACATTTTTTATGGATGGGGATGAAAGGTGGATGTAGGTAGTGTTAAGTAACAGGAACTACCTCGTGTAGGTCTCCCGGCATCTTGTAGCTTCCTTATTTTCTGATGTTCTTATGTTCTTATGTTCTTGCTCGCGAGGGTGAGCGAAGAAAGAAGCTACAGAGAAAAGGTGGGTGACAAACTCTGCGGTAACGTTTTGCCACGTTTCACTAACTCCGTTGATTTGTATGCAATATTTTTCTTTAATTATTATTACCATTATTATTGTTATTACTATCATTCATTATCATTATCGTTATCATCATTATTATTGTTGTTATCATTGTTTTTTTTAATTGCAATTTTGATTGCTTAAATCACTAAAATTGGCCGTTTTGTGTTGTAATAGCGGTGAGTAACAATTTTGTAGATTTTTTCATAGCGTCCGGTAGCTTACAAGATCATCCGCCAAGATGATGATGATGTGCGGCGTGACTGGCGTTTGCTCTTGCGCTGTGACGGCCGCGGACAGCAGCAACAGCAGCAGGAGGCCCCCGGCGAGGCAGCCCTTCATGTTGCCCGGCTGTTTGGGAGAGAGGGATAAGATATGTTTAGAATTTAGATCCTATTTTTGGTAAATTTCCAGATGAACACCGAACTTCCTTTGTTGAACGAAACTATTTTTTTCTGGTGAGTTTTGATGTTTTGAATGAATCTACTAACAGTTTCTGTCGCAAATCACTTTTTTTTTTTTTTTTTTTTTTTCTTTTTTTTTTTTTTTTACCTAACCGAACCTATACCTAACCTAACCTAACCTAACCTAACCTAACCTAACCTAACCTTTACCTAACCTAACCTATATCAAACCTAACCTTTGCCTAACCTTTACCGAACCTAACCTAACCTTTACCTAAAAAAAAAAAAAAAAAAAAAAAAAATTGCGACAGAAACGGTGAGCAGATTCATTCAAAACACATCAAAACTCACCAGAAAAAAATAGTTTCGTCCACCAAAGTGAATTCGGTGTTCATCTGGAATAATACCCTATTTTTTTTTCTTACAGGTACTCTGGTATAATACTTAAGGTATTCTTTTAGGGTATGGCTAAGGGAAAAAACAAAATAAAAAGCCCGCTATGTTGGTCGACCTTATAAAGTTATAAACAGTGGCGTACCGAGGGGGTACCCCGTTCGTGATATATATATATATATATATATATATATTATATATATATTATATATATATATATATATATATATATATATATATATATATATATATATATATATATATATATATTAATTTTTTTTTCTTTTTCTCTCTCTCTCTCTCTCTCTCTCTCTCTCTCTCTCTCTCTCTCTCTCTCTCTCTCTCTCTCTCTCTCTCTCTCTCTCTCTCTCTCTCTCTCTCTCTCTCTCTCTCTCTCTCTCTCTATATATATATATATATATATATATGCTACTTTAGTATGCGGTCTACCGGCTGCTTCTACTTTAGTATGAGGTCTACCGCGCTACCACGCTATACTGTGGGTTTAATGGATTATTTCCATCGGAGAATATTTATTTATTTTATTTATTAATCAATTTATTAATGAACAATAACATCACATTGCTAATTCTAATACAATAGTATATCATGCATAAACAATTAACGGTATACATTACGAATATCGTAAATGCTATAAACAAATCAGGTTCATCTTTTCTGAGCACTTTCCAGCAAAAATGATTAAGGTGTGACTGAAACAGTTCCTTGCTAACACCTCTCATGTTCTTTAAAATACGTGGTTTGACATCCAACCACGATCGTTCTATGCCTTGAGTGTTTGCTCCTGTTACTGGTTCCACGTAATTTTCTTGGTGATTCACTGTACTATGGCGATAACCCAGATTATTTAAGTTTCCATATGCAGGCCATTCATCAGAGTGAATCACTGAACCGGCTTCACATTCCCGCTGAATGATGGGAATTAAAGTATTTCTGTCACGCCGTTCCATATGAAAATAACGGTAATCAGAGCCTTGCTTGAGGCCAAATACCCAAGGCCCATCGATTCGGCGTCCATGGTTAACCTGACCTGTGTTAGCTACCTAACCTATGACCTGTGGACCAGTAACTAATCCCTTCTGATGCAGGGGTAGGGGACCTGTGGACCAGTGTAGGGGTAGATCACACCCCACACCACTGTAGACTGCGGTACTGGGGTAGAACGCATACTAAAGTAGCACATATATATATATATATAATATATATATATATATATATATATATATATATTATATATATATATATATATACGTATATTGGCCCCCCTCTTTTTAATTTTCTGGATACGGCAATGTTTATAAAGCAGGCAATTTGTACGTACCAAAAGCGAGGTAGGGATCTCACACACCACACACACCCCTTACTTTTACTCAAGGGAAGCAGTAGCTGCTAGCTCGCATTTCCAGGGAAATATTTCGAGCCGTGAGCAGGGGTCGAACCTGCGCGAAAGTCACATACACAGAGACAATACCAATTGTACCAAACCGGCGGCGTGTGTGTGTGTATTCTCATGTCCATAGATGGGAAACATGCATTTGCTTTGCTGTAATCTCAATCAGTAGAAACAAGCAGCTGTCACACACACACACACACACACACACACACGCACAAGGGATGTTAGGACGACCATGCTGTAGGAAGAGTGAAGAGTGATTCAAACACATCCAATAACAAAATAAAATCAACATGTTTTAGCATTTTGTACGCAGGATGGCCGCAGCAGCCGAGTGTCATTTTTCTGTCAACAGAACTGTTACACGCCCCCATCATTCCATAGCATAGTATTCCATAGCATAGCATAGCATTCCATAGCATAGCATTCCACAGCATTCCATCATAAGCAGTCGTGGGAACATAGGCAACATCCTACTAGCATTGTGAACCGTCCTTCCCTCAATTCTGAAGAACACCGTTTTGCCTATATTCAAAACACATTCAAGAGCTGTCAAAATATATAAGTCTTTCTGGCTTCGTATTGCTTTAATTTGACGTTCATTATTGAGGATATGTTATTGCAGTGCTGGAAAATGTTATTTTGCTTCACTTATTGATTAAATTAGGATAGACTTTTTTTTTGTATTCTATGTTGTGCTACGGAGATACAATGGATGACATTTTATTTATTGAAAGTTTCGTGAGACCTCAGCAAATATTTTAATTCATCAAGTAGTTACACTGTAAATACACAAATAAAAATAAAAACAATTCTGTGCATGGGATGGAATTTTTGTCCTTGCGAATAAAACAGTAGTAAGAGTTTTTTATTTTTTATTAATTTTATTATTTGTTTAGTAAGAATCTTTAATTATTTGTTCATTTAGCCGCATTTTAGCGTCTCTGTTGTTCTTACCGTGCGAAGAAGGTGAAGTTGATTAACCGCGCGTCAGTAGTGAGAAGAAACAAGTGTGTCCACAGCGAGACACACCCAAACAATACCTCTTATCATCCAGTGTTACCTATTTTTTTTTTACTACGTGTGTGGGAGTTGCCGCAGCGTTACACAGAAATAAACTCCCTTGCTATGTGTGTGCATGTGTGTGTGTGTATGTGTGTGTGTAGGTGTGTGTAGGTGGTGGAGCGAACATATGTGTATGAGTCATCGTTCATTAGTACCTAGGCTACTTCAATGATGATAATAGTATACGACATTATTGATACCCAGGTAAGCTCAATTGGATGTTTTTAAAGATAAAACAACGATTAGGGAGATAACGATGGGGTACTCCGTAGTGTAGTGGTTAGCACGCTCGGCTCGCAACCGAGATGTCCCGGGTTCGATCCCCGGGCAGTGCGAAGATAGATGGGTGGTCTTTCTTACAACCTTTCGACCCAGCAGTGAATGGGTACCGGGTATTAGCCGGTGGTTTGTGACACCCCTCCCGGGGTGGTGGCTTCGGCCAACACTAAGCTGCAGCGGTAGATCACTATGGCTCTGAGGAATTATCCTCTAAACAAACAAACAAAACTACGTATTTTGCTGAACATTGCGCGGTGACTCAGTAATAGAGGAAGGAACTGTCTAATGAAGAGATCTGATTGTGGAAGTTTTTCTTAGTCTCCTGTAATTCGGTATTAAGTTATGGATTTCGCCTTGTATGATTATAAATAAATATTGGCATGAGTATTTCAGATTTTGGGCGGGATATGAAAAATCTAACTACCGTAGATAACACTAAAGTCGTCAGGACAATTTTTTTTTCTATTTACAGACGTGTGGTGGCGTTAATACTTACATTTCTACATTCATGATTTCAGGAAAGTTAGAAGGGGCTATCTGGAGAGTCTGTGTCATTTTCTGTCTTCATCTGTGTCATATTATGGCTATAAATGAACAAATTACCAAAATATCACCAGAGTGGCGACCAACAGTAAGGTCGCCATCTAGTGTCCTCCCGCCGTCGTCGTCGCGCGAAAAAAAAACGAGTAGTGAAATTTGAAACCGCATATACTTGCAGATACAAAGCATAAACAACACTGAAACAGGGTAGATTATACAGTCATGATATAAACTACTGTGTATCATCTTCAGTGGCACATATAAATCAGTAGTGACTAGTGATGCTATAATTCGTAATATTTGGCGGCTGGCGACATTATTGCAGATGGCGACTATGCTGTTATCTACGGTAGGTAATCGTTTTCTTCCCTTGCAGTATATACCCCCAATAAACGACAAAACATCAGAATTGAGTAGAAATGTAAGAAATATGATTTATAAGAACAGATGAAAGATGAATAATAGCGTGCATCGTTTTTTCTCGCTTCTCATGCATTTCTTCGCCTTCAGTACAGATGATGAATAATCGAGGTCCAGCTGTGTGTGATGCAAACCACCCTGTAGCCTTCACGCAGCAGTAGCAACGTCAGTCATACCAGATGTTATGGCATACCAGGATTTCATCGGATATATATTTCTTCGTTACTTTGATTAAATGAAAAAACCTGTACTTTGTTTCTTCTGTATTCATTCATCAATTCATTCTTCAATTATAACCAGTAGGTACCTAAACCTCAAAAAAGGAAGAGAGAAAAGAAAAGCAAAGCTGTTTCTTTTATAGTTTCTGTAAATCCATGTATTCACAGTACGTACTACGGTACTACTATACTTATATACACTTGTTTATATTAGACTACTATGCACGTAATACAAAGATACTATATATACATGTTTTCAATCGTCTATCTGTATAGTGTATAGATATCTATATACGGTATTTCGATGCTGTTACAATAAAATCAACTATTGATATACTGAGCACGTCTTAAAGATTTGGAAACTACAGTTTTTAAGCTGAATTTCTTATGGCAAGCTGCTCTGGCATCCCCCCCACCCCCCGCGAGCCTAATCCCGTGATCCCTTCCCAACAGGCTGCCTCGCTCGCCCCACGCCCTCGGCCCTCGCGAGGTTGATCAACTTTCAAGCTGACAGTTACCCGCCATTTATCGTTCAGTGTACACGCGCGCCGCTCGTGATCTCGCTGGTCAGTGAACTTTGAGTGCTACTTTTCTTCCATGTCATTGAAATAGTTGACTGGGATTAAAATAAAGGTTAGTTAATCATAGCATGTACATTTGGTGTGTCATGTCAGACTTTTTGCTGATTTTCTACAGTGTTTTGTTCGCTTTGTCGTATTATAATGACGTTGACACTTAAGTCTTAACGATGGCAAAGTGTGATTCCTTTAAGATGTCGTGACTGTATGCGTGATCGAGTAGCTGCAAGATATTCACTCTGCAAAAATATACCTCAACATTAGCCTGTAGGTAATTTATTTTGGAACTGACGGAAGTAAAATTCCGCAATACTCTAAAATGTGGCATCGAATACGGTGGGTTACATGCAGAATCAAGTGCAGTGTGTCATTGATTGCAGCGATAGGGTAGAGGATGAAGATGTTAGTGATGATAGGCAGGGACTGGATGTGTTATGTCAGCAGTATGAGTCCTGGTTTGAAGTGGTTTCGATGAACACTACTGGCGCCATGTTAAAAAGTCAAGACAGAGGTTATATTCACGGTGGAAATGTGACTAAAGTGCGGCTGTGTATTTTGCTACATGACTGCTCGATGTACTGGAGAGAGAGAGAGAGAGAGAGAGAGAGAGAGAGAGAGAGAGAGAGAGAGAGAGAGAGAGAGAGAGAGTAGCAGCTTTATGAACATTTATTGCCTTAATTCATCTATCTTCTAAGCCATCTGTAACTGTGTGTAACTGTGATTAATAACTTTAAGAGAGAGAGAGAGAGAGAGAGAGAGAGAGAGAGAGAGAGAGAGAGAGAGAGACGTATGTTTGTTAGGCAGGATGGAAGCAGGAACCACGTTAACAAACAAGGCTCATTCATACTCCATAGGTGGTGTTGATGGTGTGTAATCGTTGCCGAAGAACTGATAAGACATTGTTGCTCGGATCGCAGCGTTTTTTTCTGCAGGTTATCACTATCGCACTCTTGTAATCGGGAGTGACGCGAGCAGTAAGATATTCAACATTGCTATGGTGCTGGTGATTTATTTATCATTTTTTTGTCATTGGTTATCAGGCACCAGACCAGTACATCTGTGTTCGCTTCATTGAGTCATATAATAGTAATAATAATAATAATAAAATTTTCACCCGAAGGCATACAGAAAAAAAAACAGTAACATAATATACATACAAGAGGAAATGAACTTAAGCACTACCGTAGATAACAGTCAAGTCGCCACCTGCAGTCATGTCGCCAGCCGCCAAATATTACGAATTATAGCATCACTACTGATTTTTATGTGCCACTGAAGATGATACACAGTAGTTTATATCATGACTCTCTACCCTGTTTCAGTATTGTTTTATGCTTTGTATCTGCAAATATAACTGTTGCGCATTTTGCTTCTCAAGTTTTTCTTGGCGCGACGACAGACAGTAGCTCATCACCTTTCGGGCGACAGGACACAAGACTTGCCAAATCTTTCAAACTTGAATAGAATTTGTTTTCACGTTGGCAGAGGAATTTTTTTTATATCCAAGCATCTTCCGCAGCTAATATATATAGAGACTTGTTTTACTTTACCTCTAATTTCCCTGAATTCCCCAGAGTGGCGACTCAACTGATGGGTTAAAATACTAGCTAGCGACTTTACTGTAGTAGGTATAACAACGTCGCCACTCGGTTTTATTTTTATAATTTGTTCATTTATAGCCCTAATATGACGCAGATGAAGACACAAAATGACACAGACTTTTCAGATAGCCTCTTCTAACTTTCTTAAAATCATGGATGTAGAAATGTAAGTATTTACGCCACCACACGTCTGTAAATAACAAAGAAACGTTGTCCTGGCGACTTTACTGTTATCTACGGTAAAGCAAAAGCAACATAACTAATGGTGTGGAATGATGGCATGAAACTCAACTAACCGTTTCTGCTGATATGACCGTGCGTGTGGCTGTGGGAAAAAAACAACTTGCTGATGCAGTTGTAATTGATTATGATTACTATTTTTTTTTAGTGCTGATTGTTTCATGTCAGCAAGATAGAGGGATCAACGAAGCAGCAACTCCGCAGCCTCTTTTTGTTTCTTCATCGCATCATCGAATCTGAAAGCGTACAGCGTAATATCGTACACAGCTCACTGCCTGATTGTCAATGTCTTATTGATTCGCCTTACAATTTTCGACACTATAATAATGATAATAATAATTTTATCCTCACTCGAAGGCATACAGGAAAAACAACAACAAATAGTAACTACTAAAGCAAATAAAAAGATAATATATACATAATAATGTAATTCAATAAGAAGTTTATTGTCTTCCATTAAACTGACAACAGAAACTTACCCAGTAATACCAAGCTAACGACTTTTTAAAGCTAAATAATGAAAATAGGGGAATTAGTATCCAATCGAATGATGTACAAAACTTTCGCACCTGCAGTACCTTCGTCCGGGCGTGAGGCTTGTTTGTTATGATTCAGGTGGTCCTTATCAGAGGGCGAGACGTGACTCCTCCAAAGAATCAACAAACATTAACATAATCTTATCGAACTATCTGCCTTTATGAATGGATGACGGTAAGTTCCGCGCGGAGGCATTTCTCATGCTTTACGATATTGTTTACTGCCAAACCTGCGAATCATACGTGAGATACAAGAATACAGCTTCTTCAGTTGTCAAAGATGAATTGATAGATTTTTCAGTAATAAAGGTCAGAATACCTTGAATATTAACAATTTTCACGAACATACATGATTCTAAGCACATGTGTCATATATATGATTATAATGTCTGAGGTATACTACATATAGGTTACCCCGCTATCAAGTCTTCTCGTGTGTGTGTGTGTGTGTGTGATGTAGTAGACCTCGCTCAGGCAGGTGTCGAGGAGTCCCGCGACTTCCTAGGTGCGAAGAGGGAGTGTGGAAAGGTTATAGGAAAATTTTGGGAGCGTTATCGGGAGACTCCGTGGGAATTTTCCGCGCGTTATACTGGCAAGCTCATGAGTGTGTTTACGTTGTTATATCTCAGTCTACCAGACACCTGGTAGCCTGATAAGTATACCCACCTATAAGTATACCACTGCTGGTTTGATAAGTACAATTGTACCAACGCCACACTGATATTTATCAGTCATGCAGTCACATACAGTCACTTATTAGCTTATCAGTCATCTACAACACACACACACACACACACACATACCACAGGAACTACCACGTGTAGGCCTCGCGGCCTCTTGTAGCTTCCTTATTTTCTTATGTTCTTATGTTCTTATACCTGAACCGCCTGAACGGCACAGTTGGTTAGGGCGTCCGGCACCATTCTGTGGTCCGGTGTTTGATTCCCGACCCCGCTCATTCCCGGGGATTTTTCCACTGAGAAATTCGGGCGGTTACTGTCCCCCTTGAGCAAGGATGGGGGTGAGGGGATGGGGGTGTATGGTGTGTGAGGTCCTAGCATTACCCAAAGATCGGTAATATTGAGCTTCAAACTCGCACCGGGAGGGTGAAACTGGCGATCGCGAGTCCGACTCGCGTGGACAAGACCATGGGTGAATAACACACACACACACACACATAGGCACACACACACACACACACATAACACACACACACACACACACACACACATAGGCACACACACACACACAGGCACAGGTTTCTAGACAGAGCAATAGATCAGCGGAACATGTAGCCTGCAGAAGTACGTGCCATGTGCATGACTTTTAATTACGAGACAAATATGATTAAATAGTTTTTAAAGGCGGGACATAGCAAACATGACTCAGTCCTGTTAAAATACAATTACGTGCGAGCACACATCCCTCACATATCACAGCCACACACCACCCAGTCTCACGCGACATCGTAGATAACCATCGCGCCATAACTTCCCTGCATCATCCGGTCGCGCCTCCACAGCTCAGTCAATTAAGAGTTTATCTGCGATACATGATAAATATATGAAAGGTGATAAGGTTAAGGTTTCGTGAGGCACCACATTAAACACTCGAACACTAATAGTAGCTAAAGGCCTTAAAGTATACAACACACACACACACACACACACACACGAGCAAGGGGTTTGTGTGTGTTTACGAAATTTCGACACACTAATTTACGCTCGCTTTCCCTTGAAAAAAATATAATTCTTAGAGTAATTTGAAAAACGCTGAACGCAAGCCAAACTTACACTTGCTGTAATGCAAGTTATATACCAAATAGGTGGTTTCCTTTTACCCCTTTACATAATTATTTCATCTGTCAGTCCGATGCACAATCTAGCAGACAACTCTTTCCACCTCTTAATACCTCAGTTGAACCTTGGTTGAAGAAGACATTACGTACGTCACTCTTCTCCTCCGTCTACAGACTCTACATGGTTACCTGATACCACCTCCCTGATACCACACAACTGTTCCTTCCACTCTCCCCTCCTACATCTACCGTACACTGAACGTTTTTAAAAGCTCCTCACTAACGATTCTAAATGAAAAAAATACATGCACTCGTCTACCTCTATGTATGTT
>JACEEZ010018752.1:630162-660162 GCA_016584305.1 Chionoecetes opilio
TACTGAATTGTAACATGACGGCCAATAAAAAAAAAAAAAAAAAAAAAAAAATATTCTCTCTCTCTCTCTCTCTCTCCTCTCTCTCTCTCTCTCTCTCTCTCTCTCTCTCTCTCTCTCTCTCTCTCTCTCTCTCTCTCTCTCTCCTCTCTCTCTCTCTCTCCTCTCTCTCTCTCTCTCTCTCTCTCTCTCTCTCTCTCTCTCTCTCTCTCTCTAAGCAGTGTTCGAATCCCTGCTTTTCATCTTTCAACGTAACCAAACCTCACTACTGTTTATCCCTTTAACTTGACTACTACCTCATATACTCATGATAATTTTAAACTCATATACATACATAGATATATGACGTGTTTTGGTGCGTGTATAGAGGCAATACGAATAAAAAAAAAGTATTTGTAGCCATAAAAAAAGAGGGAAGAGTCGGGACGTTATAGTCAGCTGACAACAAAAGACAAACACGAAGGGTTCAATCAGGCCAAAAAACTCAATCTCTCGGCCACTCACAGCTTGTTCCTGTAGAGAGGTGAGACTATTAGCTGCTATGTAGTGTTAGTATAGTGTGTCATAAGGCAGCGGTGCAGTAAAGTGACGGAATTCAGTATGGGGTGAGAAAAACCATGTAAGCTTGTGACGGGGAGGGAGGGAGGAGGGGCGGATGTAGGCGGTGTTGTCAAGGATGTCGTGTCAGTAACTAAAACATTGTCTTTGTGTATGTGTTATTTAAAGGTAATGTGTATAATTTCACAGTGTTGACTTCTTGAAACAGTGCAGTGGTGAAATGCCGAGGGATGTATAGGTACGTAATTACTGAAATATGTAGAGCATGTTGTTTTTCTTCTAACCTGCATACTCATTGCTATACAATATGTTCTAGTAACTTAACTGATCTAGGTTATGGATATGTGCTAATATGTGTTACAGGAGGTGTGAAAATCATAAAAAAAACTTAAGGAAAGGGGTAATTTTTCGGTTAAGTAGGGCATTCTGCGATTATGTAAACTACATTATGAAGGCACAAATGAAGATTTGTTTCTCTTTCGAAACAAAAGTAAAGGGCATTTAAAAACTAAACCGGTTAATATGGAGGAGAGTTTCACGTTCGTTTTCAGAGACACCAACTACTTTTTCTTGGCCTACAATAGGTGCTTGTTCTAATGGTGTTGGTTTTATTTTGCGCAAACCAAAAAAAAAAAAAAAAAAAATGTCTATTTTGTGGTTAAGGTTAGGTTAGGTTTCTTTAAAACCTGTAAGGTTAGGTTAGGTTAGGTTTCATTAAAACATAAGGTTAGGTTAGGTTTCATTTTTTTTCATTTTGGTTTGCGCAAAATAAAACTAGCACCATTAGAACAAGCACCTATTGTAGGCCAAGAAAAAGTAGTTGGTGTCTCTGAAAACGAACGTGAAACTCTCCTCCATAATTACCACTAAACCTAGCCCCTCGTTATAACCTCCTACCTTGTTAGTAACCCAGCCTCCTCTAATGGTAACCCCAAAATACCCCCACGAAGGGATGTCCTCAGCTGTAATAAAACCAAAGGGAAGGAAGGATGACTGGCAGCATCAGGTGTCCAGGAGCTGCCCTGTGTAGCCTGACATGTGGTGCCTCATTGTGTTCTCATGCTCTCACCAGCGTGTGCTAAGATTCACTGAACAAATATCGATTCGTCAGTATTATTATCACTTTTATATAACCTGATTATGTTCATTGTTGCTGTATTGAACAGGCTGGTGAACATGTGAAAGCATACATTAAGATGACTCAGCTTGCACAAGGAATTTTCATAGGATGACACAAGTTCATTCTTTTCTCCAGCCAGGGACAGATTAGCATTGTATGAAAGCTTTATATGACGCTTCCTTCTTTGCAATGATGATAATGCCTATTGTGATACCCTTACACAACACACTCATAGCGGAATTTTTTCTTTGTAGATTTTGAGTACCTATGAATTATAACTTAGATTGAGTGGTGGGAAGTAAAGGAAGTAGAAAAAATAGCAGGGTATAATATGTTTATAGTGACAAAATCTATCAAAGAAATTTGGCAGATGGCAGAAAGTGTCTTGTAAAATTGACAGCTGAGCATTACCAGCAAACCAGCATCTGGGAGAGGGAAGACAATTCGTGGCAATTGATACAAAATACTTTATTCTCAGGAGCATATCGAGCTGCTTTGTATTACGATATCTCATGAAAGATGATCAGTGTGGAGATGAATTGAGTGGTAGCAGAGGGAGAACCTTTACAAGTTTACACAGTCAACCCCAGCGCATAGTCGGGAAATGAAGGACGTTAAATGAATACGGTGATGATGAAAGATGGTACTTATTTATATGGTTATGACCAACTGATAGACTGAAAAGTGAAGTTCGTTAGTAAGAATTAGCAGAAAAATGTGTAAAAAAGAATTTTGTAGCAGCTTTTGTTGCTCATATGATGTACAGTTTGTAAGTGAGAAAAGTTTGGATGCAGGTAAAGGCATTGTAAGCTAGCTTGGTTGATCTGAACTTACCTGGTTTTTTTTTCTCTCATCCATCTTTAAGTATCCAAGACTTTACTGTACGTCCTACTCTATGATGCATTCAGCTTGTGCGGTTCACCATGTAGTCATCAGCCTCGAGACACAGGGGTACAGTGTTGTTGGAGGCTTTTTAAAGAGACAAGGGTGGAGAGTTGAGAGATTTTCTCCAGGTAGTGTCATTTCCCATGAAAACAAACAAGTAAAAATCTGCTTTTTGTTGTGTACCACCCATTGGTTTGTGAGAAGCCCAGTTACGTATATGACAAAAGTTGTGTTTATAAAAAGTGAAAAATGAGGAATAACTCGTAAAAAAAAAATCACATTTTAATCCTTTTCTTTGGTGTGTGTGCCCGTCAGGGTGGCAAGGTTGGTAGAGACGTGAGCTTGCAATGTGCAGAGTCCCTGCGCATTCGGTCAGCGGTTCGAGTCCGCTTAGTTCGTGCTGACGTGGCGGCGCTTTGTATAGTCAATAACCTTGTAGTTGGTACTTGCAAAGTGTCTAGATAGGATGAAAATCTTATCTCTTTGGTGTGTAATGGGATACAAAAGTTTAGAGGTAAGACCATAAGAAAGAGCGAAAGCTTGGTATGTTGGGGACATATTTTTGTTGCAGCCACTCCTTGCAGGGGAATGGATGCATTCAGCAAGTCATGAAAAATTATTGCTGCGTTTTGAAAGTCAAAGCTAAAAAAAATATACAATTATTGAATAAATTAACTGATGAACTGAAACATATTTTTCCTCTATAGGAACCATGTCTAGCAGCACGCAAGAAAACAGGCCACTCCTAAATGCCCCGGAGCCCGGCAATGATGCAGAGGTGGGAAGATCCACCGACTCTCAGACAGTCGAGGATCACCCAAAACCTGAAGAGACAAGTGAGGATGGAAACAGAGGTCTCACAGCATCTTTCCATCACATTGATGATGCTCATCAGCAGACAACGTAAGTATTAGCAACCTCATACCAGTTACAACTGATAGTAAAAGTAGGAAAACTGTTTTAACTTTCATTATCTTGCCCTTATAGTCTTGTGTATAGATGTGTTTATATGTTTTGAAATGAGAAATAATAGCTACTTTAAGTTTTTGTTTAGCAAACCTTAATTTTTCTCCACAGAAATTGTGAAACTTTAATTCACCTCATCAAAGGAAACATTGGCACAGGAATCCTTGCCATGCCAGACGGCGTCAAAAACTCTGGGCTGTACACAGGCACAGTGATGCTTCCTTTTATATCGCTGATCTGTATCCACTGCATGCACATGTTGGTAAGTTCATTGACTATATTTATGGGCTTGTGACTAAGTACATCAAACCTTTTACATGCGGTGTGCCTGAAAATTTACATTGTGGAGCCCGGAGGCTGTTACGGCTCATGCTATCGACCATGGTTTTTTTTTTACACAGTTGATGGTATTGACCCCAGCTGCCTTAAGCCTTATGAGTGATAACATCATATGAGACTGTGGCTGAGTGGCTGACTTGTCTGTGTGGCTGCTGCTGTAGCCATGCTTTTCTTGCTTTGGTTTTTGATAGATCTGGCCAGAAGTTGCTAAGCTATTCATTTCACTCTATCATTTCATTTATTATGTCATGTAGTCTATTTGTGTTTTTTGGATATACTGTACGTAATATTTTCCTATAAAATTCATTTTGCCTTCTAATGTGACTTATTATGGTGGACTGAGTATAAGGTACCGTAGTCTCATGATTAATAGTCCCCAATAATATTGATTACATCTTCTACCATAATGTGTAACTGAACTGCAGCTTGTATAGCTTTCATATCATGAATAAACTGATTAAGTAAATTCTTGTACCAAACGAATAATTTTGTTATCTTTCCAGGTAGGCTGTGCCCATGAGCTGAAGGAGCGGCTGGGAGTCTCCGGGATGGATTACGCTGAGGTGGGCTACAATGCATTCTCCACCGGCCCGGCTCCCCTCCGGCCCTTCGCCACCACAGCCCGCCGGGTGCTCAATTCCTTCCTCACCTTGACACAACTGGGGTTTTGTTGTGTCTATGTTGTGTTCATTGCAGCCAATGTTAAGCAGGTAAGACTAGCAAAAACTAATTTGTAATTAAAAGTGTAATTTCTCATGTTTTCATATGTGCTCTAGTTCTAATGCTAATGCAGTGTCTCAACACTGATAGGTTACAGATTTCTTGAGTTTATTGTCATATGAGTATCATTATTATATATTTTTTCTCCATACAAAAGGCCTTTTCCCAAATTTATGGGGAGGCACTACACAAAGCAGATTGTTCATAAACAATTAAAAGAATATGCACATCATTAACATAAAACAATATAACAATAATACATTTGAACTCAAATCTTACAAAAAGTGAATGAATTTACAAATACTCTGCAATATTTTTTATACACTATTTGCTAACATTCATCTTCTTAGCACATTTTGTTATTTCCTTTTTTTTACCTTTTACTTAGCCTATGCTAGCAGTAAAGTACTAGCTGTAATGCTAGGCCTAGGTATACTCACTCCCTTGACTATCTAATGGCCTGAGCACGTAACAATCCCTTATTTCAACCACCGTCTCTCCACCACTCCAGTGTTGCTATCCTGCTGCCCAGACATGGTGACGACCTGTACTGAGTTGTCTTTGGCCTGGTGTTTGTTGATGACCAGAATTAATCTTGTGAACAAAACTCAGACTTGCGTAAGGAGAATTTAGGGATTGGTGCAAAGGTAGAGAATGATTCAACTTGGATCATGGGATATAAAGTTGAATACAGCCACTGTTTTAATGTGTGTGCTGTGCTGATGCTGTGCAGGTGTTTGCACAAGTTCCCTATATAATTTTTTTTTTTTGTTTCAGGTTGTGGATTGTCAGTTTCCAGGGAATGATATAGACATTCACGGGTATATGGCCATCCTGATCATACCATTGTTAGGCTATTTCTATGATTAGATCTTTAAAGGTAAGTGGTGGAATTGTATCAAATATTGAGAAAGTATGAGGAAGAAAGATTCCAAATGAGCGAATGCAGTAAATGAATGTACTTGAAATAAAGTGATGAATGTTACTGTACATTGGTGGCATGTAGTACTGTGTGTGTCCTGAAGCACGAAGAGATGGCTGTGTGCTGCTAACACAAAGTAATAGCTACATACAGGGCTGTGTATATGAATAAGAATTGCTTGAATAATGAATATACATTATTTTAAAATGTCAAGAAAGGTATATAAAAAAAATAGTGGATTTCATTTATAATAGAAAACATTAGTAAGAGGCATTCCGTGAGGCACGTAGCGCCGGGAAAAAATTGTGATCAATCTGTAAAATTGTGGTATAAAAGTTGTGGAGAAATTTAGTTTTGTGTTGTAGAATATAGCGATAAGGTATGAATGTCTTTTTAAAATTTTTATATCCTTGAAATATTGTTCATAATTATCAAATCTTCAACAGGTGCTGGCGCCCTTCTCCCTCCTAAGTAATGTTTTCCTGGGACTGGGATTAGCCATCACTTTCCACTACTTGCTGAAGGACATTCCCTCCTCCTATGATAGATCTGAATTCAAGTCCTGGAAACAATTGCCTCTCTTCCTTGGCACATCAATATACGCCTTTGAAGGCATTGGCGTGGTGAGCATTGTTGTCTTTGTTGTCTGAAAGGTGATCTTTGTAAGGATTTTAGCAACTAGGTTTTTATGATTCTAACTAGAATTCCATGCTTGCATGCTGTTATGTTGTATTCTATCTCATCTACCTGTCTTTCTAATACTCTACACTACTTATGTTTGCACCGGCTCAGAAGAGAGTCCTGTGTTTCCCATGGTTTTACACAGGTGGTCCTTCAGACAGCATAGACTCAGGAGGTCAAGGGATATGTTTTCCCATATGAAACCTCTCAAAGAACATGAAATGACTTTGGTAACATACTGTGATGGGAATACTGTTGAAGTTTCTCAGTTACATAAAAAAGTAGGTAGTTCTTGCTTTGATAGTTCTCGTGTGTGAACATAACAGGCGTGAGGCACATGTTCAGACCTGTTATCTTGCTTTATATTTTTCTGAAGATGAAGCGAATTTAACATAAAAAGCAAAAAATACTTCTACTGTGTTTATACAAAATATACAAACTGCATGCTACTTTGTGTATGTTATTGACTTGTTTGTAGACATGAACATAAATAAATGATATCCAGCCTAGTGTGCAGCAGTCAGTAGAGAAAGGGGACAACATGTATGATGCGTGCTGATTTTGTTGATGTAAGTACTGTATGCATAGCACACGCTCCTCCATGCTATGGGATGTATGCTGGCTGGGTCACCTTAATGTTGCTGGAGGGTGGACAACGTGTCTTGAAAAATTATAATGAGACTATCATTGAAGTGATTGAAGCTTCAGTCACCAATGCATTCTGAACTCAACAAGATAAATGAACATGGATTAAGTGACCACCAACCTCATATGTATTTATATTGCCCTGGGTATATGTATGTGATATTATGTATGTTTTTCCTACACAAGGATATTTTTCAAAATGTGTGTCTGATGCACACAGGTTCTTCCTCTCGAGAGGAAGATGACCAATCCACGCGACTTCCGTGGTTTTAATGGCGTTCTCAACACTGGCATGGTTCTCGTCACCTGTGGCTACATTGCTGTTGGATTCTTTGGCTACCTGAAGTATGGTGATGCGGTCCATGGCTCCATCACTTTGAATCTACCGCCGAGTGACAAGTAGGTAGTTGTTTTTGTGTGGTATTTGCAATTTTTGTTTTATCTCAAGCTCTCAATCCAGTCTGTCAGATATGAAAGGTATGCTTTGAGAAGAAATATGGAAAGTGAATGCTAATTTGAAAAGCAAAAGTTCCAACCATTTTGCATATTAGAAGCTTAAGCAAGATTTATATTTGATGCTGTAAACCCTTCCAATTGTCATAAGCTTCATGTTGTGCGTCTGCTTTCATGTTTCTTGATATCAAGACTGCCTTCTATTGTAAGTGTAGCGATAATTGATGGGCTTCATGATTATGCAGTGTAGACCAGTGCTTCCCAGCCTTCATTATGAATGTTTACCCAGAGGACTGATGATACAGGGAGTCCACCATTTATGTGGTTGATTAGGAGTGTTTAGAAGCTATGTATATAAAGACTGCATAAACAATACAGCATATCTTCAGCTTATCTGGAGTTAACTATTACGGTTTCAATTTTTTATGGCTTAACCCTAAAAGGGGGGTAACAAACTCCCTTCTGCCTGGAAAATATCGGTTATTGATAATTATTTATATGACCTTCACCAGATGTAATAGTATAATAGATCACCTGAGTTTTCACATAGAGTTGTGTCTAGCTGAATTATTATTCATTATCTCATAATCAAACTTGTAAGTGTTGTGCTAAAAATTGCAGCTAATCAATGAAGGAATGACTTCAGCAAACAATATTTGTAGAGGGCAGGATATCACAATTTATGTAACATTTATAATGTGTTCATTTTCAGTTTGGCACAGATGGTTAAGGTGCTGATGGCTCTTGCTATTTACTTGACGTACTCACTGATGCTGTACGTACCTGCTGAGATCATGTGGCCACACCTTGCTCCAAGGTTTCATTCTACAAAGGCAAAGTGCTTGGGAGAATATGCTTTCAGAGCATTCCTGGTTCTGTTAACATGTAAGTATGTTCAAGCTAGTCAGTACTATTTGATGTTTGCAGGTTGTTGATTATCTTGTCACCTTCCTTGCAGAGAGTGACAGAACCAGGAATTGGCTAGACGTACACTCCCGAGTTATTCTTGGGACGCTATAATGCTACCTGGTCTCTACGTATTTATTGTTTTAAAAGAAAAATTCGTTTTGTTTCACTGCCTTGTAGTAGGGGTGGCAGTAGTGGGATTTAAACCCATGCCTTCAAAGAGACTGGTGCCAGTATTTTACTGCCATACACAAGGGCGGAAATCAAAGCAACTATTTTGTTTTCACAAGTTTGGGCCAAAGTGCTATTGTGTCTTGAGTTTGAACCAGTCATGTTAGAGAAAGTCACTCTTGGGCCAAGCCTGCTCGGTACTTGATGACATTACTATTAACAAATACTAGCTGATTCCATCAGCATTCTTGATGAATTTATGGCATTGTATGCTGATGAATATAAATGTGGTGATGGCCGTGCTGAAAACTGATGTAATTCTTGGTGATTTTTCCCCTTGGCCATTTAGTCTTCTTTGTCAAGTACTTTTATACAAATTGCTTGACCATCCAAAACCTGCAAGACTTGGAATGATAAAACAAACTATTGTCGTATTGGATGTCAAAAATAAAACCCAAGTCATACCAATCAGGAAATGGTAGTATAGTAATGCACTTGGCATTAGAGAACAGTACATATCATATTTTACATAAAAAGCCTGTTAACAGCTTTGAATATATAAGACCACATGCCTATTATGTAAAACATTGAATAATGGTGTGATGGTGGATTTGAACATTTAATCTAAGAATGAGTGAAAGATCATGTTTCCCTTGTTCTGCAGAAAGAAGCAGAAGGTTATGACTATAGGAGTAATTTATTTTCATTTTCTTTCAGTTGTTCTCGCTGCTGCCATCCCAAACATTGGACTGTTCATCTCTCTGGTGGGAGCGGTGGCATCTTCCACCCTCGCCATCATCTTTCCCCCCATCATCGAACTTGTCACATTCTGGCCCAGGTAAGAACATTTGACCATTTCTTATACATTTCATTGAAACTATTTCATTATTCTAGATTAGAAACTTAGAAATGTCAGGCATTTATCAGGTAATGCATATAAAGTAATAAAGCTGCCACTGACACAGATTATGTTCTTTGGGCTCCTGCGCAAACCCTTCTAAGAATCGACTTCTTTTTTAAGTAGAACAAATATAGATAGAAAAAATAAATAAAGAGATAAAGTCGTGCCTAAAAGCTGTGAGTCCAAGAATGCTCAGTGTGGAGGAGGGGACAGTCGAGTGTTACTGAAGAAGAGAGGATACGTGTCTGGAAGGTAGTGTCGAGTAGATAGGCGCAGGAATTGGGTTTTGCAGGCATTAAACAAAACAAGGCTTGCTCTGCCCTGTCCAGAAATTAGAACAAGCTCTGTGTGTCCCACCATTATCTATTAAATTGATAAAACCCATTAAAGCTGTTACATATAAATCTCTCTTTCAGAAAGTGTCTTGCGGGAGTAGGGATGAATGTGTCTTTGACAAGTGAATCATAATCATTTTCAGTATTTAGAAATATTTTGCAGTTAAGATGGTGTTATATTAATTTCCCTACTCATATCTATCTTCAGGTTCATCGTGTTAGTAGTTATGAGAAAACACCTTTGTTTTTTGTTTTTTCAGAATATCAAGATGGGGGATAGCTAAGTGTGTTGTAATATTCACCTTTGGAGTGATCTGTTTTTTGACTGGGTCGTATGCAAGTATTCAGGCCGTCATTGAGTACTTCCAGCATTCTGATGATCCTCAACCAAGGTTTGTATGTTAAAACTGATCTTAGATGGCATTTTTATGTGTTTGGAAGCTATGCATGAAAGTGTATTTGGTACATACCAGGTTTTATATGGATTAGTTAAGAGGAATCATATAATTTGTTGCTCACTTCAGTATAGATATTACTTCCAATCAAATAGTTTTACACCAGTGAAATGATTTATAGAAAAGTGAATACTATACCATGAATATAATATAGATAACTATTTTTATACAACTGATTTCAGTATCAATATATTCTTGATTAATGTTCCATGAGACGGGTGTGTATATATATTATACTAATTTCTGTATTCTCATTTTTATCCATAATTGTAAACTTAACCCAAGATTTGTAGGAAGTGGATTTTTATCAGATATTTTCCCTTGTCTTGTGGGGAAGATTTTTATGAGTTTCTAAAAAGAATTATCAATGATTGAAATTTTGAAATGATACAATTATTTTTCAGTAATTTCTTTTAATGTTGCCAGCAATATGTGTTCTTTTAAATTACTTAGATTTTCACACATGCCAATTATTATATATAGAAGGCTTTTGTTATTATATAATTTTTAGTGCATATTTTTATATCTCAAAGTAATCGTCCAGACCATTTCATTATTCCTGATTTAATGCAGTCAAAATATAGCCATTATTGAGTATATCAACAATATGTTGTCACTTTTTGCATCCAGTCATCCGTTTTTAAATAATCCGCTATCAAAATCTGTAAATTCCCTGAGCTTCCAAAACGCTCCTGACGACTAGCAGACGACGCACCATGGCTCGGTGACGTCACCCGAGGCAGCCTCCCCCCGCGGTAATACAAATGCACGGGAACACATAAATAGATATAGTACTTGAAGAATTTGGGGCGTTTCTGACATATTATTTTTGCGATATGGTAAATACATGCATCCTGTATGGGTGCAGCAAGAACGCTGTGCCTTTCCAGAGAGCTTAGCACCCGTTCCTGACCAATATGGCCACGGTAAATGTGTGGAGAAGGTGTGTGCGCCGGGGGAGAGGCAGGCTGTGGGATGCAGTTTGTCGGCTCTCAGGGACAGCAAGTTTCGCGCTCTGGCTGGAACGGGGCTGATTTTTTTCCCGCGCTTTTTACAAAAGTCATATTTTTAGGGAAATAAGGCGTGGAAATGAATAGTTTTTTGTGGATTAGGTTTTTGAATAAAATTTGGGTCATTCAACATAATTATGCAAAGAAAAATGGGTCTGGATGATTACTTTAAGGGAGACCTGAGGGTATGTGGATCTGTCAAGTAAATTTAAGTGTGTGTAAATAGATGAATTAAAAAAAAGTTGAGAATAGGACATTTGAGGTTGTGGTCATCCTGTCAGAAGGAGTAAAGGTCATATATTTAGATTTTTGCATTGTTCTTTAAGAACATTGTGTTCACTCTAGGTCAAAGGCCTATCATCTCATTACATCAATACATCAAAGGTTTATTAAATTTTTAATCACTATTTTCTTAATTTTATACAAAAATACAAAGCATAATGAAGTATTTGCCTGTGGTAGAAATATTCAGAGTTGTCACAGCTGCAGCAATAGTTACTGAAACTCATGGCAACCTTTTCGTCAGGGATTGAGAGTATCATCATGAGGGAAACTGTAAAGATTCTTTTTATCTTGCAAGTACACTCATATTCATATAGTGCAGCCATCAAGACAAGTGCAAAGACTTTTTAAAGTAATACAGGAAATTATATTTTCTATGAGAATACATTTTTTAGCCTTTGAGCGTGGAAGTATTCCCAGCAGGATAGGAGAAAGTGTTGCATTTTGTGGAGAACCAGTAAAGACACAATAGTCCCTTATAAGACGCAGTTAATGTAGCAGCTCTATGTATGTACTACGCATCTGAAATTAATGTCTCGAACCATTGAAACAAAATAGTACATGTCAGTGTTAATGCAGCAGCCGTGGTCCAAGACTAAGACAGGACCACCCCTACCCCTGTTTACCTCACCTTGACCTTCCTTAGCAAGACACGGGACATTTTCAAGTTATCTTGGACATATTTCTTCTTCCATTTTAGCAGTGAGCAAACATTGGTGTGTCCACTTTCACTTTTAGCAAAGAGTAAGTTTCCAATATTTATTAGTTTTCAAGGAAAAATTGTTGCAAAGCAGCAGCATAAGTCATGCACACACTGATATTTTGGGTAAAAGGATTCAAATTGTTCTGGGTTTTCCATATTTTCATCACATTATATAGCTTATTCTTTCATTTGAGAATAGTTTTCTGCCATTCAGATCTAAGTTTTTAGTTTTTTTCTCTGTAATGGATTATAAAGGCTGTGTTGTCATAATTTTCCTGTTTACAGCTGAATTTTTCCTTGAATATCCAGTAAATCTTTAAGCTCTTCTTTGCAACTCAAAATCTCCTTACGCATAAGTCAATTTAAGGCTGGCATTGTGGGTTCGGGACGTCACTGTGTGCTAGTTTTGAAAAGTTGAACCTGCGTGGACCCGTGTCTCTCGTGTTCAGACCCTGCGTATCTCACGTAAAGGTCTTTAGGTCAAGTCGTAGCGTCTTTCAAAGAAATTTGGTCTCCCAAGTTTACATCTTAGAAGGGACTACTGTAGTAATTTTACAGAACCATTCCAGCCATAGAAACACTGCCATGGTGTTTCAGCTACACAAAGGCTACATCATGGCAGTGGCTCCATTAATAGACTATCAAACTCACAGTAGTTCATAGTAGTGTTTTGTATTCCTAATGGATGAACAGTAGAACCAGTGATCGTGGTGCTTGTCCCCACTTGTGAAAACAGCTTTGTGTTCACCAGCAATAGAGGAAGAAGTCATAAGGGATGGGAGTCTCACCTTTCCTTTCCTCTTCTCACCTTCCTCATAACTCACAAAACTATAAGACTAAGTCTTGCACGTGTCCAGTAAAAACCGGATTGGTGCATGTGACAATACATAGTAAGATAAGGGTTCAGTATTGTATGAATGGTGGTATGGTGTGTTGTACTGAGCAATGGGTTTTGATACGTTATCAGTTTAATGTGAGATGAGTTGCAAGAGTGTCTGTTTTGAATAAATATTACTCTAAACTAAAGTGTTGTTTCAGTGAAATAATTTTATTTAATACTTGAGACAAACACATTAGGTGGCATCTGTGGCTATGCATAAATAGATGCTAAATATTCTTTTCATTCAGTATGGTTACACCACATTGTTCTTTCTTACAGAGGTTGACAGTTTTGGTGTTATACATATACAGTATTTTGAACTATTTCATAAAGCACACACAGGTTGTAGCTCTTGTGATTACCATGTTTGTGATTGAAAACCCGTCTGTTTTCATATACATATCTGCGTAGGAGTGTAAAGTATTTCACATATTGAGTCATATAACTCTTAGAATGTCTTGTCCTTCAATCATTCTCTAAATGCTAAGAGCCAGTGGTCGTGGTTGTAAAATTCTAGCATTAAAAGAAGTTTCTTCAGTGTTTCTTTAGATGTTTTGAGTGAGGACATGGGGGTGAGAAGGGTCTTTCAAGTGAGCAAATTTCTGCAAATATATTTTAGAGTAGAATTTCCTTTATTTTCTAAATAGATTTCCCAGCAAAGTTCAGAGGATTCTAACTTACATGTATCCCATGTGTGAATCTTGCTGATAATCTTTGTGCATTTCCCCTTAAGTGTGCTGTGTGCTTGTCTTTGGCGACGGAAATGCATTTGCTCTCAGGATCTTTATCATGAGGATCTGATCATTTATCATGCATCAGGATCTTTGCTATGTGGAACTATATTTTATTGTGATATAAGTATTAAAACAATTAATGTGTTTTGTAGATACATGCAATAGCTATTTGTCATGGATCTCCTGGTGAAAAAGCTAACATGTCCCTTAGATGTTAACTGTTCCAAGCCTGAATAGTTAATATCCAGCCAGTGAGCTGAACAAGTGCAACATTACAAAATGAGTGGTGATCATATTATGAGTCAGATTAATGAAAATTGACCGGACAGAACGGTTTTTCAATTTCATGATGAAATAATTTAAATAAATATACAATTTGAAAGTACCTATATCGCATGGCAAATAGAATAAAGGATATAACGTAAAACTTAATTTTGTAGGAATTTGTTACTCTATCTTTTGAAATGTTGTCCACTTCCACAACACATTACTGGCTTTAATGTTACAATTTAAATAATTAATTGATAAGTGAAACACGACCAACAGTATGTATGAGATGCCTCAAAGAAAGGTGAAGCAGGGTAATAAAGCCCTAAGAGTGCAGCAATTAAAACAAAATCAAAGTGGTGATATGTCAAGTGCCAACACTACAACCACCAGTCAGTCCCTCCACCTGACCTGTGTGATGGCAGACTTCACACTATAGGCGTCTTGACAGTTCTGAGTTTTCTTTCTTCTGGAAAGCTGGAGCAGAACTACTTAATCATGAATCTCTCTTAGTATGTTTACATGCTTAAGTGGTTATTCATTCTGTTACTCATGGTAAAGTTGCCCTTTTTTGCTATATCCATGCCTTGCAATTTGAATACTTCAACCACAGATTAATTATAAACATTGAACTATATTAGCAGACATTTATTTGAGCCACAATGTGGAATATGATACTTGGTATAGTGTTATAAACAATTGAGTTATGAACTTAACCATTAATATAAGTAATTATTATTCCATTTTGTAAGCAATCCCATTTTCAAACACAGTATCAGATCAGTAACATAATCATGAAACACACACAAAAGATCAATATATTGTGATGCTGATGGGTTGGTTCATTGTGTAGCCGATTATATATTATTCGTGCAAAAGGATATACGTACTACAACAGTCTATACTACTGTAGATGATTTACAACAGTATACTATACCAGAGTCTACTGGGCTATCTGATCATTTGGCTCCCAAAAAACTTTTCATTGCCCTCCCCACCCCCAAAAAAGTACTTTGCCCCAAGATCCGCCCCTGCAGTTATCACACACTATGCAGGCAGCATTGCACAGCCAATTCTGCCACATCGTCTGAACTCTGCCGTCAAGTATGAATTTTTCAAGTCATGTTTGAACTTTAGTTTTTTGCCAATTTGCATTGCTGTATGGAAAATGGTTTCATGCAATTCTTTTTCTTAAAGAAGTATTTACTTAAAAAATGTTGATCCTGAACTTGTCCATCAGTATTGTGGCATTTATAAGATAAATCATATAGTACATGTACTAGTATGCATGATTTTTCTTGTTTCTTTCAACTGTTATCAAATGTTATTCTGAAGCTAATAAACATGTTCAACATTTGGCTAGATTATTCTGCCCATAGCTTTTCTTGCTCTTTGTCTTTCCCTTCATGGATGGAGGATGGGTTTATGAATGTCATACATTCTGTAAGACATTCATAAGCCACACTGTTTGTAACACCCAAAATAGGTTGGATTTTTCTTTTGTATTGGTGTCGGGTGTCGGAGAGTAAGCGACGCAAACGGGGAGTGTCGGAGAGTAAGCGACGTGGTTTGTGGACAGCGTGGGTAGCCACGAGACCAAGGAACCTGGTGTGAGCGTTAGGTTATGGATGCACCCAACAGATACTTATTCGGATTTATAAATACCCAGATGACGCCAGAAACTGTAAGTAGATTCGGTGTGTACCTTGTGGTCTACCTAGTTAACAGAAAGGATGAGTGCTTTACGGAATTTGTGTAACATGATGAGATTCTTATGGGACTGAGTTGATTCAGATATATTTGTATTTGTGGTATAGATTGATTTCGTAACGTGGTTCTTACATTGTGAATTTTGTTTTTCTCTGCAGTTGAACCATTTCTTCAATAAACCAGAGCCACAAGAAAACGCGTGTCACTGTCTGGCGACCTAACACCACAAGTACACCAAAGCACCCCACTTAATTACACTACGTGTGTAATACTGTTTATTTATTACCTTGACAGAAACACACTTAAGAGGTGAGGTGAAAGATGCAGAAATTTGTATAAACAACTAAAATTCACACCATTCAGATTTGATAGGAAAGCAATTACAGTAGTCATGGAGGTGTTATACAGTAAACCCTCTCTAATTCGAACTCGTATGATTCGAACTTCGGATAATTCGACCTGTTTCAGGCCAAATTCAAAATTTTCAACAACTTTCTAACTTTCCATAATCAGAGCTGAAGTTCGAATTTTTGGAGTTTTCTGTAGCCATCTTCCACCTCCTCTGTGCTAGAGTACCTTTATAAGAAAGAGTCACGCCATTCATTGGCCCTATGTTAACAGCAGACAAAGGAAGCAAAGCACACCTAAATTCGTGGTCTGTTGAGGACGTTGGCAAGGGTGATAGTTATGCGAGTCAAGTTAATTGCATCAAAGTGAAATTCTCCCTGGATGATAAAGACTCAGAAGTGAGTTATGTAGTGAAAATAAACCCTTGTAGAAATCTTGGTTCCTTCACAGAATTTACTCGCACAATATTCAACAAGGAGAATTTTTTTTATATGACACTCTTGCCTGCGATGAATTCAGCCTTAACAGATATTGGACAGAAGGCTCTCAACTTTTCAAACTGTCATCATGCTAGCAGGGAAACAGACAGAGAATTGATTTTCATGGAAGACCTCAGAGAAAGAGGCTTCAAAATGATGGATCGGGCAGAGGGTCTTGGTCTGGCACATACCACTCTTGTCCTAGAGGAGTTAGCAAGACTGCATGCTGCCTCCCTCTTGGTGCAGGCAAAGCTTTCAAGCCAAGACCTTACCCATCAACATGATTACCCTGACAACTCATGATGATAAGAACCCAGATGCCTTGCTTCCAATGTTCCATGGGTATCTCAGGCAAGCAGCAGCACTGATGTCCCAGATGCAAGGATATGAAAAGGTGGTTTCTTGGATCGAATGTCTCAAGCCAAGAATGAGGGAAGTGCTTGAGGAACAGTTGAGTCTTGGAAGGTACAATACTGTATGCCATGGAGACTGCTGGAGCAACAATCAGCTCTTCAGGTGGGTGGATACCTCAGTGGGTTGACGCTATTAGAGCATCAGCGTTAGAGTCCACATGAACAGTAATGATGATGATGATGAGGAGGAGGAGGTTGGTGTAGTATATTGAAAGTTTCTTCTATGATGACAGATACAGTGATGCAGGAGAGCCAGAGGAGGTGATGCTGCTTGATCTGCAGTGGGTGCGTTATGCATCCCCAGCCACTGGTCTCACCTTCCTTCTCTACAGCAGCCTTACTGGCCCTGGCAGGAGACCGAATCTAGAAATGTTTCTGAATTCTTATCTTTCAGTATTTTAATTTGTTATGGAAGCTACAGGGTCTCATGCTCCATTCACTTATTCACAGTTTTTTGAGGAATTTAAAAACAAAGCAATGTTTGGTGCTATATTTGCTATGATAACACTGGGGAACAATTTGAAGAAAAAAAAATTGTTGAGTTAGATTTTTGAGCTTATTTAGACTAAAATTGGCATGCTGATTCCAAATCTGTAATCAGTTTTTTTCTAGCACGTCAAGTTTTTTCTCCACAGCTTACCCTCCAGATAAGCAAAATTCCACTTGTGAGCTGTAGTAAAACTTGCCAGCTGATTACGATTTGACTCATCGAGAGCTATGTGGCAACTTGTTTGTGCAGTTACAATTGAGACAGTGCGGTGAGAGGTGTGTGCAGCTCCCAATAGGTCAGTACTATCAATATCTGCAAACAGAAAGCTAGGATAGTAGGAATTAGGAGGATTTGTTATGGCTTTTCTCTTAACCTTGTAACAACATACCATTGTAATTTCTATTTCGTTTTATGCTGTTTTGTTTTGTTTTCAAAGCTTGTAACTATTCCAGCTTAGTGTTTTATTTACATAGGTATATATTTCTTTTGTTTCAGATCATGTCTGCTCCTGCTACGTCTCGTCGTAAATGCCTAAACAACCCTGACTCCTTCTACTATATATGTGGTAGTTTCACCATTCCAAGTCAGAGGGCAAGCATCAGCGTATTTGTCAAACAAGCATATTTCGCATATTTTAAAGTGAAACTCGGTGATCAAGACAAGCTATGGGCCCCTCACAAAGTGTGCAAGCAGTGTGTCGAGAGATTACGGATGTGGACCAAAGGAACACGTGAAAAGTTGGCATTTGGTATCCCCATGGTTTGGCGAGAGCAAAAAGATCATTCCACAGACTGTTACTTTTGTTTAGTGAAAACATCAGGATTTAACAAGAAAAATAAAAGTAAAATAGAATATCCTAATCTACCGTCAGCTATAAGACCAATGCCTCATACAGCTGAAATTCCAGTGCCAGTTTTCGAACAACTACCTCCTCTAGAAGATCTGAGTGATGTTGAAGAACGCAGTGACAGCAATGATGCAGATTTTGACATTCACGAGGATTCAGTTCGTAGGGGATTTGATCAGCACGAGTTGAATGATTTAGCACGTGATTTGGGCCTATCCAAAAAAAGCTTCAGAAATACTAGCATCAAGACTGAACGAGAAAAACATACTTGAACAAGGAGTGAAGGTATCATACTTTCGAACCAGAGAAAGTACATTTCTGCAGTACTTTCGAAGTGCCAGCGGTTTTGTGTTTTGCCATAACATTCCTGGTTTACTGAAGGAATTAGGGCTTTCAATCTACAATCCAAATGAATGGCGATTGTTTATTGATAGCTCAAAGCGGAGCTTGAAGTGTGTCCTTCTACACAATGGCAATTTGTTTGGCGCAGTCCCTATTGGGCATTCGGTCTGTCTTCTTGAAGAATATGGAGATGTAAAGAGAGTTATTGCAATATGACAAACACAATTGGATCATCTGTGTTGACCTTAAAATGGTGTCCTTCCTTCTTGGTCAACAACGTGGATACACAAAGTATCCCTGCTTTCTCTGTATGTGGGATAGCAGAGCTCGAGAGAAGCATTGGGTTCAGACGAATTGGCCTCCGAGATCTGATCTTAAACCTGGAGATCCTAACATTGTACATGAGCCACTTGTTAACAGGAAGAAAATAATATTCCCACCTCTGCACATAAAACTAGGTCTCATGAAACAATTTGTAAAAGCATTGTCAACTGATGGCGACTGTTTGAAGTACATCATCTTGGCATTTCCTGGACTGTCAATTGAAAAAATCAAGGCCGGTGCGTTTGATGGTCCACAAATTCGACAGCTCATCAAAGATGAACATTTCAACGGTACTATGTCAGACCTTGAAAAGAATGCTTGGCTATCATTCAAAGACGTCGTCAAGAACTTTCTTGGAAATACACGTGCAAGTAATTACACAGAAATTGTTCAGAAACTATTGGAGAGCTACAAAGCGCTTGGTTGCAACATGAGTATTAAAGTACATTTTTTGCATAGCCATCTTGCCAACTTTCCGGAAAATCTTGGTGCTGCTAGCGACGAGCAAGGTGAACGATTTCACCAAGATTTGAAGGTTATGGAAGAACGTTACCAGGGTAGATGGGATGTGCATATGATGGCTGACTATTGTTGGAGCATCAAACGCGATAGTCCTCAAGTTGAACACTCCAGACAAAGCTACAAACGTAAATTTTTACCTTAACCTGCACACAATTATAGCCTTATCCTTTCTAAAAACATGATAATGTTAAATAAACATTCTATTCATGCCTATTTCTTTCATTTTTCATTGTATGTTAACATTTGCAACTTTTTATAAAATAAGCACTGTTACTGTTATGTACAGTATTTTTCTTATTTTTTAAGAAAACGAAAATCCTACAGTTCAAAAACTTGACGTGATAGAGAAAAACTGAGATCAGTTTTGGATTCAGCACCCAAAAATTACTTAATAACAAGTGTCAGACCTAACTCAACAAAAATTTGTTCCCCAGTGTAATTGTTCTGATTGTTTTTCTAAAATCAGAAAATGTTCCAGATTTGTCAACAGCCACTGATGAACATTTTGCTACCATTATGAACGAGTTTAAGGTAAAAACGCAAGCAGTTCTTAAGACAAATCCTCTTTTCCGACCCCGACTTGTGGCTCTTTTTGATGACCTGATGGACATAGGCCTAGTTTCCTGAGTGTGATATGTCATGCCTTCATATGAAACTCACAAATGTACTAATCATTCTGCGGTATCATGTCTAAAGCCATATTCAAACATTTGAACCTGTAGTATAGTATGTGTTTAAAAAGTCAGGAGTGTTGTTGTTATGTGTGTTCTTGATGACGTGAAGAAAAGCATGTGATGGGTAGCCCTAAAGGAACAGAAATGTAACTATCCTATAGTAGGTGCTAATGTAGACGCCCATTAGCTTATTAAATTAACATAATGATATTGCCTCGTGTTAGAAATGTAATCACCGTAATGCATTTCTGTGGTTCTGTCATGCGAGGGTGTGTGTGCAGCCTTGGTGTTCCATTACTCGTAGTTTTACAGAGGATTTTAGATGAAAAGAAATATAATTAACGAAGTTGAAAAATACTAGTATCTCCAGCAAGCAAGGCGCTCAAAAGGCTAATTTGTTTTGTTATTCATGAACCTGGTGCAAACTCTGGCCAGATTTGCATAGTCGGTGTTTAAAGCTTTGTTCAAGGTTTTTGTGGAGTGTAATCATTGCGTCGTGGCGAAATCCAACGTTGTGATTAGGATTTTCAGCTCGTTAGGTTTACAGTATTTTGAAAGTAACCAATAAATTGTTGATTGGTGGATGTGGAAGTGCATTAAGCAGCATTAGCGGGTACAGGCTGTGAATGAAGTAGAGTTGTGGTTCTCAAACAACTGCAATGGGATGTGAACTAACAAAATCAGCATGTCCATGATTAATACGTGGTAAATGGATGATATTAACCCCTTCACGCCCAGACCTTTCCATTGCTATAAAAAAATGTATGTTGTCGAACCATAAAATTACGAAAAGTAACTGAATATACCAAATTAGTTAGTCGACAAGGGTACTATACAGGTCATATCTATAAAATATTGCTTATATTCACTAAAAATCGTCTTATGGTAGCCAAATTACAATGGAAATTACGCTCTGGGTCTCAAGGGGTTAACAACAATGATAATCATTTAATGCTGTTATAGGTAGTCTAGTATTTAATCATATAAAACCGATCAATCCTTCGTGTTGTCATGTTGAGGTTCTCTTGCACACAGTTCGTCCCAGGTTAAGAATATTACCAGTGTATGAATTGATGAAAATAATACATAGAAAATAAGAATCTGTGACAAGCATCCGTGTGAATATCTTATTTCATTATTCCCCACCACGCATACACTTATCTTACCTATCTATCTGTGTTTGTTTGTCTGTCTGTCTGTATGTTTTTATGTCTGTCTGTCTATCTATCAATATATATTTATTTGTTTATCTATCTATCTGTATTTATCTATTTATCCCTATATCCACCCATCTATATATTTATCTATCTATCCATCCATGTATCTATCTATCTATCACAGCAGAATGAAGGGAGGGTGAGGCAGAGGTGGTAAGGGAGGGGAGGGGAGGCATCCTGAGCCAGGTTATTGCCTCGCTGGGGATGTTTACTTTGACTTGCGAGAATGTCAAGCCAGGCCGGGGTTCATCCTTGCCTCCTCCGTTAAGTCTTTTGTAGAGGAATAAAAAAGAAGCAAGTTAGGCTTTGGAAGATTGTTTTATGTGTGAGAAACGAGTAAAAAAATGATAATAAAGTATTCTGTATTGATCTAGATGTTAATTTTTTTTCTTCCTTATCAATTTTTTCTTTTCAATTTTAGATTCGGTCTCAATATTGCTGCGTCGCATGAAACATTTCACAAATTTACTCTGTTATGTCCGTTTAAAGACTTCGTTGTATTGTGATAGTTATTAAACGTCAATGGAGAGACATTCGGAATATTCGAATCATACTATCTTTCTTTGCAAATATTCATCATAGTAAAAGAGATATTGTTGTGCGTCTCTCTTTAGTAATGACCGAGTCGACTATTTCCCTCCGTGTGATGAAAGAAGGGAAGGGATGCGGGCGAGGGCGTTTTCCTAATTCTAAGTCTGAAAACCGTGCAGTCAGCAGTCCAAGCAGCGGGGGATGATAGCCTCCAGGATAGGATAGGATGTGACGAGAGAGAGAGAGAGAGAGAGAGGTGCAGACAAAGAAAATGCTTCAAAACAAATGACGCAGTATCGAAGCAGGTTAAACAAGATCTCAGTTTTCCGTCATCAGTGAAGCTTTTTCGCGGCCAGTGTAAGCGGCGGCTGTGTACCGTCAAGACCTATAGTGGGACACGAGGCCGTCAATCACCCGTGCCTCCTCACCCCAGCCTCACAAAGCCTTCCCTGGAGCACATAAACGCAGTAAGGAATCTTTGGTTGAATATTTCTTGTGGTATGGACTTAGGACGTGTGTAGACAGGACAATAGGGCCAGTTATAGGGTGTTAAAGAGCTCACCAACTAGATGTATTATCACCACCACCACCTCAGCACCACGGTAAAAAGCTGTTACAGGTATTACTAGTAACACTACCTTGATGCCATGGTTACCACAGTGCCAAGAGAGGTTATGATGCACGAAAATAATGGATGTAAAACAATCGGGCAACCTTTAAAGGGATTGAAGTAGTTGGCTTGTAATGACGTCAGTGACCTTGAGCATGGCGAAGCACAATCGAATGACTGACACAATCGAAGCCTTGGATATTTTCTGCGCCGTGAAAACTGTGGCATTTTATGGGAGACCACGCTAAAAGACACTACATTTATTAAATATATTTTTATTTTTAATTATTTATGCTTTAGTAGAGCTTTTTGTATCTAGGGCGATAGACGGCATTTTTCACACTGCTTTTTTATAATACCGTCTGAATAAGAAGGATAAACACTACCGTAGATAACAGTGAAGTCGCCACCTACAGTGAAGTCGCCAGGCGCCAAATATTACGAATTATAGCATCACTACTGATTTTTATGTGCCACTGAAGATGTTACACAGTAGTTTATATCATGATTGTATAATCTACCCTGTTTCAGCGTTGTTTTATGCTTTGTAGCTGCAAATATAGCTGTTGCGCATTTTGCTTCTCAAGTTTTTCTTCGCGCGATGACAGACAGTAAACAAGTAGCTTTTCGGGCGGCAGGACACAGACTTGCCAGATCTTTCAAACTTTAATAGAATTTATTTTCACGTTGGCAGAGGAATTTTTATATATCCAAGCATTTTCCGCAGCTAATATATATAGAGACTTGTTTTACTTTACCTCTAATTTCCCTGAATTCCCCAGAGTGGCGACTCAACTGTTGGGTTAAAATACTAGCTGGCGACTTTACTGTAGTAGGTATAGTGAGGTCGCCACTCGGTTTTATTTTTGTAATTTGTTCATTTATAGCCCTAATATGACACAGATGAAGACACAAAATGACACAGACTTTCCAGATAGCCCCTTCTAACTTTCCTGAAATCATGGATGTACAAATGTAAGTATTAACGCCACCACACGTCTGTAAATAACAAAGAAACGTAGAACTGGCGACTTCACTGTTATCTACGGTACAACGTTCAGTTCATCGATATTTCAAACTTCGTTAAATATTGTACGAAAATACCCAAACTTTATGAATAATTATAAATAAATCGTTATCCTATCCGAAATATTCATACGTATAGAATATCACATTGGATATTTTTCTGAGGATATTTCATTATGATATGTAATTTGAGATGATCATGACAAGCCTGACAGGACAGCACGGGTCTATCAGTTAATAATAATAATGATAATAATTTTATTCTCACCCGAAGGCATACAGGAAAAACAAACAACAACATAATACACAGACATGATGGAATGAACTTAACTACTAAAGCAAATAAAAGGTGGTGATGTGCAGGGGACGGTGGGGGGTGGGGGGTAGCGTGCGGTAGACGGACTCGGACCATCTTCAGTCGAGGTGGTGTGCTCTACAGTTACAATTTGGAAAAAGGTTGAGTAAAATATAGAAAATCACTGCGGCGTGCGAATATCTTTGTGATTTTTTTTTGCAATGTATACATACATTTATAATGATTATACCACAGCGGGATTGCCGTAGATTTGATATAACATGATTACACATGAATAACTAACCAACAACGCAATTGAAGCAAGAAAGTAAACATTGATGAGGAAATGTTAATGAGGTAGGAAATCAAACTTGCAAGCAGCTGATTAATTAAGTGAAACTAAGAATAATACACGATGTGTGTGTGTGTGTGTGTGTGTGTGTGTGTGTGTGTGTGTGTGTGTGTGTGTGTGTGGGTGTATGTGTATGTGTATGTGTGTTTGTGTGTGTGTGTGTGTGTGTGTGTGTGTGTGTGTGTGTGTGTGTGTGTGGTGTGTGTGTGTGTGTGTGTGAGTAAATTAATTTTGCCGTGGCTGCTGCTTCAGCTTGATTGAAGAAATGAATTCGTAAATTACTAATTAACTAGGAAATAAAATTTCTCGGAATGACGTGATCATATTTTGAGATAATTTTCAGGCTGCTAACATAGATTGAATAAATGCATAGGGAAAATCGTTCCTCGACCAAAGTAGAATAAAGAAGTTACCACAGTGTATGTTTCTTAATGAACAAAACATACCATAGAGTAATAGTAATAAATAAATAATAGTAATGAATAGAGTAATAGAATAGACTCACTCTCCTCAAAAATAGACTTAACCTCTTCATTGCAATCAACCTCTGCTTCGTTGTGCGTTCCGATCCCTGTTTCCAGCAAACCGGTGCGATGTGGTCAGCTGATGCACTTGTCCCTTCCCCTCGTTACCAAAAATAAACTTTGGTGTTCAGGATGAGTTGTGTTGGTGAGGAGGAGGCTGGTGGTTCTGGGCTGTGTTGCTTCAGGAATCTCGTGTTTGGGTGAAAGTTACTGAGGAAGACAAACTCACATACGAACCACGCTGATGATGATTGCGGTTCAAGACTTTCCCTTCCTACTCACCTTTACACAATTTGGCAGCTTAATCTTAAATTCAACGTGCTATTAATCACCGAGGAAAGATGGCCACTCCGTCCAATTTGTATTATTAGGGATATGAACTTGTAATACAGTGGCAGGGAGGAATGTTTTGCCTTATTGGAGCGTGGAATAATACGTGTTCCGGTTATGTATGGGTCCTTTGGGCGTCATTACAGGTTGTGCTTTGCTATTTTATTCTTTTACTGTCTTCTTAGCCGTGTTTTTGTCGTCCAAGCACCGACTTGGATTACGAAGACCACTCCAATAACACTTGCTGAAATGTGTGTTATACTGCTTTGTGATATTGTTTGCAATGTTTTGGACTGATTATTATTTCGGCCCCTACCAAGCTTGTTGTGCTTTTGTCGCAGAAACCAATCCGTTTTCAATTGCGAGAAAAAACGATCTTCGTACCAAGACGATGCTTGGACGACAAAAACACGGCTCTTTATTCTTTTACTGTCTTCTTTATTCTTTTACTGTCTTCTTTATTCTTTTACTGTCTTCTTTATTCTTTTACTGTCTTCTTTATTCTTTTACTGTCTTCTTTATTATTTTACTGTCTTCTTTATTCTTTTACTGCCTTCTTAATTATTTTACTGTCTTCTTTATTCTTTTACTGTCTTCTTTATTCTTTTACTGTCTTCTTTATTCTTTTACTGTCTTCTTTATTCTTTTACTGTCTTCTTTATTCTTTATTTATTTATTTATTCTACGAGTTGTGTGTTGGTCCCCATGGCTCTGGTACCAGAAACACCAACAGTTCTCTTCTTCTGAACTTTGCAAGGTCCAGAAGGTTGAGAATTGCAGGTTCTTGGTATCAGAGACCAGAGCTGCACCGCTGGACATGGTATAGTAGTGCCGGAGAGGTAGCTAAGGAGATCGACCACATCCTCGTTAGTACTCGTTGGAGGATCCTCCAGAACTGCAGGGTTTACCGGAGTGCTGAGTTCTTTGGAACAGATCACAGACTTGTTGTTGCTACACTTAAGCTTCATGTCAAGTCCAGAAGAATCTCAAGAGGTAACCATACTGTGTTTCATCTTGAGAAACTGAAGGACTTGACATGTGCTCATGAGTATGCGGTGGCAGTCTCAAATCGGTTTGATGTGCTCGGTGCTCTAGGGGATCCTGTAGAACTGTGGGATACCTTCAAACGTGAAACTCTACAGGCTACAAAGGAGTGTATTGGGGAGCGCCCGAGGTCAAGGCGTGGTTTTGTCTCGACGGAGACGCTGGAGAAAATCGAGGAGAGTCGCGCTGCCAGGCTGGCTGGGAACCGGGACCAGCACAGGGCTCTGTCACGCCGGACTAGAACCCTCCTGAGGAGAGACAAGGAGAGGTATGTCAGGAGTCTCGCTGAGGATGTCGAGGGTCATTTGAACGCTAATGACCTCCGACCCGCCTACCACCCCTGAAGAAGCTCCGTTCCAAGTTTCCTTCTGGGGCGAGGCTATTCGAAAAGCAGATGGGCCCTGTGTCGGACGGGATGGGCAGATGGCTCTTTTGGCTGATACTTTGGGCAGTTTTCACGGGGGCCCCAACAACTGAGCAGTTACACCCCTGGGTTAAGACAGTGGATCCCGATCCTCCATTGACGAAACCGCCCCTCTTTGACGAAGTCAGAGAGGCGTAAAAGTAAAGGGGTGGAAAGGCAGCGGGGTTTTGAAATATCAGTGGGGACTCCTAAAAGCTGGGGGTGAGGCCATGATCCGCGGGTTGCATCTTTCCGACTGCCGGGGGCAATAGGTGCCTTTCCTCTGACGGGAAAAGGGGCGGTCGCCCCTATCTGGAAAGGGAAAGGGACCGTCAGGCGCAACAATTACCGCGGTATTACACTGCTCAGCGACCAGGCAAGGTGCTTGCCCTCTTTGCTGAAGAATTCGCAGTCATTGGGGAAGCATCAGAGACCTCAGCAGTTGGGTTCACGCCTGGTAAGTCAACAAAGGGACCGTATCCACGCTTCGTGTCCCGGTGGAAAAACCGATGAGTTTCGAAGGGGGTGCTTGCACCATTTTGTCTCAAAAAGGCGTTGACTCAGTGCATCGTGAGTCACTCTGGATCTTTTCGACTTCAGGGGTTCCTGCAAAACTATTCTTTTAAAATGGTTGTATTTGGGATGAGGGGTGCTGTGAATGTGGGGCAGGTTATCCAGCTTCTTTCCTGGAATACAGGAGTGAGGCAAGGGTGCGTCCTTGCCCCCCTCCTTTTTAAAGCTTGTAGGACTGGGTTTTGGACAAGGTTGTAGATCAATGATTTTGGAGGATCCGTGGGAAAACCAAGATCACTGATCTTTTTTTGCCGATGATGAGTAATCTTTTCTGAGTCGCGGGGTCCTGGTATGGCTTCGAGGCCCACGAGGAGGCAAAACCTTTGGGACTTGAGGTCTCCTGGTCAAGACCCAAAGGTCCAGGTGTTTGGAGACTTACTAGATAAAGCAGTACAGTCTGTTCATGCGTGTGGCGAGGACATTGAGATCTTGGAAAGTTTTACATACCTTGGTAGCGCAGTCCATAATGACGGCGGGTCACGTCAAGAAGTCTTACGGCGGATTGGCATAGCCCACGGTGTTATGGACTCGCTCAGCGGGAGTATTTGGCGTTGTCGGTACCTGTGCAGGAGGACAAAGATCCGGATCTTCAAGTCGCTTGTGATCCCTGTCTTACTCTATGGTTGTGAGACATGGACACTAAATAGTGACCTGAAGAGACGAATCAATGCCTTTGGTAATAAGTGTCTTCGCAGAATCATGGGGTATCGCTGGGATGATTACGTGTCAAATCAGCGATTGCACCGTGAGACTGAATCGAGGCCTATTACCTGCATAGTCCGTCAGCGCCAACTTCGGCTATATGGGCATGTGGCACGCTACCCTGAAACCGATCCTTCCCATCGGGTTGTATCTGTAAGAGACAATCCGGCGTGGAGGAGGCCAAGGGGGCGCCCACAAGGCTCGTGGCTGGGGCAAGTTGATGTTTCTTGTCGAGAGCTGCTTGGTATGGGAAAGGAGCCTGCATGGGAACTCGCGCGTGGTGACCCCCGGGAGTGGCGTCGTAGGGTGGGCGAGGCGACGCGCCCCCCGGCGTATGCCCCCAATGATTGATTGATTGATTTATTCTTTTACTGTCTTCTTTATTCTTTTACTGTCTTCTTTATTCTGTTACTGTCTTCTTTATTATTTTACTGTCTTCTTTAAAGGGACTGTCAACTAATCGTGATTTTTGTTACCTCTTTTTTCTTGCCCTTGTCCAGTCCTTTGTGATGTAAAAAGAAAAGAAAATATCGAGAGCTGCGTGGAGGAGGAATGGGACTAGAGGGTGATTGGAGACAGGATAATGACTTTTACATACGCACTAGGGTGGTCCACCAAAAATATTTTTCTACTTTTATTCCTCCACAAGGTTATTTTTTGTCCATTACCCATAGGTTACAAGCTTATGAAATTTCATGGCGATAAAACTTAATTTAGAGGTCGACCCATCATCTCGCTTTCTATCATAGGATTTAACCCGGAAAATATCACATACCCGAATTGGAGCACTTCCCGACATCACAGACCCAAATGGTGTTGATTTCTGAATTCTCCGGGGTTAGTAACCCCATAGACACATTTTATCAACTAAAACTGATATACAGCTGTCTGAATGCTGATTTTCATTATTTGGTTTTCATACCGCAAATTAGGGGTAGGCCATACCCTGGTTAGGGTACTTCTAATAGAGATAGAACAAAATGGTTTGCATTTTTGAACTCAGAAGGGTCGATTTACTCATAGAAATGCTTTCATATTTCATTTATTTACTAAAACCTGCAAAATATGACAGAAAATTTCAATTTCTCTATTTTCCTATAGAAAAACGATTTTTTTGGCAATATTTTGTGAATTGTCAATAAATCAGTGTCGATGAAACCCTTCTATGTGTAAATCGACCCTTCTGAGTTAAAAAAATGCGAACCAGTTTGCTTTATCTCTACTAGAAGTACCCTAACCAGGGTATGGCCTACCCCTAAAATTTACTGTGAAAGCCAAATAATGAAATTCAGCATTCAGACAGCTGTATATCAGTTTTTAGTTGATAAAATGTGGTCTATGGGGTTATCAACCCCGGAGAATTCAGAAATCAACACCATTTGGGTCTGTGATGTCGGGAAGTGCTCCAATTCGGGTATGTGATATTTTCCGGGTTAAATCCTATGATAGAAAGCGAGATGATGGGTCGACCTCTAAATATCATTATATCGCGATGAAATTTTGCACACAAGGAGAAGATTGCAACACAAAAAAAAGCAGCGGTGTGGAGAAAGGACCAGTGCACTTTGAAATTTTACCCCCTTTTCTTGGACCGCACTTAACATAAAGCTGTGGGTTAGTAGATCGATGGGCATACACAGTAAATACTTAGGTTAAAAAGACAGGAACACTAGATATTTAGATTCCTAGACAGATACCCATCGATATATGAAAATTCGCAAGCTATAAATCAAGGTGGTGGTGGCGGTGGTGATAGTGGTGGTGGTTGTAGTGGTGGTTGTGGTGGTGGTGGTTGTGATAGTGGTGGTGGTGGTGGTTGTAGTGGTGGTGGTGGTGGTTGTGGTGGCGGTGGTGATAGTGGTGGTAGTACTGGTGGTGGTGGTGGTTGTGGTGATGGTAGTGGTGGTGGTATATAGGGTGGTAGTGGTGATGGTGGTAGTGGTAGTGGTGGTGGTGATAGTGGTGGTGGTGGTGATGGTGGTAGTGGTGGTGGTGATAGTGGTGGTGGTGATATTGGTGGTGGTGGTGGTGGTGGTGGTGGTTGTAGTGGTGGTGGTGGTTGTGGTGGTGGTGGTGATTGTAGTGGTGGTGGTGGTGGGGTGGTGGTGATAGTGGTGGTGGTGGTGGTGGTGGTGGTGGTATATAGGGTGGTAGTGGTGATGGTGGTAGTGGTGGTGGTGGTTGTAGTGGTGGTGGTGGTGGTAGTGGTGGTGGTGGTGGTGGTGGTGGTTGTGGTTGTAGCGGGGAGTTGCAGTCAGAATATTTCAATACACAGCGGCCGATGGAAAAATATAAATATTGCATTGTTGCGGCT
>JACEEZ010018752.1:662662-665162 GCA_016584305.1 Chionoecetes opilio
CCGCATCACGTAATGTGCAACGTAATGCGCAACGTAATGCCTTGTGTGGACGTACCTTTATACTGTGAATTATTTAATGGAAATACGAACAAAAAATATCTAGCCTTATTTATTACCTAAGTCAACGGACATGATTGCGATTCTTTTTTCTAATACTTTCAGGAACACAAGTGGAAAGGAAAGTGAAAGAAAACGGTGAATAAAGGAAGGGCAAGAAGGCGGTGGTGGATAAAGTGTAAGGAGAAGTGACGCAGAGGGAAGATGGACGGAGATTGCGATAAGGAACAGAAAAAGAATAAAAAAAAGTATTAAAAAAGTAGGCATGTCAAATCTGGTAGAGTCGAAAAAATAGATGAAAATAAAAGGCATGGTGTGTCTGTTTAGGAGAAGAGGTGAAGCTTTTGCAACGGAACTGAAATATTTAGTGTATCTTGGTAAGAAAGCAAAATTAAAACAGATGGAAGAAAAATGAGTCAGGAAAACAAATAAAAAAAAGAAAGTCTGAAAAAATATGATAATTGGATAAGACGACTTAACTAAATGTAGTAAAAGTCGACAAAAAGTAGAAGGAAAAGAAGTGGAAAATTATTGTTATTATGAGTTTTGCTGTACATTGTCAATTTTATTTTCTGGCCTGCAAGATGAGAGAGAGAGAGAGAGAGAGAGAGAGAGAGAGAGAGAGAGAGAGAGAGAGAGAGAGAGAGAGAGAGAGAGAGAGAGAGAGAGAGAGAGAGAGAGAGAGAGAGAGAGAGAGAGAGAGAGAGAGAGAGAGAGAGAGAGAAAAAAAAAAATAGGAAATAGGAAATAGGAAATAGAATAATGGAAATAGGAAAGAGAATAGGAAAATATGAATAAAAAGATACAATGGAAAAATAGAAAAATAGGAGGAGGAGGAGGAGGTCGACAAAATATAAATGCACGTGATAGTAACCGTGATAATGATGATGATAATAAGAATGATAAGCAGAAGAATTAAAAGAATATAGAGGAAAGAGGAGAAAAAATAGAAGAATAAGAAGTTAAAGAGGAGGAGGAGGACTACATAGGATTACATAGGAATAACAGACACCAGGAGACCTATTGGTCCATAGCGAGGGTATCTGCTGAACTACATACTACTAACTATCAACTACTTGTAAGAAAACAGTTGGAAAATGATACCATGTCCCTAAAGAGGATAGGAACATGGAAGTTTCATAGTGCAGAATGATAGGATATGAAAAATACTAACTACAACTACCACTACCACTACCACTACAACTAATCGATACGGGGGACTAGATACGAATTCGCACTATCAATACCAGGAGAAGGAGGAGAGGAGGACGAGGCGAGGACGAGGACGAGGACGAGGACGAGGACGAGGACGAGGCGCCCAGTTTGTTTTGCTTCGGCTGCGGGGTGAAGGAGAGAAAGATTGACGGAAATCTTTATTGCACAACATGACTAAGAGATTGAGAAGCCGAAGGACAGATGAAGGAGGAGATAAATTGATGAAGGAAGAAAGGAGGAAGGGAAGGGAAGGGAAGGGAAGGGAAGGGAAGGGAAGGAAGGTTAAGAAAGGAGAGAGAAAGAAAGGGGAAGGAAAAATAAAGAAAGGGTTTTAGTCCTTTCTCTATCTTGATCGATCTGGTGAACCGTGTGAGACATTTTTCTTTTCTTGTTTTCTCTTTCTTTCTTTCTTTCTTTCTTTCTCTCTTTCTTTCATAAGAACATAAGAAAATAAGGAAGCTACAAGAGGCCGCGAGGCCTACACGTGGTAGTTCCTGTCACCTAACACTACCTACATCCACCTTTCATCCCCATCCATGAACCTATCCAGCTCCCCTTTAAAGCTCCCCAATGACTCAGCACTAACTACCTGTCTACTGAGACCATTCCATCATTCACCACCCTATTTGTGAACCAGTTTTTCCCTATTTCCTTTCTAAATCTACGCTTTTCCAGCTTGAATCCGTTACTTCTTGTTCTACCCTGGTTAAAAGCCGTAAGAACTTTTCCTACCTCTCCTTTATTAAATCCCTTTATCCACTTAAAAACTTCTATCAGATCGCCCCTTACTCTGCGTCTCTCGAGTGAGTGTAATTTTAATAACTTCAATCTCCTCTCATAACTAAAGTTACGCATCCCTTGTATCATTTTGGTCATCCTTCTCTGCACTTTTTCTAACAACACTATATCCATCCTGTAATATGGAGACCAAAACTGAACTGCATAGTCTAGGTGAGGCCTGACTAGAGCCAGATAAAGCTTTAGAATAACTTCCGCACTTCTACTTTTAACACTTCTGGTAATGAATCCTAATACTCTATTAGCTCTATTTCTGGCCTCAATACATTGTTTCCTAGGTTGGAGGTCTCTGGGCTCACCCTCACTCCAAGATCTTTTTCACCTTCTGATCTTTTCAGCGATACATTGCTTATGGTGTATCTATTACCAGGGTTTTTTCTACCAACATTCATAACGCTACATTTATCAATATTAAATTCCATATGCCATC
>JACEEZ010018752.1:680162-685162 GCA_016584305.1 Chionoecetes opilio
GAGGAGGAGGAGGAACGTTAAAACTAATGGAATGGAGAGACTAGAGTGAATTAAAAAAAGGGAGAGGAAGGAAGTGGTAAATGGAATAGAAAGACGCGGAGGTTTCATGATGAGGTGCTGGAGTACTTTGGAGCGAATAAATGGTTATTTGTAGGCAGGTAACGGTAATAGTGGTGTTGGTGGTGATACTGGTGGTGGTGGTGATGGTGGTAGTCATTCAAGGTATGTAAAGATGGTGATACTATTGGGGTAACTCGCCTGATACGAGGCACACTTTTGCGTAGGGGAGGGTGGGGTAAGACTCTAAGGAAGAATTGTGTCTAGTAGCCATACTTTCTGCAGTAAAATTTTGATAAAGTTTCCTCGAAAGCTTATATTACGACTAATCAATGATGTGTACTACACCATCTTACCATACCTCTGACTTTGTGAAAACGGACTTAAAAAAAAAAAGTAAAAAAGGGCGTCTTGCCCCATATACTGGGTAAAACGCCCATGGGTAGGCCTTTTACCCTACTACAGGGTACAATCCTAAAAGTCACAACAAACATAAAGGGAACTTTATTTTTCCTTTTATAAGAACATTAAATGTATTTTCTCCTCATTTCTACAAACATCCATTTGTACTAACACGTGAACATAAGTCTATGCCCCTCCAAGGAAGGGGCATAGCAACCCTTGCATTATTTGTTGCCTCTGGCTTCCGGATTGATAACTGGGGGTGCCGTTTTATGAAGCCTGCAAACCAGTCGTTTCCAGCCAGTTTTTAGGTGTGTTGGAAACGATGTTGAATTATAATTTTCTCTCCAAAATCGTATGCAAGTCGCCGTACATCACTGGTAGCTAGGCGAAGAAGGGCTTTCTCCATGGCCTGTGTTCGAGTCACAAACATTGCTTTATATGTTGCACTCAGTTCTGGTTGGAAACGTGCAAGTGTTGATGTTCCTGGCTTTGCTACTTTTCCATCCCTGTGGCGCCATAATGTTCCACAAGGAACACCATGATATCTTGAGGCAGATCTTACAGACTCTCCATTACGAATTGCTTGGAGAGCATCCCGTATATATAGTGCCTTCTCTCCATAGGAAGCCCGGGTTGATTTTCTCTTGTACACACGTGGCATTTTGATTCAATCAATCAATCATTGGGGGCATACGCCGGGGGGCGCGTCGCCTCGCCCACCCTACGACGCCACTCCCGGGGGTCACCACGCGCGAGTTCCCATGCAGGCTCCTTTCCCATACCAAGCAGCTCTCGACAAGAAACATCAACTTGCCCCAGCCACGAGCCTTGTGGGCGCCCCCTTGGCCTCCTCCACGCCGGATTGTCTCTTACAGATACAACCCGATGGGAAGGATCGGTTTCAGGGTAGCGTGCCACATGCCCATATAGCCGAAGTTGGCGCTGACGGACTATGCAGGTAATAGGCCTCGATTCAGTCTCACGGTGCAATCGCTGATTTGACACGTAATCATCCCAGCGATACCCCATGATTCTGCGAAGACACTTATTACCAAAGGCATTGATTCGTCTCTTCAAGTCACTATTTAGTGTCCATGTCTCACAACCATAGAGTAAGACAGGGATCACAAGCGACTTGAAGATCCGGATCTTTGTCCTCCTGCACAGGTACCGACAACGCCAAATACTCCCACTGAGCGAGTCCATAACACCGTGGGCTATGCCAATCCGCCGTAAGACTTCTTGACGTGACCCACCGTCATTATGGACTGCGCTACCAAGGTATGTAAAACTTTCCAAGATCTCAATGTCCTCACCACACGCATGAACAGACTGTACTGCTTCATCTAGTAAGTCTCCAAATACCTGGACCTTGGTCTTGAGCCAGGAGACCTCAAGTCCCAAAGGCTTTGCCTCCTCGTGCAGCGCCTCGAGAGCCATCACCAGGACCTCCAGCGACTCAGCAAAGATTACTGCATCATCGGCAAAAACAAGATCAGTGATCTTGGTGTTGCCGACGGATGCTCCACAATCACTTTGATCTACAACCTTGTCCAATACCCAGTCCATACAAGCGTTGAAAAGTGATGGGGCAAGGACGCACCCTTGCCTCACTCCTGTATTCACAGGAAAGAAGCTGGATACACCTGCCCCACACTTCACAGCACTTTGATTAGGAAACATAAAATCATAGTAATAATCAATGCAGAAATAATGATCAATATAAATCACATATAACTTCATATTATGTATATATGGGGTAAAACGCCCACCCCTGGGCATCTTACCCCAGAGGGGGAGGCGGCCTTTTACCCAAGAGCCATCATCATGTTTGAAATATCACTGGTCTCCCAACATGTACGTAGGCTGACAAAAATCGAGTGATATACAATCTAGAAATCCTCTAGCAACCCTCCATAACCCTAAAGGAAGCTCTACAGTTATTATTATTTAACTAGGTAACCCCAAAGCCACTGGAAACTTACATGAAATGATTGATACAAACACAAGAAAAGTCGTCCTGCAGCCAGTAAATGTGCTCAATGTTAATGCCATTAATTCCTGTGAGTGCAGAGGGATATTGGTAACTAGCAAATCAGCTGATTGGTGGGAGTGTTAAGAAAGAAGGTAAAAACAGAGGGGGGGAAATGTCAACTACATTCACTGTGTATTTTCCCTACCATACATAAACGGTACAAGTGTTGTCCAGAGTATGAGATCAATCAGTAAAAACAATATAGATAATTAGGAAAAACTGTATACAACGGAGCACGTAAAGAGAAACAAAACTAAGAAATCCTCCCTTTATTTTCTCTCTCTTCAATCCTACGTGACCACCTCTCGTTATCAGACTTCGCATCATTATTTCATACATAAAGTTCAAGAACGCAATAACGGAAAAACAAGAGTCAGGGCGAAAAAGAGTGGATAGAAGCCACAAACTGAGTAAAAAAGTGCCGATGGTGGGAGGTCAACATCGGCTTTTCCCTATAAGGAGGAGAGTCAAGGCCGCGTTATCGGTATTTGATAATGATCTTCATGGGTTCACACTCCGCGCTGCACGAATCCTGGAGCTCCGACGGTAGTTTGAGAATCGTTATCGAAATGGGCTCCACCGTCTTCTTGCCTTCCCGTAGCGGTCTGGACTGGCGACTCGAACTTGATGCCTTTGATTTTTTTGGAGGGTCAGAATGGAAGGGAGCAGGATCGGGAGGGAAGTAAGGCTTGAGAGTGTTAGGGGAGAGACGAGGGTGAACGAAAGGTGGGAAATTGGGAAGACTTTGAGGACTAGGAGGTTGAGATGATTTGGAAGAGGGAAGAGAATGACGAAGAAGAGGAGAGATGATGAGTGGTGGAGGAGGAGGAGTAGATGAAGAAGTAGCAGGAAGTGGAATTGTAGGAGGAGAAGGAGGAGGAGGAGGTGGTGTAACTGGAGGAGGAATGGTAGGAGGAGCTTGTGTTACAGGAGTAGAACTTGATGGAGGAGTAGGAGGAAGAACGGTGGTGGGGCAAGGAGGAAGAATGGGTGTATGGCGAGTAGGAGGAAGGGAAGTATGGCGAGAAGGAAGAATGGGAGTATGGCGAGTAGAAGGAATGGGAGTATGGCGAGAAGGAGGAATGGTAGGAGGAAGAGGTGGAGGAGGAGAACTAGATGGAGAGTTAGGAGGGATGAGGTGGCGGGGAAGATGAGGAGGGATATGAGGCGCTTGAGGTGACATCACAGGTGGAGTAGGAGGAGGAGGAGGTCTGACAGGAGGAGGAGAACTAGAGGGAGAGTTAGGAGGGATGAGGTGGTGGGGAAGATGAGGAGGGATATGAGGCGCTTGAGGTGGCATCACAGGTGGAGTAGGAGGAGGAGGAGGTCTGACAGGAGGAGGAGAACTAGATGGAGAGTTAGGAGGGATGAGGTGGTGGGGAAGATGAGGAGGGATATGAGGCGCTTGAGGTGGCATCACAGGTGGAGTAGGAGGAGGTGGTGGAGGGTATGGTGGAGGCGAGGTAGAGGAGGGTAATGGAGGAGGAGGAGCTGAGGAAGATGTACGATAAGTGGGAGCTGTGGAATATGGAGGAGGAGGAGGAGGGGGAGCTTTGGTAGGTAGTGGAGGGGGAGCTGAGGAGGATTGGGGATGAGGAGGAGGGGGAGGAGGATTGGAAGGGGAAATAGGGAGAGGAGGGGGTGGGGAAGTAGGACGGGGAATTGACTTGCCAGAGGGTGAGTAACGGTGTGGCTCAAGGGCGTCATGTTTTGGCTTGGCAGGCAGAGGGGAGGACGGGGAATGGGGCAAGGCAGGAGGAGGCGTAGGAGTAGAAGGGGTAGGAGGGGTAGCGATCGGCGGGGAAGGAGTCTTCAGGTGGTCCCCCCAGTAGTCTCTCAGTATGCTAAACCTCCGCTTGTACGAATTGGTGTTGAGGGTCGTGGTGTCCATGCTGGTGACGACCTTGGGTACCGGCGAGACCTCGGAGGAGGACGCCTCGTGGGGCTCCGGGTCGTCAGGCTTCTCTTTGTTCGAGCCCTCGTCACTTCTCTTGGACATGGAGGTGGTGGTGATGAAAGATGCTTCGTGTCAAGGAATTATAATACAGTGGCGAGGTTTTTGGGTTGTGATGCAAGACTTTTTCGGTTCGATGAATGAATTAGTTCGGGCAATGCAGGGATAAGGAGGAGGAGGAATACAAAGGAATACAAAGGAAACACAAACAGCAACAGACCGATAGGTCCTTACAAGACTGTTTGCTTTAACTACACTACACTAACTAGATAATAAGAGAGAAAGGATAGGAAGTAGAAGGCTCCTCCCCACCCACCCATCCCTCCAGCCGAAGCTGGCCGGAAAAGAAGTGATACCATGCAATATAGAAAAACTGCAAGGAATTTGTGAGGAAAGTTGAAAGCTGTAATCTATGGCTAACTACTACTAGTTTGTGGGGGTAGGTTTAGTGCTTGATAGATAGGTCATGTTATGTGTGTTTTGTAATGGTGTGAACACAGTGTGGAGGTTCAAGGGTGGTGCGGCAGCCTTGCCTGGCGCTTTCTTGGG
>JACEEZ010018752.1:695162-722662 GCA_016584305.1 Chionoecetes opilio
ACATCCACCACACTGTTATCGCTCCGGACACCTGTTCTCCCCCACCCATGTCCCCACTTGTGTTCATATCTAACAAGCACCGTAATTGTCACCACCAACTATCACTCCCACCTTCCCAATAATCTTTTATCGAGTATGAATACCACAAATTTCTCATAGTTGCGTTGGTAATCTTAGTAACATCTCTTTCCAATATTATTGCCCTCTAAAAAACTATCGCTATCAGTCTCTATCCCAGAGAAAAAGAAATAAAGTATCATTGGAAACGCGCACACAAACCATTAGTGGACAGGCGAACGACTGAACGATGCCTTCACACCCTAACGACCTCTTAATGCTATTCTGTGCTGGTTCACCAATGTACCTATTAAAGACTTCTTCCCTTAACCCTCAACTGTAATATACCATTGCATGCAGATAATGTGACTCATTCTACAGCAGGAGGTTCCTATGCTGGCGTCATGATTGTCGCTTGCTTGTAGAGGTGTGACAGCGTGCAAGGCAGGAGCAGCTGAGGTGAAGCATCGAGCAGCTGGGGCGAATCCGGTGACTGAAGCGTGTCTGGACCGACGTCACGCCTCGCCTTGTATGGTTGGTGTCAGTCTGGCTCCACGCCTCGCCCAGGTAACTAGTGTTGGGTTCGTGGTATAATATTGATTATTAATGATTATATTTGTAAAATCTATTAATGATTGTTTTGTCATGTTAAGAGTGCAGAGAGGTGTTATAAGGAAGCTGGTTTGGTGTTTGGTTTATCATTGACAGTGAATTATTCCCGTCACAGCTGAGGAGATGCAGTAATAGCTGGCCGCGCAGGACGGCGGGGCAGGCCATGGTTGAATGAACAAGGATTGTGGTGGTTCAGACGGTACTTTCAACAAAACTATAATGGGAAGACTCCGCTACCACTCTTCCCTGGGATTAGTGCTGCGTGAAAATGAGGCGTTAAACGGTATCTATGCTAATATTACTATGTTTGATAGTGGTGGGGAGGGTCAAGGGTGTGTGTGCACAGCAACACTTAGGTTAATGGTTTGAGGGTTTCAATATTCGAAGGTAGACTTTTGCTCTCTTAGTCATAGATTTTCTAGATTAACTTTGCTAGCCTTGGATGTATCATGAATACTTTCTCTTAATATGTTTAATAATCTGACTTATTTTTACCTAAAAAAGTAGTAATTCTTATACTTAACTTAAGTCTAGAAAACTGGGATAAGGATTATTTTCTAGATCTTATCTTCTTTATAGTTAATACATTTCATTCGTTGGTAGATTAATAAGATTGAATGTTGTCTGATAATGAACCATGTCTCGCGTCACAATACCGTCTTGTGGAAAATTAGTAACTGTTAGAACGCACGGTAGTCTTGTGGAAAATTAGTAACTGTTAGATACGCACGGTAGTCTTGTGGAAAATTAGTAACTGTTAGAGTACACGGTAGTCTTGTGGAAAATTAGTAACTGTTAGAACGCACGTAAGTCTTGTGGAAAATTAGTAACTGTTAGAACACACGGTAGTCTTGTGGAAAATTAGTAACTGTTAGAACACACGGTAGTCTTGGAACAGTCAACCAGGAGACTGCTTGTTGATTACACCACTTTACTCCTTCCTCACAGTGCATATAGTAGTGTTCCGCACATCGTTCATACTTTCTTAATTTTGATCATGCTTAATTAATCATAGTTTGAATATCGACGATCTCCTTGACAATCTTTAATCGTCAAAAATTCTCAAGTATGTGGTAGTCTCATGAGAAATCTGGTACAGATTAATTTGTCCGATAACTTGTTTTTTGTCTAGCGATTGCCGCCCAAAACTACAAACATTTGCTATTGCATGTTTTTTTCTAATCTTAGAATTAACAACTACTTCACGCCCAGATCTTTCCTTTGCTATTTAAAATCTTATGTTAGCCATAAAAATCCGAAAAGTAATTTAATATACCAAATTTGTTAGTAGACAAGGATACTAACAGGTCATAATTTATCTATTACATATTGCTTATATTCACTAAAAATATTCTAATGGAAGCCAAATTACAATGGAAACTAAGTTCTGGGTCTCAATGGGTTAAGACTGTTCAGGAACATCTTGAGTCTCAAATGCCCATACGACGTGTGTGCAGGTCTAGAACTAGCTCTATGCGGCGTATGCTAATCTTAACCCGGCAGGGCAGCCAGGATGCCGCGGATATTAAATGGTTTGCGTGCTTATTAGGATTTACTTCATAGCGAGCTACTTCCAACCTTAGAGATATTCAATTTCATATGTTCGAGTAGTAATAGTTAGCGGGGTGTAACATGGTGAGGGACTTTGTTGATGTTGATTTCGCTGGTTACTCCTTCCCCCAAGCCCATGTAAAAGTATATTTGTACAGTATTTTAAAGTCTTCTCTAGGTTATTTTTCGTAAAGTTCTTCCTCCCTGATAATAAATAATAAGAATATTACAAATATCTTTCATAATCGTGTAGCATCATTCCCCATAGAGATTGTCAGCCAACTACAGTGCTAGTAGAATATTTCCCAGAAAATAAAAACTTTCAGAGTAAGTGAAAAACTCGAATCATCCATACATACTCTTACTACTTATACCTTTACTGCAGCTCATCTTAATTTTCTATGGATACATTTTTAGTTCATTTATTTGATTTGTAGATTCTAATATGTTACTTTTCAATGCCAACAGAAGGGGCTCATTCATCTTGACTTGCTCTGCCTGAGCAGTGAGCACGCCTGAGGGGAGGTGGAGTCCTGCCGGGCGAGTGCGTTGTAGACGTCCTGTCATGCTTGTACACTCCCAAGATGAGGAAGTAATAATATTTTGACTCAGTACATATAATATGTTAGTGAGTTAAAATACAGAGACGTGTGCGTATTTTACCAGGAAGCATTACCTACGGCAAACGGGTGTAAGGATTAATTTTGTTAATAAGCTTATGATAATCTAGTTAAAGTGAGTATAACATTTATTTCACATTAATCGGATAGATAATATCTATTTACAGGATGGCGAGAACTTGTGATCTTTCAGACTGTTGGGGGAAGCAGCCTGGAACATCATTAGCTATGAAACCAGTTTACAATTTAAACTAAGTGCTTTTTTACTGAATGTTTTTTTGTTAGTAATAGCTAGCATCAATGTTCTGTAAGGCCGAAGGGGTTCCAAATATATTATATATAGTAATTTATTTTACTTTTAAAAATCAAATTTTACCTTTCGAGAATGCTGTGAGCTGGTCTCCGGACGCTCTTCGAAGTATTTATGACAACTACTTGTGGAGGATGATCATAAGTGACTGAAAGTACTTCTTAGATAAAACTATTTGTCGATTAGCTGCCACCACGCCAGTTACTGCAGGTTGAATGTATGGATCCAATGTGAGTGAAATTTAGTGTAAATTATGAACACTACTAATACGTCCAGTTTCCATATCTTCCCTCATATCATGTTTTCCATATAAAGACTTTTCACTAGTTTCCATAAAAACTATTAAAAAGTCTATCATTATATGGAAAACATGAGTATGAGGGAAAATATGGATTATATGGATATATTAGTAGTATTCACAATTTGCACTCTAAATTTCACTCACATTGGCTCCATACATTCAACCTGCAGTAACTGGCGTGGTGGCAGCTAATAGACAAATAGTTAGACTATCTAAGTAGTACTTTCAGTCACTTATGATCATCCTCCATGTATGTATAGAAGATAGCTCGGCTCATATATATGAGAAGTCATAAATACTTCGAAGGGCGTCCGGAGACAAGCCTGGTGGCTCTTTCCCACTTAATTTTGTCAACTGTCTTACACAATATTTAATGAAACATTGGACTTTATTCTGCAATACTCTCTCGACAAACAACCCGTCATATAGGTCTGTCACAGCCGGACTCCAGGTATTTATAAGCTTGTGATGGACGGGAGGCGGATCGGCGTCACCTTCACGCGACAGAGGGATGTGCTGGGCCACTGGCTTCTGGAATACATTGTTGCACTTTAATCGCTGTGTGTGGCACGGTACGGGTGGGCTTATTGTAGTAAAGGGGGAAAAATAGTATGTCCCAATGTCCAAACTATTCCTACATCGATTCATATATGATTTTGATATGGAGGAGTCTGTTCATTAAGGAGGTTGTGACAGATGGAAGATCACTTCATAAGTTATTTTCAATCCGTGGAGCTGCTGCGTGTTGTAGGGGAGAGCGGGGCAGGTTGCATCGAAGGTAGGTTGCATCATTGCCTCTAACTCGCATGTTATCACACGTACATAGTCTTAAATTCTTACTACTACTACTGCAACTACAACAATAATAAAAAAAGTTAATGCGAGTTAGAGGCAATGATGCAACCTACCCTCGATGCAACCTGCCCCGCTCTCCCCTAGTGTTGTAGGATGAACCTGTGACTGCTCTAATGTGTCTCCTCGATGATACGATGTTTGGGGTCAATGAACTGAATGTGTTACGATGAGGCCCGTCAAATGGTATGATGATGAAATATTAGTCTGTGAATTTGAGATACGTCCAACTCACACGAGCAGCAATTTGTATGTTTCCCTCTCGATTTCAATGTTCATGTATGATTTCTTTTGTTGCATGTAGTGATTAAACTCCAACCGATTTTCCGCTGCTGCCGTGAATTTAATTGAAATTGCTCCTAGAGAAAACATTTGGTTGTCATTTACTTACTTTAAAGAAAAAAGTATGAAGTAAAATTTCTTAATCTATGAAGTAAATGACAAGCAAATGTTTTCTCTTAAGAGCAATTTTCAATGAAATTTACGGCAGCAGCGGAAAATCGGTAGGAGTTTAATTACTACAGGCAACAGAAGAAATCATACATGAACATTGAGATCAAGAGGGAAACATATATACAAATTGCTGCTCGTGTGTGTTGATGTATCTCAAATCAACACCATTATAACTAAGTCATCATAGAAACACTTGACGGGCCTCATCGTAACATTCCTGGTCCTTCACTCATAAGGTTCATTGACCCCAAACATCATCGTGGAGACACTTCTGAACGGTCACAGGTCAATCCTACAACACTCAAGAGCTACGCGGCTTGAAAATAACTTATTCATTTACACCCAATGGATGTAAAGGCTAGAGTGCTTTCCATGTCGTGCTTCTGTCACAATCTTTTAATGGACACTCTTCCAGTAAGCACAGTGCATAACTGTTTTTATCAAAGGTTGTTAGTTGACAAAGTGTAGTACAGTTCGTCATGGATCGTAATATAAATGGAACTACTCAATTCTCATATAAGAAGTAAATCATAATAATGAGATTTTTATTCGCACCAAATGAAAAAAAACCACTATATGGAAATTTGATTAAAGTAAAAAAAACCCAAGAGATAGTAATAATGGTTGACTCCCCCTAATAGCAGATAGTAATAATGGTTGAATCCCCCTAATAGCAGATAGTAATAATGGTTGAATCCCCCTAATAGCAGATAGTAATAATGGTTGAATCCCCCTAATAGCAGATAGTAATAATGGTTGAATCCCCCTAATAGCAGATAGTAATAATGGTTGAATCCCCCTAATAGCAGATAGTAATAATGGTTGAATCCCCCTAATAGCAGATAGTAATAATGGTTGAATCCCCCTAATAGCAGACAGTAATAATGGTTGAATCCCCCTAATAGCAGATAGTAATAATGGTTGAATCCCCCTAATAGCAGACAGTAATAATGGTTGAATCCCCCTAATAGCAGATAGTAATAATGGTTGAATCCCCCTAATAGCAGACAGTAATAATGGTTGAATCCCCCTAATAGCATCTCGCCAACACACATGAAAGTTCCGTCAAATATGAGAGAAAATCAATTAATTACAGATATCAAAGCGAGGCATGAAAAAAATTGTAATATTGACTTTAACGTCCATTAGCATTAACCTTCCAGGCTGTGTGTGTCGTGTCGTGTCGTTCATCCCCAGCCTCCAGGGTATCACAGGCACACATTCTGTTTGATGTGATAAGCGTGGTGTGGCGTTTACAACACTGTCATGCATTTCCTATAAAACTATTGGTTTAATTTTTTCACCTCTCTTAACACCTTCACGCCCAGATCTCTCCTTTGCTATAGAAAATGGTCTCCTGTTAGCCAAAAAATAACGAAAAGTAACTTAATATACCAAATTAGATAGTCGCCAAGAATACTAAACAGGTCATATCGATAAAATATTGCTTATATTCACTAAAAATCTTATAATGGTACCCAAATTACAATGGAAATTAGGTTCTGGGTCTCGAGGGGTTAATCTCACATATTTTTTTTCCACCTTTTTACTCTTTTCTAACTCCTTATTACTATCATTATTGTTAACATTACTTATATTTACTCTTTTCGTTCACTTCCTCCATCATCTCGTCACATCATTTATCAAAATATCAAAATTGACTAATCTTTGTATTTACTTAAATTTTTTAGTCCCTCGTCAGGCCTGGGTCCGGAGGTTCAAAAACAGGTCAAGGGTTGATTTACGGTGCTTTAAAGCCAACGCGATTTGCATGAGCCGAGGTGATGGAGGGGGAGGAAGGAGCAACGTAGCGGAGGCACAGGAATGAATCAGGTTAATCTAAACTTTAACATATTTCTTCTGGGGAGTTAAATTCATGCGATATTAGTAGCTTAACTAAAACACAAACCCACATACACATATTTTTCCGCTCAATATTCCTCCTGCCGTTAACCCCTTGAGACCCAGAACGTAATTTCCATTGTAATTTGAGTACCACCAGACGATTTTTAGTGAATCTAAGCAATATTTTATAGATATGACCTATTTAGTATGCTTGTCCACTAACTAATTTGGTATATTTAGTTACTTTTCGTAATTTTATGGCTCCACAACAGACACTTTTGTATAGCAAAGGAAAGTTCTGGGTGTGAAGGGGTTAATGATCTTGGCTAACGTTATTCTGAAGGTTCTTGGCTAACGTTATTCTGAAGGTTCTTGGCTAACGTTATTCTGAAGGTTCTTGGCTAACGTTATTCTGAAGGTTCTTGGCTAACGTTATTCTGAAGGTTCTTGGCTAACGTTATTCTGAAGGTTCTTGGCTAACGTTATTCTGAAGGTTTTTGGCTAACGTTATTCTGAAGGTTCTTGGCTAACGTTATTCTGAAGGTTCTTGGCTAACGTTATTCTGAAGGTTCTTGGCTAACGTTATTCTGAAGGTTCTTGGCTAACGTTATTCTGAAGGTTCTTGGCTAACGCTATTCTGAAGGTTCTTGGCTAACTTTATTCTGAAGGTTCTTGGCTAACGTTATTCTGAAGGTTCTTGGCTAGCGTTATTCTGAAGGTTCTTGGCTAACGTTATTCTGAAGGTTCTTGGCTAACGTTATTCTGAAGGTTCTTGGCTAACGTTATTCTGAAGGTTCTTGGCTAACGTTATTCTGAAGGTTCTTGGCTAACGTTATTCTGAAGGTTCTTGGCTAACGTTATTCTGAAGGTTCTTGGCTAACGTTTTATTCTGATGGTGGAGTGTCGGGTTATGTAGTGAGGCGAAGGGCACGGCAGGAGGTGTCTTAGGGAAGGAAGGAAATGTAATGTAAACAGAGAGGGTGGAAAGGAATGAAGCAATTAAGAAAGAGTGAGTGACGAGGGAAGAGGGGAATAATTTAAGAAGGGTTAGAGAATAGGACGAAGGGAGGAAAGAATGCAGGTAAGAGTCTGAAGGAATTTAACAGAGGAAGAAAAATGGTTTAAGAGAAAACTTGTATTTCAACTTTCTCTCGTCTTTTGTTGTTTTATGCTCAAAGTTATTGTTGTTTCCTTGTCATTTGTTCTTATGTCGCCTGAACGTGACTTCTCGTAAACTCGTGACTTCGAACGTAACTCTCGTCATATTTTAACCTCTCTCTCTCTCTCTCTCTCTCTCTCTCTCTCTCTCTCTCTCTCTCTCTCTCTCTCTCTCTCTCTCTCTCTCTCTCTCTCTCTCTCTCTCTCTCTCTCTCTCTCTCTCTCATACAACATCTATAAGCCTTGTACTTGCACCACCACCACCACCACCGCACCAAAACCTCCCTTCAAGTATTCACAAGCTCATCCTCCACCCCACCCTCCACCTCGCCCTCGAAGCAGCAGCCTAGGTCGAGAGGCAGCTGTAGGGCGTCCCTTTAAAACTCTCAAGGACTCTTACTGCTTCATTAATTAAGGAGTGTAAGGTAGTGTGTTGTAATGGTATGTTAAATAATAGTACTAACACGAATTCTTCTTTCTTCTTACGTAATTGAATAAAAAAGAGCCTTGAAATGTATATGTATATGATAGCACACACACACATACACACACACAACACACACACACACACACACACACACACACACACACACACACACACACACAAACACACACACACATACACGTACATACACGAATGCAGGTAAAGCGCAGGTATAACTAATTAAATCCAATACCCCATCATTTTTTAATCAATTCGATGGATGACCCGACTATTGATTGATCCAGGAGGGGAAGGAAGGGCGGGGGCCGGGCAGGGAATGATGATGTTACGGGCTATAAATAACGACGTAGAGAGAGAGAGGATAATGATGGAAGAGGAGGAGGAATATAACGAGAAAAAATGATAAAAATAGGAAAAGAGGAACTGGAAAAATGAGAAAAAAAATGATAAGGAAGAGAGAAGATAACGAGTAGAGAAGATAACGAGTAGAGAAGATAACGAGTAGAGAAGGAACAGGAGAATAAGAGGATGGAGGAGAGGAAGAAGATAAAAACAAAGTATAACAATAGTATACAAACTTATAGGGACAAGTAGTAGAGTGTGACGTAAAGTGGAGTCAGTGGTAAAGCTAAGGAGGAGGAGGAGGAGTGGGTCGAGGAAACTGCTCCAAACTAATACTAACAAAAGTATGGGAGACTTGAAGAAAAGTTTGGAGAAAGAAAAGGTGCGAGAAAAGGAGATTATTCGGAGAGAGAGAGAGAGAGAGAGAGAGAGAGAGAGAGAGAGAGAGAGAGAGAGAGAGAGAAGAGAGAGAGAGAGATTGAATGCTGGTACGCAATATTTAATTATAAATCTCGTGTGTGTGTGTGTGTGTGTGTGTGTGTGTGTTTTAGTATTACAATCCAAATCATCCCATCACTCGTACACTCAATCTGTCATCTCTTGGTTTATTAATTTAATCATACGTTAATATTGTCAAGATAACGGTTATCAAATGACATTACTTTAAATCAGGTTAGAAATCCTCTCTCTCTCTCTCTCTCCTCTTCTCCTCTCTCTCTCTCTCTCTCTCTCTCTCTCTTCTCCTCTCTCTCTCTCTTCTCTCCTCTCTCTTCTCTCTCTCTCTCTCTCTCTCTCTCCTCTCTCTCTCTCTCTCTCTCTCTCTCCTAATTTCTCTCTTCCTTCTCTTCTTCTCGTTTTATCTTGCTAATAATCTTGATCATTTCGATGTTTATAACTGTGATTTCTAATTATGCTAATTATGCAATTTTTGCCTTTTGTGTTATAATATTGGAGACTATCAACTCATTTCCCGCTTGTTATTAACGAGGTATTATCGACAGAGTTTACGTTTAAACTTCAAATTTATTTTTCGTGGAGCTCAGATTTACTACGCCATCATTATCAGCAACGCACACACGCACGCACACGCACACGCACACGCACACACACACACCTAAACTAAATAATAATTACATACTTTTGTCAATGTTAAGAGAACGTGAAGACAGAAAAGTTTGAAATTTAAAGTTTTTTTCTTTTTCTTTTACCTGGTAGTGGTAGCGGTGGTCGGTTTCTTTCCTTTTCCTCCTCTTCAATCTCCTCCATCTTCTTTTCTTTCACCTTTTTCATCTTCGTCCTCTACCTTCTTTCAATCCTCGTGCTCCTCTTCTTTCCCGTTATCGTTCTCGTCTTTTTTCCAATTCAACTCTTCTCTGTTCCTATTCTTCCTTTGTCTCGAGTTATCAGAAGGATTCTCTTGTATAGAAGATTGCGGCAACTGTGGACAAAATAACCGATGAGTAACACAACCTGAGAGAGAGAGAGAGAGAGAGAGAGAGAGAGAGAGAGAGAGAGAGAGAGAGAGAGAGAGAGAGAGAGAGAGAGAGAGAGAGAGAGAGAGAGAGAGAGAGAGAGAGAGAGAGAGAGAGAGAGAGAGAGAGAGAGAGAGAGAGAGAGAGAGAGAAAAAAAAAACTTGAAAAACCATTTATAATTTAACCAACGAGAAAAAAAAAACTTTCATTAATCGCTTGTATACTTTCTGCCGGAGACTCTTTCCAGTGACACGCTAAACAGATCTTTGAAATCCATAATCACCGCTTTATAATGAAAATACTCCATGCAATAATAATAATACTAAGTGTACTAATACTAATACTAATACTAAAATCCGAACTCATGTCTTCCTATGACAACAAAGAACAGCGTTACGATGGGTGACATCCAAGCCGGGAGGAAAAGGGATGGAAGAAAAATAAAGTACTTTTTATTTCCTATACGAATTTTATTTCGTTAGTGAACTAGAAAAACAACGGAAGATAAGAAAGTAAATCACGTTATTTCATGCTATTTCAATTTTAATTCTATTATGTTTCTCCTCCTCCTCCTTCTCCTCCTCCTCTTCCTTCTCTCCTCTTCCTCCTCCTGGCAATGTATCTGCACCGCCGGAATAATTACAGCCCTGGTGCTCGGAGTTAGAGGCTCCAGGTAATTATCACGTTAGGGAGGGCATGTGCAGGGCTGGCTGGGCACCCCGACGCGTGTGTGATCGGTGAGTTATCGCGGCAGGACGCGTTGTGTTCACCGCCATTCTTCTCGCCAAACTTACACCTGATCTGTTTTATGGATGCCTCGGTGTGTTTTTCCTGTAAATTTTATGGTGGTTGTAAATTTTGCGCCCATCTCCCTCCCTTCCTTCCTTCCCCCGCTACCTCATTCACCACCCAAGGGCTTATAACACTACAGAGTTTTTGCGGAAATAGTTTTACACATACACACACACCTTGACCGCCTGAACGGCTCAGTCGGTTAGGGCATCCGGCACCATTCTGTGGTCCGGCGTTCGATCCCCGACCCCGCTCATTCCCGGATTTTCCACGAGAAATCGAGCGGTTATGTCCCCCTTGAGCAAGGCATGGTGTGTGTGTTGTGGGAGTCCCTATTACCCAAAGACAAATACTTGAGCTCCCAAGCCGCACCGGAGTGGTGAAATGGCGATCGCGAATCCGACTCGCGTGGACAAGACCATGGGTGAATGACCCACACACACCCACCCACACACACACATCACACACACACACACCCACAACACCCACACACACACACACAACACACAACAAGCCACACACACACACACACACACACACACCGAACACACACCACACACACCACACACACACACACACACACACACACACACACACACACACACACACACACACACACACACACACACACACACACACACACACACTTCCAATATTTCTTTTCTCGTCTCATTCACAAAGCTGTCTGTAACCTCGACCAATTATCTCTCTGTTGATCATCACATTTAAAAAGACAGACTTATCATCGAAAAATTCAGTCGAACCAAAAATGCATGCATGAAAACATGCCAAAATAACTATAAATATGAATCAGTAAAGGTATCATTGCAAGAAATTTCATCCCACATTGAACGCAAGTTATCCAAACAGTGTGTGTATAACTGTTTTGAAACGAATAGCGGGTAATATAACACCAACACAAGGATCAATGAAGAATCTTATGTTAAAAACTCATATACAGAAAAAAAACATGACAACAAATCATGGACATCATAGAAATAGAATAAATATACAAATTTAGATAAGAGGACATGTGGGTGGAACATCAGATGATACTGTAGATGGAAGAACAAGACTGCCAGACCTAAACCCAAAGAGGAATGCGCTGAGCACGTACTATGATGTGGACAGATGAGTGAAAACGCTGAAGAGTAACAATTTGGAATAAACTGGCACATTCCCGAAGACCGATGGACAGCCGAGAGGCCCCATTGTGTTCACCGGGGGCCATAATAGTTCCTGGATAATATTGGGTAACGATAGCGTGAGGGACGGCGGGCCATAATACCCTGACTCAGTAAGTGCTCCGTTGTATTGCCTTCCTAAATCATTCCTCGCACAATATAGCCTTCGTTTGCTCGTCTATATTCACATTCTCGTCCCAGCCACCGCCTATACGACCCTTTCTCTCCTCCGCCATCCACCACACACACACACACACACACGCTATCCCTCCCGGCAGCATGCAGACTGGAGCTCCACTTTGGGTTGTTTAATTAGCGTTAAGTGGGTGATGAGAACCGTAAATTGGATGCAGGCTGTAAGAAAAACTTGTGTTGAATTGGTTGGATCTTCGATGAGAGAGAGAGAGAGAGAGAGAGAGAGAGAGAGAGAGAGAGAGAGAGAGAGAGAGAGAGAGAGAGAGAGAGAGAGAGAGAGAGAGAGAGAGAGAGAGAGAGAGAGAGAGAGAGAGAGAGAGAGAGAGAGAGAGAGAGAGAGAGAGAGAGAGAGAGAGAGAGAGAGTGTGTTGGATGTCGCATTTATCGCCTCGCTTTCAGTTTCGATCACACACACAATAAATGATTCCCATCAATAGATGGCGTGCAATGGAGCGACCGACGTTATATAACAATTTCAAATGGAGCAAAAATAAATATCACATGATCTAGACAATAAATAAGGCTGCTGATTCACCCGACATTTTTATCTTACATCTTCGTTTGTCTTTTAAAATTATTGTTCGTAGATTTTGAGCATCTTGTGTTAATTAGAAAAAGCTGTGTGTCAGTGCATATAGATAAAACTAATGAGTATTTTCAGTTAAATTTCACTTGTTCCAAATCTGCTTCATCGCTACATTAAAGAGATGATGCTTTCGAAATGACGTGTGAGTGAATATACTGCGATAACTTAAACGACTTCATTTAAGCCTCCACTCTAATTTTCTCTAACGACGTCTGTCTGTATACGTTATAAGTTTAATTAAAGGTACGTATGTGTAGAGACAACGGTGGCGGTGGTGGGTGGTGATGGTGGCGGATGGTGGTGGTGGTGCAGGGTAGTGGTGGTGGTGGACGCTAGAGTGGGGTTGGGATATACTGTTCACCTTTAACACAGCGGCAGGTGGATGATACGTTTCGGTGACACAGCACACGCACGGCACAACTGCGTAACATTCAGCAAGTGGCGGCGAATGCCCTTCAAGCGGAGGGGCGGCTCTGACTGCGACGCACTTGTAGCCTCACTCCGCCCACGCGTACACACTGGTGGCGCGTGGGCGGGTTATCGCGTGTCTTTTTGAGTACCATGATGGGCTATGTTGGTGTATCACAGTATTACCCTTTGACATTCTGGTGATGTTAACTAATTCGTTTGCTGTAGAGTTTGTGCCAAGGTAAATGTTGTTATTATGGGCAACAATAAAGTGCACGGGCGCGACACCCCGACATTCCCAACTGAGATAGTTTGCCAAGCTGGTCTAATTTTCGGGTCAAGGCGGTTGCGTGTACTCCCAAAACTTTGATAATCTTCAGAAACTGAGCGATTCCAGCAGGCGCGGCCCGCTAACTATCTCCTCTTAATAAGATAAGATACTTTGATCCTATCTAGACACTTTGCAAGTACCAACTACAAGGTTATTGACTATACAAAGCGCCACCACGCCAGGACGAACTTGGTGGACTCGAACCGCTGACCGAATGCAGGGACTTTGCACGCAAGCTCACGACTCTACCAACCATGCCACCCTGACGGGACGTGTACATATACTACGTTCATTGGCGTAGCTATGTATTTATCATTGGGGGGGCACCTGGAGGGGGCACAGCTGTGTTTGGGGGGGGTACTATGGCAGGTGGAGCTCAGGGGCATTCTAATGCCACATAGAAGGATATTGGGGCATATCGTCAGTCACAGGTTCAGGCAGATTACGGCAGCCATGGCCAGTGGGGGGGCACCTGGGGGGGTTCCGGATTCTCATGGGGGGCACGTGCTTTCCCGTAGCTACGCCACTGGCTATAGCCAATCTGACGTTATATAAGGTAGAAAGATAACGAGGCAACAGCCATTACTTTGCAGGGGGGACTAAACAACCTCAAATCACACGTAAGCTCTCACTCCCTCCCTCCCTCTCCTACTAACAGTGGCGCCGCCAGGAAATTTTGACTGGGGTGGCCAAGGTTGGACACAGAACTGGTGTGGGGTGGCCATGGCATAACCATTAAAAAGAAATGGTTGAATTTTCATTAGACCTCTGACTCGTATCTGGTGTGGCCAGTGAGATTTCAGTCCATCCCCTAGATCCGCCACTCATTCCCTCTTACACTCCCTCCCTTTCTCTCTCTACTTAACTTACACGGCAGAAATATGAAGAAAAACTACAAAATAAAGCGTTGCTTGGCCAAATATCTACCTTTTCCTCCTCCCAGCTGCCTGCAGACGCGTCCTGCTCCTTCGCCGGCTCGCTCTCAACTGTCGCTTGTAACGGATTACTCAAGGAAGTCAACACTGCTTCGAAACACAAAACCTTTCCCTTATTTCCCTTCCCATGCCCTTATGTGTTGACCTTTGACCAATAATTCTTGACCTGTAACGTTATCTAAGACTTAAATGTTAGTAAATGTGAGTTAGTAATAGTGCTGGTATAGTTTTGCAGTTTTTTTTAAAGCTTCTATTGATAGGGTTCGTTAGTACTTCGAACTCATTAATAGCGTCGCAGAGGATTGTGGGTAGGATATCATCTTTTATTTTATATATTTCTTATTTTTTTGCTACGTAGTTTGTGGGATGCAGCAACGAGCCACTGCAACACTGCCGTGGTTTGAGTCCCTATGTGTGGGTTATGAGTCTGTGTGCTATCTCTGTGTGGGTGTGAGTCCCTCTGTGTGGTGTGAGTCTGTGTGCTATCTCTGTGTGGGTCGCGTGACGTCACGGGAGTCACGTGTAGCGGTAAGCTCCCTATCGGGTTAGCACGTCCTTCACTCAGGGAGGCGACGAGGCGTTCGACACTTTTGGGTGCGGAGAGTGACGCCAACCAGTTCGCCAGTGAGCTACATGACAGCCTTCAGTCTAATGTCATGCAAGACAAGTGTGCAGCGACAACCACAGCGCCGCAAACACCACCAAAACCAGCACAAATAAAACCTAATGATCTACTGGGGCCTCACCCGAGGTTTTGCCGACACTTTCCTGTACACTTCTTCAGAAAGGTTCTCAGTGCACAGCTGTACACGGCTCTCCTCGTGGGTTGAATAATGGAACTAATTCTGGCCGTCGCTTCGAGAGAGAGAGAGAGAGAGAGAGAGAGAGAGAGAGAGAGAGAGAGAAGAGAGAGAGAGAGAGGAGGAGAGAGAGAGAGGGAGAGAGGAGAGAGAGAGAGAGAGAGAGAGGGAGAGAGGGAGGAGAGGGAGGGAGGGAGGGAGAGGGAGGGAGGGAGGGAGGGAGGGAGGGAGGGAGGGAGGGAGGGAGGGAGGGGATGGAGGAGGGAGGGAGGGGAGGGAGGGAGGGAGGGAGGGAGGGAGGAGGGAGGGAGGGAGGGGAGGGAGGGAGGGAGGGAGGGAGGGAGGGAGGGAGGGAGAAAAAAAAAAAATTATTATCACAATTACAATTACTATGGACAGAATATCAAAATTCATCTGGCAGTTGGAGGACAATACACAAATTCATGGTAAAAGTGCCGGTTCACTGCATCTCTATAATGACCGTAAATTTCTGATGTAAAAATGTTCCCTGCGATTCGATGATCAGAGTTTGAGCAGCTCATCCACTCAAGCGACAGGTTCAATTTAGGAACATAGATAGAGTCGATATGAATAAAAATAAAAAGTGATGGAGTTGTACTGTAGTAATAGTAGTAATAAAAGTGGCATCAGAAGTAGTAGTAGTAGTAGTAGAAGTAGAAGTAAAAGTAGGTAATTTGTCTACAATCTAAGTTATTTTCGCGTGTTCAATTGTGTTCATTTGCGTAAAGCTTCTACTCTAGGCGAAGTACGATGATGGTGGCGGCTGTGGAAGTGTTGATGATGATGGAAAGCATGGAAGTGCAGACCAGGGCAGGAGAGGGAGGATAAGATAGACTAGTGAGTTAGTGTGGTGTGTGTGTGGTGGGGAGAGGGGAGGAGGGGGAGGAAGTGGCCTCGTTAATTACTACAGGAGTTAGGTTGAAGCACTATTAGACTGTGGGTTGAAAGAGAAAGGAAGGAAGACCAAAACCAATCCTACACGACGCCAACGATAATATGTAACATTTCATTCTCTCTCTCTCTCTCTCTCTCTCTCTCTCTCTCTCTCTCTCTCTCTCTCTCTCTGCTAGACTTCTCCAGTGTGGGTAACTTGATGGGTACAAGTGATAAAGTAGGCTATCTGTGCGGTTATATGTATGATGTATTGAAATGATACACGTAAGGGATGTGTCACCATAGTAGATGTGTTTTGTTTGTTAGTTGTAGGTTAATATGACATGTGTAAGAATATAATTTTGGACAAATATGGGAAAGTTATACACGTAATAGGGTACTGTGTTTGTGAAACTTTTTGATTTGTAAAGGTTTATTGTACAATCAACATACAGGACATATAAATACAATACAAGCATGTACAGAAATACATATCCAGTAGCAAAAAAGGTACAAAGCGGGCATCAGCCCGCCAGTGAGGAGGTTATCCCGTCAGGCTACGGGAGGGGCGCGTGGAGGCATGGTGATGGTTTTGTCAATAAACTAATAAATAATAACAATAATCTCTCTCTCTCTCTGTCTCTCTCTCTCTCTCTCTCTCTCTCTCTCTCTCTCTCTCTCTCTCTCTCTCTCTCTCTCTCTCTCTCTCTCTCTCATAATTTAACTCTTACAAACTATCACAATTTATCCATGAAAAAAAAATATTAACTGACAGTACAATTAACTCATGATAATTATGATAGTTTCCAAAATTGTCCTTCACCCGCCAGTTACCATTTTCCTCTCGCCGCGAGAAAAAGAAAACTGGTGAATTGTCTGAACCTTGGACGCAATGCTGCACTTTTCTTTCGCATTTTTCTTTCTTCGGTAAGTGTGCGCGGCTAATGTGTTGCGGCAATACTTATTTTTTCTTCTTTTACGAGCGGAACACAATACCAGGTAGGGTGAATGGGACAATAGAGGCATTTTTCTTAACCCCTGCACGCCCAGATCTTTCCTTTGATATAAAAAAAATCTTATGTTGTTAGCCATAAAATTACGAAAAGTAACTGAATATACCCAATTAGTTAGTCGACAAGAATAGTAAACAGGTCATATCTATAAAATATTGCTTATAGTCAATAAAAATCGTCTAATGGTAGCCAAATTACAATGGAAATTACGTTCTGGGTCTCAAGGGGTTAACCTTAGTCGGGCGTGTGTACATGTACACCATAAAGAAGAGGGTATCACATTCTATCTCTGGAAATAACACGTTGGTATTCAGGTCACTATCAGTCTAAAAAGTTCAATTCTTAAGAAGAGATTCATATAATAAATATAATCATTACAACCATCCAGGAACATGATAGTTGCAAATTCACACACAAAATGCTTTCCACACACACACACACACACACACCCACACACACACACACACACACACACACTACACATACACACACACACACACACACACACACACACACACACACATACACACACACATACACATACACATACACACAAACAAACAAACAATCAAGCAAACAAACATACAAACACACAAACACAGCATCACCATCAGGACTACTACTACTACCACCCCTACTGTCACCACCACTATAACTACCAACCACAGGAAGGGCCACACAGAATACCAATGCCTCGAACTTTGAAAGGGGGGAAGGGGTGAAGGGGTGAAGAGAGGGGGACATTGATAGGGAGGAATAGTTAGAAATGGGAAATCTGAAAAAGCCTTACTACATTCTCTCTCTCTCTCTCTCTCTCTCTCTCTCTCTCTCTCTCTCTCTCTCTCTCTCTCTCTCTCTCTCTCTCTCTCTCTCTCTCTCTCTCTCTCTCTCTCTCAAACCATCAGATTCAAAACTCGTCCTGAGAGGCTTTAAGTATCATCGTTTCTTGTCAACCAAGTTAGGCATCTCATTTGTACGCTCTTCTTGTTTCTCATCTTTCCCTCCCTCCTTCCCTTCTCCTCCTCTCTCTCATCCCGCCACGGCAGCAAGAGCAGCAGCACCAGCACCAGCACCAGCAGCAGCACCAGCAGCAGCAGCAGCAGCAGCAGCAGCAGCAGCAGCAGCAGCAGCAGCTATCCTTTGCTGCTTGTAAAGACTGGGGCGGCGCGGCAAACGTGGAAGGGTTACACTATTTTCCTGAAGCTGCCGCGGGTGAATAATGTTTATGATATTCTTTTACATGTGTTCATTGTTGTCTGACCTGTGTTGCGTGTCGTTCGAGTGACAGGTGTCATCATTCCGGTATATAAGTAGAGTCGTCGAAAGAAAAAATATAGTGATGGAGTCAGTAGTAGTGACCGTGTTAGTAGTAGTTGTAGTAGTGGTAATAGTAGAAGTAAATAGTTTTTCTCCAATCTAAGTACTTTTCGTGCGTTAAATAGTGTTCATCTGTGTAAAGCTTCTATAGACTCACACGCACACATTTCACAACAACACAAACAGCACAAACTCTCCATCTTATGAAAAAAAATCAACTTCACTACAACAGTTTCCTTCGCATTTGACGCGGTGGATCTCCTGAAAGGGTTGTCACGCCCAGGAACCAGCAGATGACGCGCCCTTGGGGTTTCCGGCGAGGCGAGCATCGGAGAACCTCGTCTTCAAGCAGAACCTCGAGCATGCCAAGCAAATAACTCTCGAACTTCACCGCAAACTTGGCACAGAAACGAGTTGAGTGAAGCTTTTTGGGTGTGCTGGAAATGGTGAATAATGTGTGTGTGTGTGTGTGTGTGTGTGTGTGTGTGTGTGTGTGTGTGTGTGTGTGTGTGTGTGTGTGTGTGTGTGTGTGTGTGTGTGTGTGTGTGTGTGTGTGTGTGTGTGTGTGTGTGTGTGTGTGTTTCATGTTGTATATATTTCAAGATTTATGAGTTTTGTGTTGCAAGTGATCCCTTTGTTGAAATGCAAAATGTATTCCAGTTATAATGTTTTATTTCGAGTTTTACGAGTTCCACGTGTGTTATATTTCTCTGTGTCAAATGAATGTGTACTGTGAACAAATGCTTGTGATTAAATGCTTGATATCTGGTTTTAGCTCAAATTTTATGTGTTTGATGTGAACATTTTTTTAGGTATCTTCTGTTTTTGTTTTGTAATTCTTGATGTGATTTGTTGGAACATGTGTTATAGTTATTGTGATTATACGTACTAGGGGATATAATGCTGGGGTCAAGAAAATTTATCTACCTGTGTGTGTGTGTGTGGTGGGGGTTTGGGGGGGGGTGGGGGGGTGTGTGTGTGTGTGTGGGTGGTGTTGTGTGTGTGTGTGTGTGTGTGTGGGGTGGTGTGTGTGTGGGGTGTGTTGTGTGTAAGTGTGTGTGGTGTGTTTGTCACCGATAAAATTCATAAAAAACGTCAAATCACCTAAAAAAGGGGGCCACAAGCAAATAGGAAAAATATTCTCACTCCTTTCCCAAAATCCCCGCTCCCCTTTTTTTGCTTTTTTTTTTTATTTTGATAATTTCATCACAGTAATTTAACACCGCATCCTAATCACCTCACTAACACGACTCTCACACTTATTACCGCTACCGCATGCTCACACCCCATCACACCACCACCAACCAGCCACCTCACCACCGCTACCACCCCAACCAATCACCCTCACCACCACCACCACCACAACTTTCTACAATACACATTTAAGACCCTCTCTCCACACAACATTCAACCACCACACCTCACACCACACCCAACACCACCACCACCATAATCACCATCAATAAATTTCTACTAAGCTACCAGCATACCCTTACAACTATCATCACCATCACACACTCAACTCCGCATATAACAACCACCATCATTTTCATTGTAAGTTTCCCTGTGATGTTTACATTTTGTTTCAGGAAAAAATATAACTTACTTGGGAAGAGACTGTTTGAGACATTGGAATTATATGTCAAAGTCATACGGTACAAGAGCTCTCTGCTGATAACATTTCTCTTCTGATATATATACTTACACGCACATGAGGTGTAATATTTTTTAAAGCTTCTATAATCTATAGACTTTTAGAGGTGCATATATTGTTGCTTTTTCGTGACCTTAAAGTAAATTACAAAATGCCAATAAACTGTGGCGGCAAATAATGTGGCAGCAGCAGCACATTCGCGCAGCAAGTTAAGCATGACTCCTCCCAAAAATTTTTATTTCGTTCTCACAACAGACTTAATATCGTGATGCACAACAGTACATTGTGTCAGCGTTCGCTAACAACTACAAACGGGTCTCCCTCCACTGACCCCGGCCCCCACCTGGGGCCCACCGCCCCCCACCGTCCCCGCCCACAGGACTCCTAAACCTTCAACCGCTTGGTAAAAATAAACAAATAGTCTTTCCCATTCACAAAAACCGTGACTACATGTATGCTGCCGCTATTAGCATGATTTTTTGTAAATTATATTCTTCGTGTTGTGTATTCAATCTAGTTGTATTTCATCTGTTGTATTTATACAGGGCCTGAGCAACCGCTCGTATGGCCCCGTCTCCATATCAACATTTATTTTATCATCTTCTTATGCTTAGTGCGGGCCGAAGCCACCACCCCGGAGGGGGGTCCCAAACCCCCGGCTGACACTCGGTACCCATTCACTGCTGTGGGATGGACGGGGCTCGGGTTTAAGAGCCCGCCGCGTCTGTCCTTCGCTCCGCCCGGGGATCGGAACCCGGACTTCTTGGTTGTGAGCCGAGCGTGGCTAACCCCTTACTCGGATTCCCCAAGAAGTTGTGTGTGTGGTGTGTTGTGTGTTGTGTGTGTTTGTGTGGTGTGTGTGTTGTGTGTGTGTGTTGTGTGTGTTGTGTTGTGTGTATACAGGGCGGTAAAATCTTTAAAACTTTGGAATTCCTGAGCTGACCGTCGGAATGTTTGGGTATTAATTTCACTCTTTTCTCTGTATAATAACACATGCGGGTTTTGTGGCTTGTTTGTGAGGCCTGACGTGGTGATCGTGCTGATGAGCGGCAAGGCGTGACGAGGCGGCTAGACACAACACTCTCTCCCATAAGCCACCCCCCTCCCTGACTGAGACCCTCACACACTCCACGCCGGCTGGCGACGAAGGGTGGGAAGGGTGAGAAAAACACGAAAACTCACCTGAAACCTACCTAATGCCTTGATGAATATTCTCCCGTCATCACTCAACGACCTATCACACTCCCTGTTCATGTTCATGTCCTCCCCTGCTCTCCCTCGCTATCACTCGTCCCCTTCCATATCCTTCACGCTGTCCTCGTCCCTGTCAATACTTCGAACTTGTCCTGCTCGCCTTCCATAACCACCACTTCCTCCTGTCCTTTCCCTATCTGCTCACTACGCCCTCCCGCCTGCCCACCCCGCCCGCCCCGCCCATCCTGTCGCGGCAAACGAGGTAAGGAGATACTTTGGTGCGACTTCCAAGAGTCAACAGCGAAGATGAGAAATCCTATTGTCTGTCAAAAGTGGAAGTGAGAAAATATTAGGGGGGCGTGATCGCTGAATGGACTATCACGCCGCCACGCCGCCCCCTCCGCTCCGACGGGCTCTGACGGCGCGGGAATCCTCTGTATACGCTGAAGGTGAAGCAATGCAAATCTCCCGCCATTAGGAGTGTCAAGTGTGGAGTCTTTTCAGTGACAAGTTCTCCTTTTTTGATAGCATGAATACCAAGTGAAATAAATAAAACCACGATATATTCGCGTAATGAGTGATACATTTATTGGTTATTCCAGCGAGTTTGTTCCACGTTTGTTTGTTCACGCTTCTTCCACTAATAGTAGTATCAAATGGAATGTTTATTCAGTGACATATTCTCCTTTTTTGCTAGCATGAATACCAAGTGAATTAAAGAAAACCACGATTCCTTTATATTCGCGTAAAGAGAATGCAATTTTTGGGTTATTCCAGCAAGTTGGTAGTGCCTGGTGCGTGAATTAAGGAGTGTTTTAATCTCTTTGCCCCAACGTCCCGCCGCCCTCCTAGACAGTCGCGCCCTAGACCACCGAACACCATGACGTCAAGGGCCTCATCCACCTAGGCGGGATAAGTCACGTCTCATAAGTCTGAGGATCATGAGTGTTTCCGAAATGCGTGTGTAAATCTTTCGCTTGGACCTGACTGGATTTGTGTGCCTCCCGTCTTGAGGAAGGGAGGGAGAGAGGGGATGGATGGAGAGGGGATGTGAGGCCAGCTTATATTATCTGGTGTGGGGAACCTGCGCCACCTCAAAGATATTGTTAGCTGGATAGAACCGCCTTTTGTGCTTTTGTTCCGCCGTGGTGGTGGTGGTGGTGGTTGTGGTTTTGTGTGTTGTGTTCCTTTCCATTCCCTTTCCCTCCCTAAATATGAATTAAAATACCCAATTGTGTTTGTTCCCAGAAGTAACAATAAGGACTACTGAATCATAATTGTAAATCTCTCTCTCTCTCTCTCTCTCTCTCTCTCTCTCTCTCTCTCTCTCTCTCTCTCTCTCTCTCTCTCTCTCTCTCTCTCTCTCTCTCTCTCTCTCTCTCTCTCTCTCTCTCGTACGTGCACAATTGTTGTTCTCTCGATGGTTGGTCTTTCTCTCTTATCTCAATTTTTTTTTGAGCTGAGAACAAACACACACAAGCTTGACACTCCCCCCTGCTGCTCTGGAAGGAAAGGAAAGGCAGACGAGGAAGAGGAGGAGGGAGGGAAGGATGGAAAGAGGGAAGAAAAGGGAGATGGAGTTGGGATGGAGAGAATGAGAGGGAGAAACGGAGGAAGGAGGCAGAATAGGTGAAGGAAAGTGGAGGAGTCGGAGGAGATGTTGGAGGAGGAGGAGGAGGAGGAGGAATACAAAGGAATACAAAGGAAACACAAATAGCAACAGACCGATAGGTCCTTACAAGACTGTTTGCTTTAACTACACTACACTAACTAGATAATAAGAGAGAAAGGGTAGGAAGTAGAAGGCTCCTCCCCACCCACCCATCCCTCCAGCCGAAGCTGGCCGGAAAAGAAGTGATACCATGCAATATAGAAAAACTGCATGGAATTTGTGAGGAAAGTTGAAAGCTGTAATCTATGGCTAACTACTACTAGTTTGTGGGGGTAGGTTTAGTGCTTGATAGATTGGTCATGTTATGTGTGTTTTGTAATGGTGTGAACACAGTGTGGAGGTTCAAGGGGTGGTGCGGCAGCATTGCCTGGCGCTTTCTTGGGAGGCAGGAGGAGGAGGAGGAGGAGGAGGAGGAGGAGGAGGAGGAGGAGGAGGAGGAGGAGGAGGAGGAGGAGGAGGAGGAGGAGGAGGAGGAATATTAAAGCTGCTGGTGCGTTATATTCCTTAGGCCAAAGGAGAAAGTCGTTCTTACTCCTCCTCCTCTTCCTCCTGTTCTTCCTCATCCTCCCGCTGATGATATAAAACAAAGCCGTTGGCATGTAACTGGGTTATATTTTCATTTCACTTGAACTAAAAAACCCACTTTGCATGTTAGGAGTGCATGCATGTGTGTTGTGAGGGAAGACTATGTTTGAGGTTTGCCTTCATTAATTTTCTATTAGATTTGTATATGTGTATGTCTGTATGTGTGTGTGTGTGTGTGTGTGTGTGTGTGTGTGTGTGTGTGTGTGTGTGTGTGTGTGTGTGTGTGTGTGTGTGTGTGTGTGTGTGTGTGTGTGTGTGTGTGTGTGTGTGTGTGTGTGTGTGTGTGTGTGTGTGTGTGTGTGTGTGTGTGTGTGTGTGTGTGTGTGTATGTGTGTGTGTATGTATGTGTGTGTATGTGGGTGTGGTTGTGTGTGTGACATGTATTCATTCATATGTCTCGGGGTATAATTAGACATACATAACATGTAGACATACTCCATGTATGGAGTATGTCTCACATGTTTGGGGAGGATCCACTCATATAGCTCTCCTAAACAGGGTTGAGTCAAAAGCTTTACGTCTCATCAACTCCCCTCCTCTGACTGACTGTCTTCAATCTTTAAATCACCGCCGCAATGTTGTTTCTCTTGCTCTCTTCTACCGTTATTTTCATGCTCACTGCTCTTCTGAACTTGCTAACTGCATGCCTCCCCCACACCCGCGGCCTCGCTGCACAAGACTTTCTACTCATTCTCATCCCTATTCTGTCCATCTTCCTAATGCAAGAGTTAATCAGTATCTTTACTCTTTCATCCCTTTCACTGGTAAACTCTTGAACTCTCTTCCTGTTTCTATTTTTCCACTCTCCTATGACTTAAATCTTTTCAAAAGAAGAGTAACAAGACACCTCCCGAACTAAATTGGCTCACACCCTCTCTTTTTATTTTATTCTCTTACTGTCTTCTTTATAGGGACTGCAACTAAGCGGGCTTTGTGTTACCCATTTTTGTTGTGCCCTTGGCCAGTTTCCTTGTGATGTAAAAAAAAAAAAAAAAAAAAAAAAATTCACAATGCACTTCAATAAACCGTATACAATACACATCACACACACACACACACACACACACACACACACACCACACACACACACAACACACACACACACACACAACACACACACACATCAGTAGCTTCACAAAAAAAGAGGCGACAGACGAAGCGACATAAAACAAACATGAGACATAGCCACAAAACAAGCAACAGCATACATGTATAACTCAATTTCCTGAAAGCATTAATATAGAATACATCTGGAGGACGCGTCACTATTTCCTGAGGTGCCTTGCTATTCCCTCTGAACAAAGGCTACAAGGGTCTTTGCGTCATGAAGGAGTCTGACTTGTGGCCCGAAGAGAGGCAAAGGAAGGCACATTGTTCCTGCCCTTACCATTGAAGGGGATGAAGGCTATGTACTGGGTAACTGTTGCATTAGTGAGATGACCGCGGCAGGGAGGGAGACGTGCAGTTAGTAGGTTTAAAAGAGCATTAACGTTAATCGAGCCAGGAAAGAGAAAGAGACGCTACACTGCGGATGTCTGTGAAAGTTAAAGGAGAGGAGTTGATGAGATGAATAGCTTTTGACTCTTTGTTTAGAAATGCACCATGAATACGTCCCTGCACACACACACACACACACACACACACATACACACACACACACACACACTACACACACACACACACACACACACAACACACACACACACACACACACACACACACATACACACACACACATATACACACACAGACACACACACACATACACACATACACACACACACACATACACACACACACACACACGAGGTATATCTCACACAGGTGCGAACAACGCCTGTGGAAGGAGGAACAAAGTTGATGGAGGGGATATAGGTCGCCTAACTTCTGTGAGACTTCTGTGAGGAGTTGTGAATTAGTAGTTAGGTTGTTAAGAAAGAACAACATAATGATGATTACGTAGAGAAGGATGTGAGGCGTCGGGTGCTGGATAAGGTTCTTCTTGTGCTTCAGAAAGGGAAGGTTTTAAAAGTCATATTTCTATCTTTCTTCGGCACAGGATGAATGGAAGTAATAATAAAAAAAAAGGACAAGGTAAAGCTGCACACAAAGACGCAATATCTTAAGAGGATAGTAATACGAGGAACTTCATCAGGACTATAAGCCTTGCGAGGGACACCACCAGAGAACACACACAAAAAAAACGTAGAAAAAATGTTAATAACAGGAGTAATTAAATCAGAGGATGGAGTGAGAAAGGGGAACTGAATCATCCAAGGGTGAATTCTTAATGAAAACCAAAATGAAGAGATGAACCTAACACGTAGAAAGAAGAGTAAAGGTGCTATCTTCTTTGGGGGAAAGGTGAGAAGGATTGAAAAACCTTTAAAAGAGATTTGTTTGCATACCAGAAGACTTGAGGAACCAGAGATAATGAGATTCTGATGTGCCTCTGCTACAGTTCAAGACTTTTCTACACAATTTGGAATTCTAGACTGTACATGTAAAAAGCGTTGGTATTGCTGTGTATGTGTGCATTGAAGGACTTTATCTTATCAAAGGACTCGTTGCATATGTCCTTTGCTGTTTTATTGCAGAAAAGGAAGCAGTCAGGACACAGTGAGGGTCAATATAGAGTCTGCAACGCTCCCTTACCCCGCCATTCTAGGTAATACAACGAGACAAAGCTCTAAGGCACACTCGCTGGCTACGGTCCGAGGCAGAAAGAATGTGAGTCAGAAGTAGAGATACACGCACTTATCTGGTAACTGTGTGATGGAGGGGCCGGGTCGAAGAGGTTATGGTCGAAGGGAGGTTATTAAAGGATGTTGTTGGTGGGTCGATGCTCCCCCCCTGCCCCCCCCCCCCCCAACACCAGAGAGAGAGAGAGAGAGAGAGAGAGAGAGAGAGAGAGGAGAGAGAGAGAGAGAGAGAGAGAGAGAGAGAGAGAGAGAGAGAGAGAGAGAGAGAGGAAGAGAGAGAGAGAGAGAGAGAGAAGAGGAGAGAAGAGAGAGAGAGAGAGAGAGAGAGAGAGAGAGAAAAGAGAGAGAGAGAGAGAGAGAGAGAGAGAGAGAGAGAGAGTTACCGCTATACTGCTTCATTCTCACCTATTTTGTATTCAGACGCTCGAACACATAAAGGCAGTTATTTAATATACGAAGCTTCATAGCCTGGAAGTATTTTGCAGCCACAGCGAGGGGCACGATATCATACAGTGCATACATAATACATGCATACATCCACCCATACAAACAATATACATATGTATGCGTATGTATACGTTCTTTAATTAGGAGTCACTATATTATGTGTCCTATTAAAGTGAACTGAAATGATAACTTAGGCGAGGTATACATAAAATTACGATGTATATGGATATCTCATTTGATCACCACTTAGATACACTTAACCCTCCACCACTTAATTATCTCCTCTCTCTTACCTGCATCCATCCTCCTTCCTGAATCCCAACTCACATCCCCATTCCTCTACTATCCTTTATTCCTTCCTTTATCCTTTCTTTATCCTCCTTATCCTTCCTTTATAACACTCTCCCTGCTGTGTAATCAAAGAAAATAAAGACGAGAAACAAGAGAGAGAGAAAAAAAAGGGGAAATGCAAAATGAACACCCCGAAAGATATGCAGATGTGACGGTGGGCAAGATAGATTTACATAGAATGATTGTGTTTGAATATGCGTGAATGCATGAGGGGAGGGAAAGAGGTGGGGTTGGGTGGAGGATATAGGGGAAGGGGGAAGAGGGAGTTAAAGGGAGGGAAGGTTAGAAGAGTGTGATAGAGGTAGTGGTGATGTTGATGGTGATGACAAAGTGCTTGTTTATTTTGTGTCGTGCATTTGAGAGGAGTATTATTGAGTTATTTGGGAGGAGGAGAGTATTTGAGAGGATTATACTCGCTTTC
>JACEEZ010018752.1:727662-740162 GCA_016584305.1 Chionoecetes opilio
ATGCGGCAAAAATTGCAAGGTGGGACATCACGGGAAAAATCGGTTTTTTGGGTTCCCCAAAATTATAAAAAACCCGGATTTTTCACGAAAGACAGAGGGTACAAAGCGAATTTGTTTGGATTGACCTACAAAAAGGGTTTAATAACGCCAAAAAACCTGTTTTAATTTATTCACAATAAACCCAAATTTCGGTGGTTGAAAAACATTTTCCCCATTGGAAAAACTTCGGGAAAAAAAAAAACAGCCCCAGTTGGATGATAATGAGATTCAAAAAAACCTTTTGGAGAAAGGGCCCCGAGCGTTTTTAAAGTTTAAAAGCGATCAAATGGGGAAAGGCGTTTATAGAGAATACAAGGGACTTTTTAAAAACACTCTTTAAGGGGAAAAATTTTAAAACCCAAAAAAGCGCGAGTATGAAAAAAAAAAGGAAAAGGAATCCAAAATAAAACCCCAAAAAGGGTTCTTTCAATACGTTCGAAGTAAGAAAAACGCCCAAAAAATAGTTTTGGGGCCACGGGGAAAGAAAAAAAAAAAATCTTGGAAAAGATAATAAGGGGCATGGCAGTCGTACTCAAGGTTTACTTTAAGCTGGTTTTTTAAAAGAAAGGACGAAAGCCCCTTTACCAGAACCGTAAACATGTATGCGGGACTCGAAAGTAAATAGATTGGAAATAGGAGAGATAACATAGACAAAAGTTTTCAAAGTTTTTGCAGAAAATTTGGGACCCAGAAAATCCGGGGGGGGACGAAATTTGCCGCGTTTATTTCGCGAATGTCACGGGAACTTTCGCTTTCCCACTAAAAGATATCCTCAATAAACCCCTAAGGAAAAAAAATGTTCCTAGTTTTGGGGAAATTAAAAATGTTACCCCGATTTCAAAAAAGGGGAGTAAGGGGCCTCGCAAGTAATTATCCCCCCAAATTTTAGTCTAACGTTGTGATTTTTTTAAACTATTTGAGAAAATTTTGCGGAAAAAAATTAGGTCTTTTCCCCGATGAAAATAACTCAATATTTAAATCGCAGCAGGATTTTTGAAAAAAGAGATCCCGCTTAACAAACCCACTGGATTTTTTAAAGTCATTTATTCAAACTGGGACGCTTTAAAAATTTCCCCCGGATGTAATTTTAAAATTGATTTTTAGAAAGCCTTCGATACAGTTCCCCATAAGCGACTTTTGGGCCAAGCTAAGGGGGACATGGCTTTGGGAGAGCAACTATGGGTTTATGGAAATTGGGGATTTGGCTTTTAAAATTTGTAAAAAACGGGTAGTAAAAAAATGGTTTAAAAATCTGATTGGGTTTGAGTTTTTAGTGGGGGGTTTCCTCAGGGCTCGGTCTTGGGGCCCCCCTTTTTCTGAATATATAAAAAATTGGGGCTGCGGGGGCTTGTTCTAAAAAATCGAAAATTTGGGAGACGAAACCCAAAATTTGGCGGGGAAAGCAATACAGAGGGAAAAATGCAACTCATACAAAGTGCCTCGACAAAAATAAAAGACTGGAGGGGTTTAAAAGGCTATTAAAACCCCCCCCCGATTTAAAAGTAAAAGTAAAGAAAATTAGGCAAAAGATAACCTCAAAATATAACTACAAATGCAAAAATTTAAAACGTTTAAATTTTAAATTTAAACAGGAAAAAGGGAAAGGGGGTCATCATCAGTAATGATTTTTAAAACCCGTCCGCATTTCCTAGCTGCCCGTAAAAAGGCCCAATATGATGTTGGGCATTATTAAAAAAGCAATTTTTAAAAACAAAAAAATCCCAAAAATAATGACAAAAATTATTTAAAAGTCCTTGGTTAGGCCACACTTGAATATGCCCTCCAATCTGGCGCCCTGTTTCGAAAAGGGCCCAAGCAAAAAATTTGGGAAACAGTGCAAAAGGGAAGGGGCCCAAAAAGGGCAAATTCCATCTCTGGGAAAATTATCTTATGAAGGGGAGACGGGGGGGAAAAATTAATTGTTTCCAAAGGACGTTTTGAATCCGTGGGGGCTTGAATAGAAACCTTTTAAAATCCTAAAAGGATTTGAGTCATTTAAACAAGAGAACCTATTTGAGTTCAACTAAAATGACAACAAGGGAAAAAATGGTTTTAAAAATAAACCCGGGAAAAGTTGCATCATGATCTCCGGGAAAAATTTTTTCAAAAGTGAGAAGGGCCCTTTAAACGATGGAACAAAATTACCAACAAATGTTTCGAAAAACCAGCACAATAACACATTTAAAAAACCCGACTTGACGCGCACTGTAAAGTAAATGGGTATTGATAGTGCCCTCGAATTTATTTTTAGTCCCCCGGGTCGATTAGTTGTATTTGGGATTTGGAGTTGTAGTTAGTATATTTCATTTTCCCATTTTTTGCACTATGAAAATTCCCGGTTTCCTTTTCTTCTTTTAAGGACATGGTATCCTTTTCCAACGTTTTCTTTCAAAATAGTTTTAATTTTGTTAAAAAAAAAGTTGTAGTTCAGCAGATACCCTCGGGCATGGACCCAAAAGGTTTTCCTGGTGGGCTGTTATTTCCCATGTAACCTATGTAAATCCTCCTCCTCCCCTTCCCTTTCGAAAACCCCCAGCACTGACTTTAAAGGGGCGCAGCAATAGAGAAAAAAAACAACCTTTTCCCTCTGTTGCCTTATTCTTAGAGAGACAATGAGCCTCTTGTTCTTAGCCATTGAGCCTTATGTTCACGGAGAGTGGCGGGACGGTCAGGTAAACTGGAAACAATAGTTGTAAGTATCCGGTAAAACCCGCACACCCAAAAAAACGGGCTCCCAGCCTTGAGAGGATGGAGGGAGCGGTTTTCCCGGGGGGGGGGGCAGCTTTGAGGTTAAAACGGAGAGGCCCGGGGAATATTACAGAAAAAATTTCCCTTTTAAAAACCCAAAAACGGGAAAAAGGGAAAATGAGAATGATAAACACTTTTCCTCTCTCTCCCCCTTTTTTCTCTCCCCTCCTCTCTCTCTCCTCTCTCCTCTTCTCTCTCTCCCCTCTCTCTCTTCTCTCTTCTCTCTCTCTCTCTCTCTCTCCTATTTTTTTTTTTTTTTTTCCCCCCCCCCCCCTCTCCTCTCTCTTCCCCTTTGGCCCCACCCCCCAACTCATTTTAAATTCATGGATGGTGGAGGGAGGGGGGCGGTTGAGGGGGCGTCGGAGGGGCGTGACTTCTTTATCAAACGGACACCAGTAGGGAAGATGTGAGGAGGGCTGGAGGGAGAGCTTTAAAGGGTGGCGGCAGGTTTCCAGGACAGAAGATAAGGTGCCCAGTAGTGGGTTGAGATTGATAACCGTATTTCTCATCATCAACATCATCAGCCTCTATGAGTCCACTGCAGGACCAAGGCCTCCCCAACTTTATCCACTCGTCTCTATCAGCTGCCTGTCTTTTCCTGGTTACTCCAGCAAAACTTCCTATTTCATCTCTCCATCTAGTTCTCTGTCTGCCCTGCCTTCTTTTACCATCCATGGGTTGTCATTCTGTTACTCTAACAGTCCATCTATTATCTCTTCGTCGCATGACGTGTCCTGCCCATATCCATTTTTTTTCTTTTAATTGTGCTCAGGATGTCTTCACCGTATTTCTACACTCTAGACCAGGGTTTCCCAAACTCTTCAGCTAATCGACCCCCTAATAAAGTTTCAAATTTTTCATCGACCCCCAAACATTTAAATGAAAATAACATATGTTATGAAAAAAAACTAATATATACATGTTATGATGAAATGAATATGGGGAATTATAGTAGTACTTATAGGTAGTAGTAGTAGTAGTAGTAGTAGTAGTAGTAGTAGTAGTAGTAGTAGTAGTAGTAGTAGTAGTAGTAGTAGTAGTAGTAGTAGTAGTAGTAGTAGTAGTATGCTTAAAAGGGAATAAGCAGTAATAGAAAAATATTTATCAGTCTTAATATAATACACCTTTTTTTGAAGTTGAAATCATTGATGTGAAGGATGCGCCTGATGGGCTTCAGCCAGGGCACTGATATTAGGTTGGAAATTAGTGAGTTTTAGTCGTAGGTCGCCACGCTCTTCCAGGTTCAGTCTGTCCCTCTGCTTTGTTAAAATTGCATTTGCATGACTAAAAGCTGCTTCAACCATGTATGAACTTGGGAAAACAAGTAAAAATGCACAAAGCTGAGGGTATTTAGCAACATTATTTTCATTGCTCCAAAAGTCACGGAGGCTTTTCCTTCTGAACAATGCACTTGCTTCGAGATCCATAGTCATGTCAATGAATTTTTCATGCAATTGTGAGTCAATGTCTGCATTTTGTACTTCCAAGTCAAATGGTGTAAGAATCCATTCAGGCACGTGCATTCTTCCAGGTCTTCAAAGCGCACTTTAAAGTCTTCAATTAATTTGTCTAGGTGAGTTATGTATATTTCTATGTCACCATCTGAAATGCTTTCACTTTCTCCTAACTGTTGTAAATTCGAAAAATACTGAAAATCTCTACGTGTCAATGAAGTTTTAAACAAGCTTAGTTTGCCTTGGAAGCCCAGTAGAATTGTCCTGGCCTGAATAATGGTAACATCTTTACCCTGCAGACGTTTCTGTTTCCCATTAAACTTTGAATATAGGTCTGCCAAATAGAACAGAGCATTCTTACACTTTTTTAACTCTTCACATAGAGATGGGTCTACATCTGCTAGAAACTGTAGGCTACAGTTGAGTTGTATAAGTCTACAAGTCTTTGCAAGCTGTGACCCCTCGACAGCCACCTTTCCTTAGTGTGTAAGAGTAATTGGCTAAAAATTTCATCATTCTTTTCACACAGCATTGCAAACAATCGTGATTTGAGTGGCTGTGCTTTGATTTTGTTAATTGATCTGATGCACACTTTCAAGGAATCATGCAGTTCACCACTGAGTTTCTTGACCACAAGATGTTGTCTGTGTAATACACAATGAACAGTACGTACATCAGACACTTTTCCCTTGAGTAAAGTAGCAAATCCACTGTAGCGGCCAACCATTGCTGGTGCATCATCAGTAGCCACTGCAGTAATATTGCTGAGAGGTATATCGTGGTTCTCAAAATATTCCTCCAAACACTGAAAAATTGTCTCGCCTTTAGAATCGGCTTTAAGATACTTGGCAAACAAAAAGTCGCTAATGATGGCGCTATGAAGAAAGGGTTGATAAAAAGAAGTAAAATAAAATAAAAGAAGTAAATAAAAAAAGTAAATAAAAAATAAATAATAACATGAATATATAAGCATAACATTTATTATTTACAAACTTTATTTTTATATATAAAAACCCACCATCCAAGTTATAACCAACCTTCTTACGACAGGTATATTATATGTTATATATAAAGATATATAATATCGTAATTAATATATATATGTGTGTGTGTGTGTGTGTGTGTGTGTGTGTGTGTGTGTGTGTGTGTGTGTGTGTGTGTGTGTGTGTGTGTGTGTGTGTGTGTGTGTGTGTGTGTGTGTGTGTGTGTGTGTGTGTGTGTGTGTGTGTGTGTGTGTGTGTGTGTGTGTGTGTGTGTGTGTGTGCGCATGAGGGAGGGAGCATGCAGTGAGCACACCACACCACACCACACCAACGCACCACACCACAGGTGATGCTGTGTGAGCATATAGAATTAAGATTGACAGATAGATGGATATCTATATAGTTAGATAGAGTGATGGATAGAGAGATGGACTATTTGATTAAAAAAAAATGTATTAACTGAAAATATTTCAATCAAGTTTGCACAAAGTAAATTATTGAATTACATGAAAAAATATTTTACGAGTACGTTGACTTTCATAACAAGATTTCATGACAAGATTAGAACTTGTCATGTGCAGAAGAAAATGAGGAAGAGATCTTGTCAGTGTGACGAGTTTTCTTGTCAAACTATAATGACGAAGGCCGAGCTTTTCATGGTGACAAGATTTCGGCAATTCTGTGTTTACAGTGAGTATTAGCAAAACGTGCGGTGATCGTCCTTGTGTGTCTCTCTGTCGTGGACGCAAATCTCTTCCCTGTACAGTAACCTCGTCGTGCTCGAGGCTCAGTTAGGCTCGTTTAGTATCCATACTACTACACCTCCCGAACTACATTGGCTCACCCCTCTTTTTTATTTTATTAGCTTACTGTCTTCTTTATAGGGACTGGCAACTAAGCGGGCTTTGTGTTACCCATTTTTGTTGTGCCCTTGGCCAGTTCTTTGTGATGTAAAAAAAAAAAAAAAAAAAATTCATCATCCTTTCATCCATGATTCATCCAATTTGAGGCTTGATTTGCATCGCCTGGTTTTACGACATGTTGAGTTTGTTTGTTTCGCTCCAGTTAACAAAGCACGCTGGCAAGGCATGCTAAACGCGCCGCGGAGGTCGTGGTCAGGAAAACTTTTACCTGTCGTGTTAAAGTTGAATAAAAACTTTATCTCTTTGATTGGCCAGACTTGTTGAATGTTTGAATACACGTACAAGACAAGTTATCGGATTAACCTCCATGTTTTATTAGCAACTCGTGTGATGTTTCCGGCAATTCCCCAAGTTAATTACAGATGCAGATCCTTTTTCTTTTACTTTTTTTTCAGCAATAATTTACACGATTTGTAAGTGTTCTGATAGAAATATCTGATTCGAGGATTTGAATGGCTGGGTTTTTTTGTATCTCTCTCTCTCGTTTCTGTTTGTCAATGAAGATAATTGGTTGGATTAAGTTGGCAAAACCGACGAATAAAAACGGTAAATATTTTTCATAACTACCTTTTTTATCCTTTCTCTCCACACTTCCAAACGTCACTCTCCCCTCCCTCCCCTGGGCGCCTCGCTGTTCCTGGCTGCTCGCCGTCAGGAGTCTCATAACTCACCCGTCACATTCCAGCGCCAATCATATCCTCCTCTCAGGGCGGGCTTGGCAAGACGGGCAAGGGCGGGCGTCGTCTCTAGTCTTTCCTCTCCAAGACGTCGTCGGCCAGCTCGTGGGAGAGGCGAAGTGATGAGAAAAATTCAAAAATGGCCTGTTTCTCATTGAAAGTTTTGAAACAATTTAGATTTTCTGAGATTGTATAATTTTTGTTTCCATTCTTTTCTTACACAAGCCGGTTTTTTATTTTTACGGTGTGGCGCCTCTGCCTAAGGAAAGGAATGTAGGGAAGCAGAAATAAAAGGGAAAGGAGAGAAAAAGAGAGGGTATGGGAAGCAAGGAAAAATGAGAGGAATAGTTAGGGGAAAAGGGAGAGGGGCGGGGAATAGATACCTCGGCCTGGCTCTTTTATGGAAAATTTCTAAGAGTCGGGTGTCGGGGCGGCATGTCCACAGCGGCTAATTACACGCCTACACCCCCCCCCCCTTCCTTCTGCATCCCCCCCCGCCGGCGACACACACACACACACACACACACATACACACACAGCAGTCCTCTCTCGTCCCTTCAGCCCTCGAGGGGGAACGCCTAGGCTTAGATGAGAGATTCTAATGAAGAAAATGTTTACACTACAAATGTGTGATACTCCATCCTGTGCCTTTGTCCTTCCTCTACACACACTGTACGAGGGACCCGACAACCCGGCGGCTATAATACAGTCATCCACGAGGTGTATATTTCCCTGGAAACTGTCAACACAACAATGCAATGGATACTACCTTAACCCCTTGAAACCTAGAACGTAATTTCCATTGTTATTTGACCACCATTAGACGATTTTAATGCATATAAGCAACATTTTATACATTATGAGTTTAGCATCCTTGTCCACTAGCTGATGAAGTATATTAAGCTATTTATCGTAATTTTATGGTTTACAACAGACGATTTTATATAGCAAAGGAAAGATCTGGGTGTAGAGGGGTTAACACTCTACCAGGAGCTTTAACTGAACCGTATGTGTCAATATTATAAGCTTTAGATGTTGTGGTTGCATTACGTAATTTTGAGACACGATTATTTTGATATATAGTTTCATTATCCCGTTTCGGAATTTCTATATTCATATTCATTTGTATTTGCATTTCCCATATTTCACTCCACTCCTGTTTATAATAGCTATGCATATACGTTTGTCGAATGTACCAAAAAACCCCACACAAATCAACCATTTTCACATTATAGCACACACTCGTTAACTTTTTGCTCAATAACAACGTAATTTTTAGAAAGGTTTAGTATTCTGGAATTTATTGTTGAACATGTTATAGTATTCTAGGAAAAAAAATCAAAAGGTACAAATTTGATAACAATCTAACAATTATTAGAATGCGGTCGTTAGGCGGTGACTTAGTTGTAAAAAGGCTTAAATAATTTCTTTCTCTCACAGTATATACTCTGAAAACAACGTCCTGTGTGTGTGTGTGTGTGTGTGTGTATTCATCTCATGTAGTTGTATTCATCTAGTTGTATTTTACAGGGCCTGAGCAACGCTCGTATGGCCCCGTCTCCATATCAACATTGATTTTTCTCATTCATCCTTAGTGTTGGCCGAAACCACCACCCCGGGAGGCGGGTCACAAACCCCCGGCTAACACCCGGTACCCATTCACTGCTGGGTGGACAGGGGCTCGGGTTTTAAGAAGACCGCCCGTCTGTCTTCGCTCTGCCCGAGGATCGAACCCGGGACTTCTCGGTTGTGAGCCGAGTGTGCTAACCACTACACTACGGAGTTCCCTATTCCCTAGTGTGTGTGTGTGTGTGTGTGTGTGTGTGTGTGTGTGTGTGTGTGTGTGTGTGTGTGTGTGTGTGTGTGTGTGTGTGTGTGTGTGTGTGTGTGTGTGTTCCTTAAACACATGAAGATAAAATAAACACAAAAAAATACCGTAAGAGAGCTTAGGAAATTTGAGCAATGTCTCATGATTATACCATTGTTATAATCTAAGTTACTGTGCGAAAGCTAGAAAATAGAAGAGCAGCAATTGAAATCATAAGGAAAATATGGAGAAGTAGCACTGAAAGAGAGACAGGCTAAAGAGGGCAAGAAATGAGTGACTATAAAGAGAAAGAGAAGATTAAGCCAGCCATACACGTCCCTCAACACACTCTTATCCACAGCTAACAAAAGAGAACCATATTTCACGGTAATCCCTCTAATCCGCCTGGGAAGCGTTGTCGTGGTGAGCGCTGAACATTATTCAAGGCCACTGCTTAGGTCCTCCTCCAGTTCACTGCGCTGTGTGGCTCATCCCTCTCAGAATGGTCACACAGAGGGGAATAGTCTGCTCCAGAGTAGTGGGGAAAAATGTGATCGTGTCCGGGAGGCAGAAGGTGGGAAGTACTGATTATTTCATTCATTGTGTTGCGGCAGATGAGTTCCGGGTTATAGGTGTGTGTGTGTGTGTGTGTGTGTGTGTGTGTGTGTGTGTGTGTGTTGTGTGTGTGTGTGTGGTGTGTGTGTGTGTGTGTGTGTGTGTGTGTGTGTGTGTGTGTGTGTGTGTGTGTGTGTGTGTGTGTGTGTGTGTGTGTGTGTGTGTGTGTGTGTGTGTGTGTGTGTGTGTGTGTGTGTGTGTGTGTGTGTGTGTGTGTGTGTGTGTGTGTGTGTGTGTGTGTGGTGTGTGTGTGTGTGTTGGTGGTGTGTGTGTGGTGTGTGTGTGTGTGTGTGTGTGTGTGTGTGTGTGTGTGTGTGTGTTGTGTGTGTGTGTGTGTGTTTTGTGTGTGTGTGTGTGTGTGTGTGTGTGTGTGTGTGTGTGTTGTGTGTGTGTGTGTGTGTGTGTGTGTGTGTGGTGTGTGTGTTGTGTGTGTGTGTGTGTGTGTGTGTGTGTGTGTTGGTGTGTGTGTGTGTGTGTGGTTGTGTGTGTTGTGTTGTGTGGGTGTGTGTGTGTGTGTGTTGGTCCTCTTCCACTTTCTGTCGATTCTGAGTGTGTATAGTGTGGGGAATGAAACTGGTGGTTGCTACAAAATTAACCAGTAACAATACCAACACTAACAACAAAGCAAGTGTATTATTAAGACAGCATCATTAGCAATTATAACACCATCTACATCATACAAGCAACAACAATAACATCACCATCAATAGCAACACTAACGCAGCAACATTTCACTCCCGTTCCTAAACCCATTTAAATATTTCCAGTGCAATACTCGCGTGCAACATGCCACGGTTAGCGTCTGTCCGGGGTGTCTTTCTTTGACATTCATTGACTATGCAACATGGAAAAAACGGGAGAGAAAAAAACAAGGGAATGTCACACGCTGATGTCCTTCGTTTTCCATGAGGCGCCTCTCTCTCTCTCTCTCTCTCTCTCTCTCTCTCTCTCTCTCTCTCTCTCTCTCTCTCTCTCTCTCTCTCTCTCTCTCTCTCTCTCTCTCTCTCTCTCTCTCTCTCTCTCTCTCTCTCTCTCTCTCTCTCTCTCTCTCTCTCTCTCTCTCTCTCCTCTCTCTCTCTCTCTCTCACACACGCACACGACACGCACACACACACACACACACACACACACACACACACGGTCCGAATGCCCTTCCACCATGCAGGGCGACCACGGTGTATTGGCACAGTAAAGGCTAGTAGTGCTGCGGATAGTGCGGGAGTGAACTTTTTATTTTCTATGAGGAATATTCATGGGTAAGGTGGAGAGAGTGAGGGAGGGAGGGAGGGAGGGAGGGAGGAGAGTACGTACACGCTGTTCCCTTCACGCCCCAGAGAAGGGTTTTGTGAGTGTTTTATTGCCACCCACACCAGAGAGAGAGGACATTTTCAGGCAACATTTTTTTTATATTTGACGTCGACATTTTTACATAGTTTATATTTTCTTTTTTGCGAGCAGGACAAATATATTCTTTTGCATGAAATATGTTTTTCAACATGTTACTTTTTTCATATTCTTATTCTTTTATAATAATTTTGTGATCAAACCGGATTTCTTCGTATTCCTTTTCATTTTAATGATATATTTTTTGTTCTGATGGCTCGCCTTGTGGCTTTGGGTCGTGACAACACCCGGCGCCTCTCCTGGGCCTCGTCTGGTTTTGCTCGTTATTGATTTTCACGTTGACAAAAGCTTGTTTTATCTTTCTCGAACTGAGTTGTACTGTATTTCCTTTGCATCTTTTGATAGTCTCATTTAGAGAAGCAATTATATTTGTATCATTTTCCATACTTAAGTAGTAGTCATTATACTTAGTACTCATTTTATATGTATAAAAAGATGATCCATAAGGCCGCCATGCACCGATGCACTTTATGATCAGCATTCAGTAAATGATGAGAAAACGAGCAATGTAAAATATATCTGATGCAAACATTGATTAAGTTTAAATAAATGAATTAAATGCTCAACATTTTCAAGAGTTTTCCTACCAAATTCACTTTTAATAATGCGTTGCTGAATTAAGACTCAGAGTGAAAAAATAGATTAAAAAATATGATTATGTAAATGTATTTTTATCTGACGCGGGAAAAAATGCAAAAAAGTTCTTACTTAACAGATAGTTAATGCACTTTTTATATTACTATAATTAAATGATATGATAATAACGTTTGTATAATTATCTTATTAATAAAAATGACATATTATTGAAACGTATAGAAGTTATATCAAATTCAATACAGATGAATCAAATTCTTTATGAATGTAAATTGTTCTTGATTACAGCAGGCGAGCAGGACTCCTATATTCTGGTACATCAAGTTTGGTCTCTGGTCAGCAAGAGTAATTTCCTGCTTGGCAAACACTCGTTGCCTATCGCCAGACACGATGGCCGCACAGGTACACTAAATATTCTACCTGACACTTCTAGTTCTGAGTGTAAGACAAGGAAGAATTTGTTATTTCTCACAGACTCTGACAGACTTTGCGCAGGTGGAGGTAACTTGTGTTTGTACCAAGGAACATGTTGACTTCTCGTCCGGGGGACTATGAGACGAATAATTGCTGCTGCTGCTACATCGGTACTGCTCTTCAAGCTTCGTCTTCTCCTAAATTAAACATGGTACAAAGCGAACAAGGTAAGCAGACTACTCTTCACTAATATTGTTGTACCTAGCTTACACTCCTAGACACTGCGGAATGAAATAAATCAACTACTTCTGATCATGTCTAAATTGGCCGCGAAAGAAAAGTGTTGCCTCGACCATCTGTTCGGTGCTGGTGCAGGAGGAAAACGGTGCAATTTGATGAAATATCTGTCATACACGAAACTCTCAGAAACACGCTTTTTTTCTTCACAAAAGACACTTTACATATTCACTTTAGGGACTAGTAGGCGAATAGATATGGTTAATTCACCAATCACCATGAAAAGCGATCATATGAATATTTTGTGAAACTGAATTTCAAAGTCTTTTTATGCAACCATCCATCGGAGCGTGGCGGTGCATTGATGCAGGCAACACGATCATGCTTAATGCCATTCATTGATGATATTCCAATCGGTAAAAATTATGTATTATTGAATGATTGAAATTTAGTGAATGCGATATATCTCTTTCATTGTCTTACTCTTCCCTCCAAAACGTCAAACAGAGAAACTGAAACATACCCTTTAATCACAACAGACTCCCCTCTCTCTTTCTCTTTCTCTTTCTCTTTCTCTTTCTCTTTCTCTCTCTCTCTCTCTCTCT
>JACEEZ010018752.1:752662-772662 GCA_016584305.1 Chionoecetes opilio
TTCACGGGTTACGTGGTGGTGAATTATTTTAAACCTGTGCTTCTGAAGTTTCATTTCAGGCGGCGCGGGATGGAAATAACATCGGAACTATATTGGTCAAGATAGATATTTATATTTGAAAGCGGAGAAAATAACTTTGAAGTCAAGTGAGTAAATAATTTTCAGATGTATACGACTAAATTTAAGTGAATATAATTTCCAAACTACGCTCTTGAGTAGTGTCAGATTGTGTGTCGACGTGAAACATTTGCACCATTTGTGGTTAATAATAATAAACCTTCGTCAGGTTTTCACGAGAAAATGCAACGTTTAATTAAGAAAGAAAGAAAAAATACACCCTAGTCCTTGAAGAGTCAACGGAAAGCGAGAAGTTCGACGACACTGAAAAAAAGTTACGGCAAACAACATATTTGGCGTCGCTATTCATTAAAGCTGAAAACTCCGTGCATATCCAAACATTTTCCCTAAAACTGTTCTCTTAACTCTTCTTCCCGCTTTGAGAAACAAAGGAATGTCGGGAGTCATGAGAGGCGGCGTCGTGGAACCTTGCGCGCTGAGAGCCGCGTTCGATACCCGTTCAGCGGCACAAAAAAACACCAACTGTTCCAACTTTATTTGTGCAGCTTCGTGGTGAGGCTGGCGCGGTGGGCAGCAATGGCCACTGATTAAAACAACTGAATTTGACTATATGATAAATGCTGTTTACAGTATTTCGTGTATAAAATGTCCCTCTGTTACTAACTGATGCCATACTGTGAACAGATACCAGCGGTCCAGGCAGCTCAGTCGGTCCATCCCATGTTTGCATTGCGTGTGGGTGGCGGTGTCTATAAGTGCCTTTTTGGATTACTCTTTGACGGTGGAAAATCGAGTGAAATATTTACAAAGCATCAACTTTTCCAAACTGACATAAAAAAGAAAGGACTAAAATCAAAACAAAGCAGGGCAAACCTCAGCCATCTCAACCATCCACCACTACCTTCACCACCACCACCACCACCACCACCACCCCCCCCACCACCACCACCACCACCCACCATCACCACCCCCCCCACCACCACCACCATCACCCCCACACACCACCACCACCACCACCACCACCACCACCATCATCACCACCACAACAACTACCATCACCATCACCACCCCCACCACCATCCCCACCACCACCACCACCACCCCACCCCCCCCACCACCACCACCATACATCACCCCCCCCACCACCACCACCACCCCCATCACCCACACACCACCACCACCACCACCCCCCATCACCCCCCCACCCCCACCACCACCACCACCACCACCCCCCACCCCACACCACCCCATCACCACCCCCACCACCCCACCCCCCACCATCACCACCCCACCACCCCACCACCACACCACCACCACCACCACCACCCCACCCCCCCCCCCACCACCATCACCATCCCACCACACCACCAACACCACCCCCATCACCACCAACCCCACCACCACCACCACCCCCACCACCACCCACCACCACCACCCACCATCACCACCCCCACCACCACCACCACCACCATCAACCCCAAACCCACCACCTCACCCCATCACCCCCACCCCCACACCCCACCATCACCCCTACACACCACCCCCACCACCACCCCCCCCATCACACCCCCAAAAAACTCCATCCCCCATCACCACGACCACCTCAGACATCGCTTCGTGTGCCTCTACCAATAGTCAACATCACCTGTTCATTACCAAGCCCTGAATATCCGCGGGGAACTGAAATTAACCCACACCTGAGATTAGCCAGATTTTTGTACCCTACAGCTTGCAGACCTTATTTCAGCACGAGCCACCACCCGACCACACGCTGCGCCTCATCAACGCACATAACGAGGAGGCACCAAACACCTCCAAAAGACAACACTTCCCTAAACAAGAACCATAATTCGACACACCAAACCTCTTTCTCTTACATCAAACAGCCAAACACATCACAACTACAAAATTCTATCATCAAAGACATTCTCTGCACATTCTAGACCATCCTACCTACTTGTGTCTTTTTTTTTTTTTTTACCTCTGAGCGGATCCTACGAACATCAAAAGGTAATTCCACACACCTGTCAGACGCCTCGGGGACCAGGTGAGGCCTTTATGATGTGAAATAAGTTTGTCGGCTTCCGCTCAGCCCCGGGGGACGCACTCTGAAAAAAGGAAGGAACAAATTAGGTTTTAAAAAGGGAATGGAGCTGCGTAGTGGGGGTGGTGGGCAATGGTTGGGAAATATGGGGGTGGTTGGCAATTTTGGGTTTGGGATAGTGGTGGGGGTGTGGGATGGTTGGCATGTTTTGGGGGTGATGGTGGTGGGGGAGACGTGACTAGTGGTGGTGGTGATGATGAAGTGGGAAGAACAGTTGGTGTTTGATGATGTGGAAGAAGAAGGTGGTGGTGGTGGAGCTCAATGACAAGAGTGGAGTGGTATGGGTAGAAAATCAAAGAAAACCATATGAAAGGTAGAAAAAAACTGTGATATCAGGATAACAACAAAAGTTAGATCCGATCCCCAAATATTTAAGTTGTACAATATAAAACATACAATAAACGGGGCCTTTGATAGCGGAGGGTATGTTGCTAAATTAAAGTGGCGAGTAAATTAACTCTTTCAATAAAGCTCAATAGATACTTTGATCAGTATTTACGAAAGAAAACCAAACAACAAAATTGGATCTCATATTTATCTAACTGTCGAGCGACCCCAATATTTAAAGCAGTGGTTCCCAAACTTTTCTGGTTGCGACCCTAAATACAATCTTGGCCTGGCCTGGCGACCCTAAATACATGTCTACATGTAGTGTTAATCATTTTGATGTTACACATATCATAAGTTTATATAGTTGTATTTAATAAATATATACAACTAATACACAATGGATTTCAATACATTATAAATGGGACAAAATGTAAAACGCAAATGTTCGCAAGCTTGAGACTTTATTTTAGCTTTATTATATTATTTGGTCGCAAAGTCATACAACCAAAATTGTGTGTGGCTAACCGTAACGGGATGCTGCTTTATCCTTTTGAGTTTTGACTGCATGCTGATAAATTAAAATAATTATGAAAATAGATTAAGAAAAAAAATCAATTAAGATTAGAGGTACATACAGCAATCTGTTTTACTACAACTGGAAACTAACATAGTGAAGAGAAAAAACATTACATACACGGTAACACGTAACGGGCCTTCACCTATAGATCACAAGTGTCACTATAAAAATCCACCCTGCGTCACCAACGGGCGAAGGCCAACCATCACGACCCTCAAGAATGTGCAGGGCCAATCACTTGAGCCGTCAAGGAAAAAAAACATAATAGCCTACGGGCGCTATAGGCTTTAACGAAAAAAAATAAAGAAAACTTTTAAGAAAAAAAAAATGTGAGCTCAAATCCAAATTGTCATCACGGTCGCTGGGTATCAAACTCTTAACACTCAAAAATAACACTTATATGTATCTGCTGAGATGCTTCACTTCTATTTAAAAATCTACTTGAATTAAATAAGATACTTAAAAATTGGCTACTGTAGGAACCAAGTGATATAAATTTAGAATAATGGAACATGTTTTTGTGGGATTTAAACCAGTGACCATATGGAGGATTAATTACACAATTTGATTTGGGTAAAATCAAATGTTTCCTCAGTGGCTTCCATGAAACTACTCCATTTTGTGAGTGAGGTCCTCTAAGTTGGGCTTTATTTTTATTGTTAGAGCACTACGCAAGTCATGCTGGGGATCCAACTGGTTACTTGCTTTATTCTTGATCGTAGCAAGACTTGAATTTTTTTTCACAGAGATATGTTGTTGGAAAAGGGAGAAGAGCTTTTTCAGCCTCCCGAGTCAGAATGGGCTTATCCTTGAGTTGGGTCGAAAAAGTTTTATACCGGAGGATTTTAAAGCGTTGTTTCTGCACGTGAATTTCCTAGAGGTCTATAAGTTCTTCTTGAAACCCTGGAATATCTTTTGCAACTTCACTGACATTCACACTTAAATAATTCCTGATCATGATATGCTTCTTGAGGTCGACGTTTTCTGGAAAAACTTGTCCATTTCTCCCTTCTACTACTTGAATACTAAGTCTTGTCTTGAAGGTTCTTCAGATGATCTTCGAAAATATCTTTTACGTCAGCAAAGGATATATCTGACCAATTTTCCAGCACATCACTTAGTTCTGGAAAGGCTGCAATTTTACCTTTAGCCAACGTTTCTCTCCAAAGACTAAGTTTTTTCTTGAATGAGACAATTTTTTACCGATATCCACCATGGTATGATTTTGACCCTGCATGTCTGAATTTAGTTCATTCAGGTGCATGAAAATGTTGCCCAAACAAGCAAGCTTCGCCAGCCAAGTAACATCTTTAAACATCTTACAGGAACTACCACGTGTAGGTCTCACGGCCTCTTGTAGCTTCCTTATTTTCTTATGTTCTGAAAGCAGTCTGCCAAAGCATGCTTTTTCTCACACAGAAAGATTTCCATTTCAAGTTTTAGTTCAATAACACTTCCGAGAATCTCTCCACGAGATAGCCATCGGACATCAGAGTGGAACAGCAAGTCTTGGTGATGTGATCCCATCTCTTCACTCATTTTATGGGAAATACGCGAGTTCAAAGCCCTTGCCTTGAAAAAATTAACAGTTTGGATAACATCATTTAGAGCTGCGTAGAGATCTGGTTGCAAACGATGAGAAGCAAGTTTTTTTTTATGTAAAAATCTGATTATTATGACATCAGGATTTTCTGCTTTAATGCAAGTAACAAAACTCACACAGCTTCCCATCATTGATGGAGATCCATCATTGCACATGGCCAAACATTTAATTGCTACTCAGTTTGGGCTATTTCCAGTGGAGGCCAAACCCGCGATTCCTGACATTTCCGAACATCACTCCCATCTCCCTTCCTATGGTTTATCAGTACAAATGATATACCGTAATCTTCGTAAATGTTTGTTCTATAATATTATCAAATAAGAAACTGTAAAATACATTAAAGAAATGCCATTATGAGAGAGTGAAAAAATATACATGAACTTAATATTCACTTAGAACTCTTCGCTATTCAACATTTTGCGAGAAAACATTTTACATGAAACATATCAATAGAAGCGAAATGTTATTAGCTTACCATTGGTATATTTCGTTTTCTGATAAATGAATTATTACTATGCATAAATTAGCGTTAACTAAATAAATAACCTCATCAGTCGGGAAAATTACCCGCTTGATGATGAAATTGTTTTATTTAACGCTAATTTATGCATGGTTCTAACTCATTTATCAGAAAACGAAATATATCAATGGAAAACTAATAAAATTCCACTTTTATTGATATGTTTCATGTAAACAGTTTTCACGCAAAATATTAAATGGCGAAGAGTTAAGTGAATATTAAGTTCATGCATATTTCTTCAGTCTCATAATGGCATTTCTTTAGTGTATTTCACAGTCATTTATTTGATAATATTATAGAACAAACATTTACGAAGATAACAGTGTATAATTTATACTGATAAACCATAGTCTACTGTATTTATGGAACACTTTTTTACTTGCTGATCCGATAGATGATGTTATATTTTTAGTTAACGCTAATTTATGCATGATTCTAATTCATTTATCAGAAAACGAAATATATCAATGGAAAGCTAATGAAAATCCGTTTCTATTGCTGTATGTTTCATGTAAATAGTTTTCTCGCAAAATATTAAATGGCAAAGAGTTTAACCCGTGGGCTGCGGCATGCCTTCCGGAAGGCTCTGCTGAGCGACTGCGGCATGCCTTCCTGAAGCGCAATTTTAAAAAGCATACAAAAACCGCGCCAATATTCGTAAAAGTCTACAAACTGTGTCACATATACGCCTTGATGTCAGCCCTCGATAACACACACCATCATCTGCCTAACTACGCTGTACGCAGAGATATACCACTCCTTGGGGTTTTTTTCCCAAGATCTTGGAATTTAGGTCATGGCGTTGGGATATTTTTTGTCTATCCTGAGACTTTTGGAGGGATTATTCAAGTATTTCTCCAGTAGTTTATCTCAAGGCACGGTACAATACTATACAACGGAGAAATACTTGAATAATCCCCTCAAAATCTTGGGAAAAATCCCAAAGAGTGGCATCTATCACCTCAGTAGTCTCTCACTAGCTGTTTGGTGCCATTCGCGCCAGATATTTTAACTCTCGACCACAACCACACTACAACCCCATACGTTTGGGTTAAAAATAGATATATTGCTGGATGCGGATTTTTACTACCTTGACATTGATGTGATTTTCATCCAATTCTGTAATGGTCACTGTTTTACTCACATCCCCGCACTGGCGGCACTAAAAGAATCTTTGCTCCCGCAGTCCCCGGGTTTTAAGTGAATATTGACTTCATGCATATTTTGCATATTCATGCAGGCCCTCACAATGACATTTCTTTAGTGTGTTTTACTGTTTTTTATTTGATAATATTATAGAACAAACATTTACGAAGATAACAGTATATCATTTATACTGATAAACCATAGGAAGGGAAATGGGAGTGATGTTCGAAACACTTTTTTTACCTTGCCGATCGGCCTCCACTGGTCATGGGTGGGTTGGCGCGGGGCACGAGTAGCAAGTCCTTCTACAAGTCAAGCTACTACAGTAGTCTTTGACCAATACAGTCATGCGTACCAAATAATCAAGAAAAAAAAAATATAAATCTAAATATGTAGAATATGTAGAATATATGTGAAATATGTAGAAAAATATATATGCAGTAGGACAGAAAGTAATCATGTATGTTAGTGAATCTACCGTAAAGATATATATCTATACTACTACCAGTCATTTTTTTTTTTTTTCTTTTTCTTTTTTTTTCTTTTTTTTCTTTTTTCTTCTTCATTATTTTCATCAATATAGACCACAGTTATCCCTTCACTCCTTCACCTGACAGGGCGCTCAGTAGTCTGCATCGGCCAGCGAGATGGTCGAGAACTCTGCCACTGCGCCGCCGATGCACACCACGGCGTGGAGGCTGTCTGGCGCGGCGGGAGGACAGGCCAGGCGGGCGGCAGCGGGAGGGAGGGCCGGGATGCGCGAGAAGGGCCCCTCAGCCTCACCCTCCCGCCCCTCCATAACCACCACCTCCATCAGATCGTTGTCGTCGGCAGTATCTGTGTCGTCGTCGGTGTCGTCAGAGTCGGTGTCGTCTTCCTCGTCGTGGTCGCTGCCGGAGAGAGCCCTGACGAGCACCACCAGGAGAAGGCCCTGCAGGCACCACCACCAGTAGTCCAGGGTGTCCACGGCCTGCAGGAAGGACAGGCCGAGGGCGTCCACCACGGGCCGCACCTGCAGGCCGTACAGGACGTGCAGGGCGTACCGTGCCCGGTCGTCGCTCCATGTGAAGTGAGCGACGTACCAGAGGTGACACAGGCCCTTGGCGCGGGACGGCAGGAGGCGGCAGAGGGCCAGGAGGGGAAGCGTGGAGCATAGAAGGAGTCCTCCCCAGACCAGCTCCCTCAACACCTCCCCCTGTGTAGCCCCGGCAGGCGGGTCCTGGTGGTGGTGGCGGCGGGACCCGTACATGAGGGTGGTGACGTACTCGTCCAGGGGCTCTGCGGCGGCAGGGTCGTGGTGATGGAGGTGGTGGTGGTGGCCGTAGATGATGGTGGCCACGTCCCCCGCCAGCACCAGCAGCAGCAGGGCGGCGTAGAGCACTGTCAGGACTGTGTGAAGCTTGGGACACATTTTGGTCATCCCAAGATCACTTTGCTGTTGATGGTGAGGCATCGTGACATAGGAGGGGACGCGGTGGAATAAAAAAATTGGAGTTGGCAACATGACCTAATAAGGATGGGTGTGCGTCCTAGATCCTACCTCCTACCTCATACTTGGATCTGTGGTGTTTGGTTCTATTCTTCTTAACTCCAACCTCACCAATGTTTCTTCTCACTCATTGGTTGAGAGTCTCTGCCAAGAATCAGCTCCAACCTCATTAAGATTCATTTTCAATCAATCTTCCTTCTCCTGCTCCTCCTTCTCCTGCTCCTCCTCGTCCCCCTCCTGCTCCTCCTTCTCCTGCTCCTCCTTCGCCTGTTCCTCCTCGTCCCCCTCCTCCTCCTCCTGCTCCTCCTTGTGCCCCTCCTGCTCCTCCTTCGCCTGCTCCTCTTTAGGGACATGGTATAATTTTCCAACTGTTTTCTTACAAGTAATTGATAGTTAGTAGTATGTAGTTCAGCAGATACCCTCGCTATGGACCAATAGGTCTCCTGGTGTCTGTTACTCCTATGTAATCCTATGTAATCCTCCTTTGCCTGTTCCTCCTCCTGCTCCTCCTCGTCCCCCTCCTCCTCCTCCTGCTCCTCCTCGTCCCTCTCCTGCTCCTCCTTCGCCTGCTCCTCCTCCTCCTGCTCCTCCTTCTCCTGCTCCTCCTCGTCCCCCTCCTGCTCCTCCTCCTGCTCCGCCTTCTCCTGCTCCACCTTCTGCTCCGCCTTCTCCTGCTCCTTCGCCTGCTCTTGCTCCTCCTGCTCCTCCTTCTCCTCCTCGTCCCCCTCCTGCTCCTCCTTCTCCTCCTCCTCCTTCTCTCACCTGTTTTCACAGGATTGGGAGAGTCAGGCTCGTAGGACCTGTATTCCTTGGTCTTTATTATCTTATATATATTTATATATATCTTTATTATCTTATATATATATGAGTATGTAGAGAGAGAGAGAGAGAGAGAGAGAGAGAGAGAGAGAGAGAGAGAGAGAGAGAGAGAGAGAGAGAGAGAGAGAGAGAGAGAGAGAGAGAGAGAGAGAGAGAGAGAGAGAGAGAGAGTAAAACACCACACACACACCACACACACACACACACACAACACACACACACACACACACACACACACACACACACCCGCGGCCGGCATTGTTAGACTCGTAATAATATGACACAAATTCCCACCCTCCTTGTCGGTTATCACACCCACGCCCGGCCACCAACGCCCTCTCCCGCCCACACCACCCACCCACACCCAACACCTCCCTCTCATTCCCTCACAGACATAAGAACATAAGAAAATAAGGAAGCTGCAAGAGGCCGCGAGACCTACACGAGGTAGTTCCTGTTACTTAGCACTACCTACATCCACCTTTCATCCCCATCCATGAAATTGTCTACCCTCTTTTTAAAGCTTCGTATTAACTCCGCACTAACTACCTGACGACCGAGTCCATTCCAATCATTTACCATCCTATTTGTGAACCAGTTTTTCCCTATTTCCTTTTTAAATCTACACGAGATAAAATAGACATACTGTAAAATGTTATATCAATGTAATGATGACACCACAACACAAGCTAGTGGCTGGCTGTTTATAATACCCGTGTGCCCAATACCCTGTGTACATGTGTAGCCAATCATTTATTCCAATAATTTATTCTAATAATAATATTTAACCCCTCCACGCCCAGATCTTTCCTTTGCTATATAAATGTATCTGTATTTAGACATAAAATTACGAAATGTAACTGAATACTATACCAAATTAGCTAGTAGACAAGGATACTAAACACGTCATATCTATAAAGTATTGCTTACATTCATTAAAATAGTCTAATGGTAGCCAAATTACAATGGAAAATACGTTCTGGGCCTCAAGGGGTTAAGCACATCCAAAGACTACTGTAGTCTTTGGTTCATCATATTAAAGACGTCTTCTCCAGTGGTGGTACCTGACAGGGCACATCAGAAGAAAAATTATTCCAGTATGTCATCTTCTCCTCTGTACCTTACAAAAACCATCAGTTGAGGGTCACCTGCAATATCCACAGACTCATCCGTCTGCAAAGAAATGTTCTTACTTTTTACAGTGCCACGATCAGTTGAGCCAAAATATCTTCTAAAATGAGATAAATTCTACGTTAAATGCTATTGTTAAAAAGTGGTACCGATTCAACCTTCTTGGTAATATATGTACTACCAACAGTTTTTAACATTGCCACTGCTGCTGGCTTCACCAGCTCCTCTCAAATGTTATGAGGCTTCATGCATCTTTTAATTATCCATGCCACTTCAAAGGACGCCGAGGAAGCTTTCTCCAGAGAAAAAACTGAAGTCGAGGGAGCATCAATCGAACTTCGTTTACCTCTTCTTTGTCCTTCCGTAACTCAGTGGTTTTTCGACAAACTTTGGATGAACTGAGTCCAAATGACACTTCAATTTATATTATTTCATAGATTCATTGGCGAGAACTTGCAGGCACTGAACGCACTGGGGTCGGACGTTCCCAGATAGTTCTCTCATCTCGGTGAAGCATATTTCAAGAACTCAGGCTTATACTGCAATTATGTTTTGCGTTGAGCCATTTTCCCAGTTAAAGATCAAATTTGGAAAGAAGAAAACAATAAATTTAAACGTTTTTAGAAAATATCTCTGACTTCGAAAAGTAGAAAATAAGTTTTTTTTTTAAATCAAGCAATTATAAAGTGAATGATAAAATGAGTAGTCTGCAAATTGAAAACAATTATTGCCAGAAAAGTGCAACCGTAGTTACATTAAGTAGTGTAATTGATTATAATTGCATAATTACAAAGTATGATGAGAATAAGAATTACCTGACATCAGAATCAGAATGACAACCAGAATTTGACAACAAAATGCAAAAACATGTTAAAAAAACCTCTCTCTCACAAACTCACTCATTCACATATGTACTCATTCACTTGCTTGCTTACTCACTCACATGCACGTTAACCACTCACTAATTATCATACAGCGCATGCAAAGAATACTATTATTGCAACATCGAATTATGCAAAACAAAATAAAATCAAACCGTTATTAAAAGGTTAACTGTAGTTTCCGGTGATTCAGCTGAACACACTGTCTGTGTTTGCCACAGCAACTTATAAATATATATAAACAATTATTAAGGCAAAAATAATAAACAGTACGACGCATGCAATGCTTACCTACATTGTGTCTGGTAACGAGATCTCAGCCTTCTGTTCACCACTGAATCCTTGGACGCCGCAACAACCCGGGATAACTTGCTACCGAGCGGTAAGCGTCAGACTCAGCCACTCAGGTTCCTCGCTGTCTACTTAGCGCACGAGTATTGGGCATGAATACTTCTCGTATGACGCATGGTACTGTATAGGGCTGCTTAATATTAATTAATTTTACTTTATTGTGATTTAAAAATTCGGCCTTTATATTGTAATATCATAATTATGCCTTTTTTCCGAGACTATTCAGTGACCCTCAGAAAAACACTCGCGACCCTCATTTGGGTGGCGAACATGGGTTTGGGAACCACTGATCTAAAGTGACGGAAATTCCGAGTGTAAATGGACAAATTATCTTTGTTAGCCCCTTCACCCCCAGATCTTTCATTTGCTATAAATCAATCGTCAGTTGTTAGCCATAGAATTACGAAAAGGAACTGAATATACCAAATTGGTTAGTCGACAAGGATACTAAACAGGTCATATCTATAAAATATTGCTTATATTCACTAAAAATCGTATAATACTAGCCAAATTACAAAGGAAATTACGTTCTGGGTCTAAAGGGGTTAAGGGTGAAAAGAGATCAAGAGGACACGAATGCAAGCTTAAGGAAGAATATAAATGTCAAGTCATATAAAAAAGATGGCAGCTTTCCGAGTAGTAATATTGATAACTGGAAAAATCTGAAATAAAAAATAACCAATACACGTAAAGAAAACTCATGTTAGATGCAAACTGGACAATGTTAACAATAAAAACAGAACAGCACAAACCTTTCTACAAATTCTATATGCAACAAATATCCAGGCACAACAACAACGCGCCCCCCCCACACATACACAAATACACACAAACCCACCCACCCACCCACCCACCCACCCACCCACCCACCCACCCACCCACCCACCAACCCACCCACCCACCACACACACACACACACACACACACAAAACAAAAAAACATCAATCCTTTCCAACACAAAATAAAACCATCACCACCACAACAACTATAAACAATAAAAATAAACCAGAGCACACCCATAAAACTGAACCCTGAAAGACTAGCAAGGTATGTGACGGTGCCGACAAAAAAAGAGAGAGAGAGAGAGAGAAGAGAGAGAGAGAGAGAGAGAGAGAGAGAGAGAGAGAGAGAGAGAGAGAGAGAGAGAGAGAGAGAGAGAGAGAGAGAGAGAGAGAGAGAGAGAGAGAGAGAGAGAGAGAGAGAGAGAGAGAGAGAGAGAGAGAGAGAGAGAGAGAGAGAGAGAGAGAGAGAGAGAGAGAGAGAGAGAGAGAGAGAGAGAGAGAGAGAAGAGAGAGAGAGAGAGAGAGAGAGAGAAGAGAGGAACAGGGTCAGAGAAAGAAGAGAAAGACAGGGTTAGAGCAGATAGGATGAAAAAGAAAAAAAACATAAGAGATGGAATACATTCAGAGAGAAAGATAGTGAGAGGGAGGAGGGAGAGGAAGATAGTGAGAGGAGGAGGGGAGAGAAAGATAGTGGAGGAGGAGAGAAAGATAGTGAGAGGGAGGAGGGAGAGGAAGATAGTGAGAGGAGGAGAGGAGAGAGAAGATAGTGAGAGGGAGGAGGGAGAGAGAAAGGAGAGGAACGAGGTCACAGAAACACAGGAGGTGGAAATGCAAGGTTAGAGAGCAGATAGGAAGGAAAATGAGAAAAGTAAAAAACAGACACACACACACATACACACACACACACACACACACACACACACACACACACACACACACACACACACACACACACACACACACACACACACACACACACACACACACACACACACACACACACACACACACACACACACACACACACACACACACACACACACAACACACACACCCTCCACACACACACACACACACTACAGACGACCTACAAAGCATCTCTCATGCAGAAGAGTCAAAGAAGAAGCAGAAGAACGACCACAAACACCACAGAACAAAACATACACAACACACACACACACAACACACACAACAACACACACACACACACACACACACACACACACACACACACACACACACACACACACACACACACACACACACACATACCATTTCACATCCTTAGTTATCAAGTGACTTTTCTAATATGTACATTTTTCATTCATAACATTCCAACTTATGTAAAAAAAAAAAAAGGAAAATAAAAAATAAATCCTGCCGAAATTTCTTAGTGAGTCCACGTGTTTACCCTTCATGTAATCTTTCCCAAGTCTATGTACACCTCCTAACGTATTCCTTCAGAACACCGTAAAGAAAAAAAGTTTCAGCTCAAAAATATTTCTTTGAATCGTAATTTTCCTTCAGCATGAGGGAGGGAGGGAGGGTAAGGGATGGAGACGCAAATTTTCTAAGCCTTCAAAAGCAGGCACGAGCACGCACAGCCGCCCTGATAAAACCTGTACCAGAGACCAAGGAATAAAATCACCCCATGTTTTATAAATTTCGGTATATCTCGTATGAGCTCAACTCGTTACATATGAATGAAACTCTACAAGCGTCTCTCAAAAAAGCATTATAAACTGTTTATGGTATATTTTGCAACAGATTTCCCTACTCTTTTGTGGCATTCCTTCCCTTTGTAGGTTTTCCCTCCAACAGTTAGTTCCCCCTCTCTCTAACCTTCCCTGCGCCCCTCCAACAGTTAGTTCCTCCTCTCCCTAACTTCCCTGCGCCCCTCCATCAGTTAGTTCCTCCTCACCCTAACCTCCCTGCGCCCCTCCATCCCCCTTTCCTTATCTTTACAGGAAAACAAAAAGATTAGTTTCCTTCCTGAACAGAACAGCGGAAAGGAATTTTAGGACAAAAAAAAATTTCAGAGAGAAGAATTTTTGAGTCATTCTGTTAAAGACCCGATATATTATGTTCTTGCTATTCCCTCCCCACTTTTACCGGTAATAGTATTAAGTAAAGCGTAATAAAAGATAGTTTATCTTTTCATCTCCCGAGTCGACGTTTTTAATAAGGAGTAAATGAGGAGGAAAAACCAGAGGAAATTCTTCTTTCTCTTTTAACCCCTTGAGGCCCAAAACGTAATTTCCATTGTAATTTGGCTACCATTAGACGATTTTTAGTGAATCTAAGCAATATTTTATAGATATGACCTGTTTAGTATCATTGTCCACTAGTTAATTTGGGATATTGTTAGTTTTCGTAGATTTATGGCTAACAACAGACGATTTTATTTAGCAAAGGAAAGATCTGGGCGTGAAGGGATTAATCGAGATGGTAATGTCTTCGAAAAACATGGAGAATCAAGAGGAAGATAATGTAAGAAGAAGGAAAAAGATTGGAAAGAACTGATAAAGAGATGATAAGATTGTGAAAAGCGGAGTGACGGATGACGGGGTGAAACAGGAGGCGGTGTGAGACAGAGTAAGAACAGTGAGTGAGTGAGTGTGAGTGAGTGTGAGTGATAGGGTTATAAGAAGACAAGTCAAGTGGTTCCTCTCTTAGATTAATGCTCTTCTATCTCGTCTTATATTTCTTCTTCCTCTTAGTCTTTGAAATGCGAGGAACAAAGTTATTCATGAGGTTTCCCTTTTTTTTGCATAATATTATATGGTAGAGAAAGAAAAAAAAATAACACAGGCTAGTTTTATATTCAATTGTCTCACACTACGAGGAATATTTCGGGTTGGAATACAGGCACTTATTCACCAATTTCTCTTACCTTAAACAGACAGACAGACACATGCAAAAAAAAAAAAAAAAAAAAAAAAATATATATATATATATATAATATATATATATATATATAAAATATATATATATATATATATTATATATATATATATATATATATAAAATATATATATATATATATATATATATATATATATATATATATATATTTTATATATAATATATTATATATATATATATATTATATATATATATATATATATAAATGCATATAAATGAATAAAATATAAATATATACCTCCCATCCACACCCACACACACACACGCACACACACACACACACACACACACACACACACTAAAACATTTCATGGCCTAAAAAATTACATAAAACCCCCCAAAAAGCTGAGAAAAAAATATAATTGAACTGAGCGAGAGAAACACAAAACAACTCTACGGTAACAGACTCCCATATTTCACTTACAACAAAATTTCACCATTATAACTACCTTTGCGCGTTGTATTGGAGCAAGGCAAGGTAAACAATGATATAATTGAGACAAACGGCAGGAAAAATCGCGAAATTATACACTGAATCTCTGGAATTACGGTTCTTGGCGGAGTAATTGCAAATTGTGAATGCGTGATTAAGCTTTCGTGGGAAGGCGTGGGGTTGAGGGAAGAGGTTAAGGAAGATTCTGAGGAAGGGAATGCATTTATGACATTTTCAGGAGTTTAAGGAGAAGATTACAATTATTATTATCCTTCACATCTCTCTTAGTGTGGAAAAACCTATGTGGTAAACCTGCTCTCGTAAAAAAAGTTTAACCCCTTCACGCCCAGATCTTTCCTTTGTTATAAAAGATAGTCTTTGTTCGCCATAAACTTACAAAAAGTAACTGATAAACCAAATTAGCCAGTGGACAAGGATACTAAACAGGTCATATCTATAAAAACATTGCTTATATTCATTAAACATAATCTAATGATGGTCAAATTACAATGGAAATTACGTTCTGGACATCAAGGGGTTAACCTGATATGCGGTCTAGAGAGTAGTCAAATTTACAACACCGAAAATTATCCTGTAACACTCGCCACTGTCACTCCTTTACACTCCTTTACTTCTTTTAACAGTGTCCTTTACTCACCAATACATAGATGATTCGGTGGAGTAAAAGGAGGATTAGGNCAGCTGAACACACTGTCTGTGTTTGCCACAGCAACTTATAAATATATATAAACAATTATTAAGGCAAAAATAATAAACAGTACGATGCATGCAAAGCTTACCTACATTGTGTCTGGTAACGAGATCTCAGCCTCCTGTTCACCACTGAATCCTTTGACGCCGCAACAACCCGGGATAACTTGCTACCGAGCGGTAAGCGTCAGACTCAGCCACTCAGGTTCCTCGCTGTCTACTTAGCGCACGAGTATTGGGCATGAATGCTTCTCGTATGACGTATGGTACTGTATAGGGCTGCTTAATAGTTATTCATTTTACTTTACTGTGATTTAAAAATTCGTGTGATTTAAAATTTATATTGTAATATCATAATTATGCCTTTTTTCCGAGACTATTCAGTGATCCTCAGAAAAACACTCGTGACCCTCATTTGGGTCGCGACCATGGGTTTGGGAACCACTGTACCTGAATGATCTCTCACACTGAATTTCCTTATTGTATTTTCAGTATTTGATCTTTAAAAACAATAAAACCTTACCCTTTGTTGCATTCACCTTGAAGTTACGTATCTTACACACATACTGGAGCTCCTGAATCAATCCCTGTAGCTCTTACTCAGTGGCGTACCGAGTGGGGGGGCATGGCCACATGCCCCCCCCCCTTTTGCAAGGAATAAATAATTAGAAATATATATTTATTATATATATATAATATATATATATATAATATAATATATATATATATATATATATATATATATATATATATATATATAATATACATATACATATATATAGAAATATATATATATTGGTCCCCCCCTTTTCAATTTTCTGGGTACGCCACTGCGAGTCTTACTCACTTACTTATTTTAGTAAAAAACATATCTACAGCCATGAACACAAAATAACTCCTGATTTTCACATAAAACTCATGCTAATTTTTTTTTCTTCAACTTTTTCGTATATCTTGCTTTTGTATGCGTTTCTTTTGCTGGTATTTCGTTATGAGCTTGTAATCTAACGTGTCTTTTGAACTCTTCCTCAGGTACGTTCAGACGAAGGACCTGCATCCACAGAGTGAGTATTGAGCTGCGTTTATGTGTTTTTCTCTTTCAGCAGATCGAAGTATCTCTCTTCTTCCTCTATCCTACCTCTTTATCAACACCTGTACCCACACTCACACCCACACCCATACCCACACATGGCTTAACCTTTAGTCATCAAGTCACCTAGATAAGATAAGGTGCTACGAGCTACGTATGGAAGTACAAAATATTACTAGCCAAAAAGTATGACAAGTGTGTGTGTGATAATCGTGGTAATTTCATATAATAGTGATACGAATTATTTTAAATGGCAGAAGTGTTTAGTGACTGACATTAGACCCCAGAAGTCAGTTAGTATCCCTCAGTCCTCTGTCGGCGGCCACAAGAATCGTGTCACCATCCTGACTCTTCGTTAAATCTTGCAAAAATCTGGAAACAAAAAAAAGAAAGAGAGAGAGAGAGAGAGAGAGAGAGAGAGAGAGAGAGAGAGAGAGAGAGAGAGAGAGAGAGAGAGAGAGAGAGAGAGAGAGAGAGAGAGAGAGAGAGAGAGAGAGAGAGAGAGAGAGAGAGAGAGAGAGAGAGAGAATGTGTTTTCTTTGTTCTATTTCCTGAGTCTGTTACTGTCATGACTCAGAAAAGACGAAGATATTATGACAGTACTACCTTTGTTGCTGATCTGTATTGTTATTTCCACATACCATTTCACTGTGACCTTGACTCCTCGCTCACTCACCTGACTACCTGTGAATCCGTGGGCTTAATTAGACAGGTGATGCGTACCTTACCTGACTGGCTATCAAATATCATTCATGTTAGTTGTTAAAGGGAGTTTATTTTTGGAGGAACCTTTGGCATATCAACTAGACAGTGGTAGGGGAGAGCGGGGCAGGTTGCATCGAGGGTAGGTTGCATCATTGCCTCTAGCTCGCATTAACTTTTTTTATTATTATTATTGTTGTAGTTGTAGTAGTAGTAGTTTATTGTAGTAGTATTAAGACGATGTACGTGTGATAACATGCGAGTTAGAGGCAATGATGCAACCTACCCTCGATGCAACCTGCCCCGCTCTCCCCTAAAGACGGACTTGATATAAGGGAAGAATGTAGAAGTAAGAATATCAAGGTAAACATATTAAGGCAAGGTGGAGTAGTAGTATAGAATAATAGTATATAGAAGAGTAGTGAAATAAGAGTAATTTAGAAGGATATAATAGAAGTATGAATATTAAGGTTAAAACTATCATAGGGCAAAGAGGTGAAAGTAAGAATAATATAGGCAGTAATAAGCGTTATATAGAAGAAAGATAGTGAAATAAGAGTAATTAGGAAGATTATAATGAAGAGCAAGTATGAGGTAACTATATGGCAAAGAGGCTGAAGTAGCGAATATATAGGCAAACTATAAAGCGTTATTATGGAAAGACGGAAAAAAGTGATATAGAGTAAAGAGGCGACAAAAGCGTCATATATGGCAAAGAGGCAGAGATGAGCGTCATATATGGCAAAGAGGCAGAGATGAGCGTCATATATGGCAAAGAGTCTGATGCAAACGTCATGTATGGCAAAGAGCCGGAAAAAAGCGTCATATATGGCAAAGAGGCGGACAAAAAGCGTCATATATGGCAAAGAGACGGAGATAAGCGTCATATATGGCAAAGAGGCGGATGCAAGCGTCATATATGGCAAAGAGGCGGATGCAAGCGTCATATATGGCAAAGAGGCAGAAAAAAAGCGTCATATATGGCAAAGAGGCGGAAAAAAGCGTCATATATGGCAAAGAAGCGGAAAAAAGCGTCATATATGGCAAAGAGGCGGAAAAAAAGCGTCATATGGCAAAGAGCCGGAAAAAAAGCGTCATATATGGCAAAGAGGCGGATGCAAGCGTCATATATGGCAAAGAGGCAGAAAAAAAGCGTCATATATGGCAAAGAGGCGGAAAAAAGCGTCATATATGGCAAAGAGGCAGAAAAAAGCGTCATATATGGCAAAGAGGCGGAAAAAAGCGTCATATGGCAAAGAGACGGAAAAAAAGCGTCATATGACAAAGAGCCGAAAAAAAAGCGTCATATATGGCAAAGAGGCAGATATTTAAGTCCTTTAGGCGCAGGTAAACATACTATAAGGCAAAGAAGAGATGAATCGTCGTAACACTATCTCAGCACACACATGACCTTCAGCTTCGCCTCCTATTGTTGACTTGTCTCGCCCTGTATCTCTCTCGACGTGTGTGTGTATTTGCTCCTTGGCGTAATGCAGTGGCGTGTGACATGGTGCTTTGTTGTGCGTTTTCTTGACGGGTTTAGGAAGTCAGGCGTCTGGTGGGCTGTAGGAGTGAGTGAGTGTGTGAGTGCTGTGTGTGTGTGTGTGACAGTGTGTGACAGTGTGTGTGTGTGTGTGACAGTGTTGTGTGTGTGTGAGTGAGTGAGTGACAGTGATAAGGCGTCGAGTATAGAGCTGCTTTCTTTTGTTTTGTTAATCCAGGAAGAAGATGAGGCAAGGCGTAGGTAGTAACAGGAGAAGATGATGAAATAAGCAAGGTTGTCCAGGCAATGGCAGAAACGAACCATAAAAGAGTTATAGAAGAGTTAGACATGAGAGAAAGATATGTAGAAAGACGCTGGAAGAAGAAAAAGAAGAATAAGTAAACAGAAAAGGAGGATAGAAAGGTTTGATAATGAGGGAAGGTACAAGTAGAAGAAAGTGTTGAAATAAGCGAGGTTGTGCAGAGAGTGATACAACGAAGGAAAACTTGAAGAGAAGTCGGTTATAGAAAAATCCTGGAAGAAAATAAAGGAAAAGTGAACAGAAAAAAGAGGAAATGAAAGGATTAATAATGAGATATCTGTTTTAAGCACAAACTATACAAAATATGAATGAAAAGAATAGTCTAGTAGTCTCAATTTTTTGTGGTTGTTTTCATAAAGCGTCGTCGTCACTGAAAGCTCCTAAAGCCTGGTAATATATCGGCTTTCGGTCTTCCTTTCAAGGCTGTTTACTCTGCTGTCGGCATGCGGCGAGGAGACGTGAAGCCCATTATATATCCCTGTCAGGCTTGGTCCTCCCGCGGCGCTGAGAGAGAGAGAGAGAG
>JACEEZ010018752.1:780162-790162 GCA_016584305.1 Chionoecetes opilio
CACACACACACACCACACACACACACAACACACACCCGCGCGCGCACACACACACACACACACACACACACACACACACACACACACACACACCCCCACCACACACACCACACCACACACACACACACACACCACACACACACACACACACACACACACACACACACACACACACACACACACACACACACACACACACACCACCCACACCATTCCCACTGGCATTCACCTTGGCCAGAAATGACTCACGCCCACACCACCACCACCACCACCACCGCATCCTCCGCCCCCGCCGCCGCTAATCATGCCCTCTGTATACCCCCCTGCCCCCCTACCCCCCCTGCCCCCCTACCCCCCCTGCCCCCCTACCCCCCCTGCCCCCCTACCCCCCCTGCACCTACCCCCCTGCCCACACCCCCCCTGCCCCCCTGCCCCCTGCCCCCACCCCGCCCCCCCCCCCCCTGCCCCCTACCCCCCTGCCCCCTACCCCCCTGCCCCCCTACCCCTCCTGCCCCCTACCTCCCCCTGCCCCCCTACCCCCCCTGCCTCCCTCCTCCCTGCCGCAGTGTGTGACGAACGAGGTTTGAACTTGTCTTAAGCCCGGTTCCCTCCATCCCGCTTGTACGGCCGCCGTACAACAACAAAGACGTCACAATGACGTCACAACAAAGTCTACCGCACCGCCGTACAAAGTTAAATTCAAGTCATCTCTCCCGCTCGGCGGTGTCCGCTCGAGCGGAGTTGCCAACTGTGCCCAGTTACCACAAATACCACTCAAGCGGTGATGATGGTGACGTCATTGTTGTTGTATGGCGGCCGTACAAGCGGGATGGTGGGAACCGGGCTTTACACTTCGTCCGGGTAGCGTCGCCTCCTCCTCCTCTTCCTTTCCTCCTCCTCCTCCTCCTCCTCCTCCTCCTCCTCCTTCTTTTCTTCCTTTTCTTCTTTTTCCCTCCTCCTCCTCCTTCTCCTCCTTCTTCTTCATCTTTTTCCTCCTCCGTTTTCTGCTGTCGTGATCAAGAGGGATTGGATCTATTTTTGTCGTATTTTTCACTTATAATATGATGGGTTTTTTTGTTGTTATTATTATCATTGATAGTATATGATAATATATGATAATGATATAATTATCATTATCATTATTATTGTTAGTATCAATGGTATTGCTTATTTTTATTATAATTATAAAATTATCATTATTATTATTATTATTATTATTATTATTATTATTATTATTATTATTAATAGTAGTAGTAGTAGTAGTAGTAGTTTTATTTAATAATAGTAATAATTATTATTATCATTATTACTATTATTGTTAATCACGTTATTATCATTAATATAATTTGCATTATTAGTTTTAATAGTAGTAGTAGTGCCATCATTGATAATAATAATGATAATAATAATAATAAAAATAATTATACAATCATAATCAGTATTGTTATTATTATTATTATTATTATTAATATTGTTGTTATTACGAATAACGTAATTGTGGTGGGTGGGTGGGTGTCTGTCTGTCTGTCTGTCTGTCTGTCTGTCTGTCTGTCTGTCTGTCTGTCTGTCTGTCTGTCTGTCTGTCTGTCTGTCTGTCTGTCTGTCTGTCTGTCTGTCTGTGTGTGTGTGTGTGTGTGTGTGTGTGTGTGTGTGTGTGTGTGTGTGTGTGTGTGTGTGTTATTCGCCCATGGTCTTGTCCACTCGAGTCAGACTCGCGATCGCCAGTTTCACCCTTCCGGTGCGAGCTTAGAGTTCATTATTACCGATCTTTGGGTAATACTGGGACCTCACACACCACACCACCCCATCCCCTTTCTCAAGGGGACAGTAACCGCCCAAATTTGTTAGTGAAAAATCCCCGGGAGCAGTGAGGATTCGAACCGGCTACCACAGAATGGTAGGCCAGCACGCTATCAACTTGACCATTGTGATGGTGTGTGTGCGTGTGTGTGTGTGTGTGTGTGTGTGTGTGTGTGTGTGTGTGTGTGTGTGTGTGTGTGTGTGTTATGTTGTGTGTGTGTGTGTGTGTGTGTGTGTGTGTGTGTGTGTGTGTGTGTGTGTGTGTGTGTGGGTGTTACTTGAGAAATTGTGTTGTGTTAAGATATGGTATGCTTGATGTATTGTGCAGAGAGAGAGAGAGAGAGAGAGAGAGAGAGAGAGAGAGAGAGAGAGAGAGAGAGAGAGAGAGAGAGAGAGAGAGAGAGAGAGAGAGAGATACTAAAACCAACCAACTTCCTAATAATCCGGGTTTAGAATTAGTATGAAGGCAAAGTTATGTGTGTGTTATCGTGTATTTGCCTTCCCTCTAAATCTGCGGAGGTGAGGAAGAGGAAGGGAGGGGGGAAGGGGGGAGGGAGGGAGGGAAGGAGGGTAAGCCAGCAGTTGTTTCCCTGAATCCTCCGCCAACCCGGCAGTATATTTGAAAGACATTGTGAACCACCACCCTCGCGCTCTCTCTACTAGGAATTCCTTGCATGCACGACACCCACGGACGGCGCAAACGTGAACAAACTCGACGTGTTTTTAAATTTTGGAAGCCGACATCATGCACCAGGCTGACCCGGCACCTCTTGGCACCACACTCCTATAAAGTCGTGCCACTCCACCGCTGGCAAGTCAGTGCACGTGAGTCAGTCGGAGGGTGAGGTCGTCGCTTATCGCCGCTCGAAGTCACATGTATAGTAGTACCTCGGGCCTCTGTGAGCGTGACGGCCAAGGATCGCTGGAGTGAAACTTTTTTGTGTTTGTTATTCCGTTAGCCGCCAGACTGTGGGTGGTGCCATCCTGCCTGCCGACGGTGAACCCTCCCACGTGACGGTCCTGTGTGTGTACCCTTGCCCAATGAGTGTCACGCAGAGTCACGTCACGGAACTCTTGGGGAACCTGACCTCGTGTGTGTTGTGATGGTGGGCGTGGGCGTGTTTTGGGTGGGTGTCAAGTGAGACGAACTCATTGACAGACACACACACAAACTACTCGTGCCTGAACCCCTCTACCTAACTTCCACACACCCTCCCCCCTCCCCCCTCCACGCCCGTGAGGCCCCGCAGCATGGGGTGGCGTGTGGGCAGTGCTGGCGGCGGCGGCGGCGGGGCTCAGCTGCTGCTGCTGCTTGTGCAAGTTATCGTGGCCTGGGTCGATAGCACGGCAGGTGAGTTTAGGGTTGGCCGGCCGCTCCCTGCTGGCCAGGTGTGTCCGTTCGCTGCATGATGATGACGATGATGACGACAGGTATAATGACGCCTTAGGGATAGGTAGGGGCGTCCGTCTTGGAGACTTGTGTTGTGGTATGTGTGTGTGTGTGTGTGTGTGTGTGTGTGTGTGTGTGTGTGACACTGTGTGTCTGTGTCTGTGTGTGTGTGTGTGTGTGTGTGTGTGTGTGTTATTCAATTGCCTACCCACGGTCTTGATCATGCGCTGGACTTGTGATCACCAGCTATTACCCTCCCGGAAAGACCATAGGTCTCATAGAGACCGATACGTAAGTAAGACGGGGACCCCACACACTATACACCCTAACCCTTTGCTCAAATGGGACAGAAACCCCCTTCGCTCCTTCGTCAGCAAAAAATCCCAAACCTTGACCGGGTCTCCATCCAAAGCGTATCAAGTGACAAGCCAAAAGTTTATCCACTGCGCTATGTAGAGAATGTCAGTGAGTTTAAAGAGTTATGTTATGTTTGAGTTCGTGAGTAGAGTCTTCACTCTTTGCATCGGTTGGGATGTGTGTGTGTGCGTGTGTGTGTGTGTGTGTGTGTGTTGTGTGTGTGTGTGTTGTGTGTGTGTGTGTATTTGTTTTGCGTGTGTGTATGAGTTCCAGTTATCTTCGGGGGGAGGGACGGCCGCGGGCTATGTTGGCCCGCCTCTGAAGTTGTTCTTGTTTCTTATCTCTGTGCCACGCACGTGCCCACGCCAACAAGCAAGGCTGCTCCCGTCGAGTGTATGAGTGTGTGTGTTTGCGTGCGTTGGAGAGAGAGAGAGAGAGAGAGAGAGAGAGAGAGAGAGAGAGTACTCATTAAGTTGCTGTAGTAATAGCAATTTCACTGCAAGATATTAAATTGTTAAAATAATATCTTGCCCATTCGGACTTCGTTTCAATATTGGCGATTATGAGCTTACGACGCAATCATCTGAACGTAGCCTACCAAGAGAGTCTTCAGCGCACCGTCACCCTCGCGTTGCCCTAGAGTGCCTAGACCCATAGACTGACGGACCCCTACAGTACCATCGTTTCCCGTGACAAATCGTTGAGTCCATTGATGCGACGCCGCTCTCGTTTCTTGCCAAACAGTTCACGTCGAGGCGAGTTTTCATTCACTAACCATAACAACTTACGCGCTGAATAAAGTATGTAGGAAAAACAATGCAAAAAAAAAGCCATTCAAACCATAATAAGCTACACTAAACACTGCATATATTTTTCCCATTGTAAGATTGAATCAGGAAAACAGTACACAGAAGAAACAACAGAAGAAAATACATCATTAGTCTACACGTATGCGTGTATGAGAGCTTCCCTCTTAGTACTTCAACAAAAATTTACTATTGTAATGTACTACGAGGACACAAACTAACCGAACAAAAGAGAAGAAAAACTTAATGATGCGATTGATATCCATGTGGTAATTGGTTTCAGGTCAGTTACAGGGGCGGCAGAGGGCTGGGTGGCGTCCCTGGGGGTGTAAAGGATGGGTCAATTATAAGGCGGGGAGGGGTGGCGGGCGGCGCGGCCAAGAGCGATGCATCTGCCGCGAGAGGCGAAAGGGCTTGACGAGGGAAAGGGAGAAACTGGTCATTAGGTGTGCTAGGGAAAGGGATGAGCCACTTTGATGGGAGGGAAATGAATGGACTGATTGCTGGTACACGTTGGGAAAAAATGAAGTGAATTGATTCCTTCCAAATTAAGTTCTCTCGGACCATTTAATAAAGTTATGGGTCAATCCTTCAGGGGTGAGGCGAGAGGCGGGCAAGGAGTGTAGTGGAAGATTCACACATTTCCCAGTAAAACCTTGTAAATGACTTGCCCTTGGGTTGTTATTTGGTCCAAGGGGAGATGCGAGAAGTTGGCGCGTAGATGTCCCGGAAACGTATAAGATAACTGCGTAGGAGAACGTGGAGACGCGGACAGATGAAAACACTTATCCCGGCCAGGCTTGTTGTTGTTGACAGTCGTGTTCTCGGTTTGGTAAGTTCCTGACACGTCCAAAGGTGGGGCTGGTAGCACAGAGTTACGTACTGTAATAGTATTTATTTATACTCATGATTTTTTATTTTTTATTATTTTTACATTTGTGCCTATAGCGCCTGTAGGCAGTGGTGACCCAGGGCTCGGATGGTAGGCTCTGGAGGTTCACTTGAGGGTTCTGATGGTTGGTCCTCGCCCGTTGGTGGCGCAGGCAGGATTCTTATAGTGACGCCTGTGATTAGAGGCTCATGCCGCCCCCCTGTGTCCTCCGATGCACTCGCAGTCGAAGGTAGAGTTGATAGGCAGGGCATGTGGGTGTTCTTAGGCCACTCGACGGTGCAGAAAGGTTTTGGGTTTCTTCGGGGATCGAACTCGGATCACCGAGAACGCCAGTCGGAGACTCTAACCGCACCGCTACCGCCTCCCCATATGCAGCAATGTCTCGTGAACGCGATGGTAGGCACAGTTTTCCTAAATATCATCTGGTGGCTTGATAACACCGGACATGCCTGTGTGATGTCAAGCTTCCTTTTTTCGCTCTGTCCGTCATCCTAACATGGCCGCCAGTGGCCTCTAAAGCCAGGCCCAGGACACCCTCTAGTATGTAACTGTGTGGATGGTAGGCAGCCTATGGGTAATCTGCGTCGTCTTGATGATTGCAGAAAGTTGACAAAGAAATGTTTGAATAGCTGTATCCCATTAGAATAAGTGATTGCATGGATATTCAAATCTGATTCATAAGCTTTTCATGGGAGCATTGCATCATGGGGAAAATAAGTTCAAGTTTTTCTTCTGATGGTGTGTTGATTAGTTTCATCATGATTGCCTCTGCTCTGGCTAAGTTATGATGCGCCATGGGATTCACGGCCTCGGCTCTGTTTGCGTACATATTGCAAAAACAAATACAGTATCATGTCCCAATTGTTAAAAAAAATGGTTGGATTAATGAATTTTCAAACACTTATATGCATTATGCAATGATGTGAAGCGAGCAAAGCGCTGCTAATAATGTACTTTAATCTTTGTTTATTGGAAAGGATTGAATCAGTGACCTCATTAGTGTCAGCGAGCCGGGACGGAAGCGCTACCTCGGTACGCTCCGCCGCAGTGTTGATGATGATCGCCGCCAAAACAATGAAGCCTGACGCACACGCTCATTCCGCTCATCATTACTCGCATGACAAATTTGCTGCTTTGCCGGCTGATAAGCTGTTATTGATGTGGCCCTCAATGGCAGGGAACAGCCTCATTACTTACTGAAGGTACGGCGGCATACGTGATTGGAACAGTTTTAGGGAAGAAAAACAGCAGTCACCAGTGTTATCGTGGCATGTACAAACCTCAGGTCAGTCCAGCACAGCGGCCTGGTGGATGTTACGTACCACACCTCCCCCGTCACACTGCATCTTGGTTTCATTGCTCGGGAGATTAATCGCAAATGTTTTCGGGATGTCAGCGGGCGAGTCAGCGGTGGCAGCGGCAAGGTTGTTGTGCGCCGTGGCAGGCTCCTCGCCGGCTGTCGCCCACCCAATGGAAACGGTGGGCAATTGAACCTCAGCCAGGGGCCACCACGCTCCCTGCCTCACCGCGACACTAATGTTTCATAAACCACGACGCTGGATACCATACATACAGACATACACACACGATACCGTCACGATGGTCAAGTGGATATCGCCTTAGCCTACTATTCTGTGGTAGCCGGTTTGAATTCTCACTGCTTCCGGGAATTTTTCACCGTCACGATGGTCAAGTGGATATCGCCTTGGCCTACTATTCTGTGGTAGCCGGTTTGAATTCTCACTGCTTCCGGGAATTTTTCACTGTCAAATTCAGGCGGTTACTATCCCCCGTGAGCAAGGGGATGAGGGTGTGTGGTGTATGAGGTCCCAGCATTACCCAAAGATCGGTAATAATGAGCTCAAAGCTCGCACCGGAAGGGTGAAACTGGCGATCGCGAGTCTGACTCGCGTGAACAAGACCATGGGCGAATAACACACACACACACGCATATATATATATATATATATATATATATATATATATATAATATATATATATGTGTTTGTGTGTGTGTGTGTATGCAATAATTGTCTGCATGTATGTATTCTCGTACATGTGGCAAGACAAACCCTTGCACCAGCGCTACAGTCTGCATTGATATTCAGTCTTTCACCTCAGATTCATTCACAAACTTTCTCGTGTTTCCTTCAGGACAGCTGAGGATAACAAAACTTTTATAGGAAATCTCAGTAAAAGGGGAGACATGCATAGTCAGGCGTTGCCCCCCATCTCTCTCTTCTCTCTCTCTCTCTCTCTCTCTCTCTCCTCTCTCTCTCTCTCTCCTCTCCTCCTCTCTCTCTCTCCTCTCCTCTCTCTCTCTCCTCTCTCCTCTCCTCTCTCTCTCTCTCTCTCTCTCCTCTCTTCTCTCTCTCTCTCCTCTCTCTCTCTCTCTCTCTCTTAGCTGTTTATCTAATGATATTTAAACGTGAATAACAACACGATGATAATTGCATGATCTGCAGAAACAATTGCTTCCCTTGGAAAAGCTTTTTCTTGCTGTTAAGTTGACGTATCAGTGTACTTTAGAAGTGCTCTATAACAGCGGTTCTAAACCTGGGGGGTGCGCCTCCTTAGGGGGGCGTGGGTAATTACCTAGGGGGCGTGAGCCAAGAGAGAATAAGGAAGAACTGTCAAATATTTAACTTGAAGCTCGGCCTTTGTTTTAACATTAAGCTCGCGCGCGAGGGTGAGGGGAAAAAGTCGCTACAGAGAAGCAAGTGTGGCTGAAAAACTCTGCGGTGGAGCCTTGTCAGATTTCACTAACTCTGTAGACTCTTATGCAATATTATTTTTTTATTATTATTACTATCATTGTTGTTATCATTATTATTATCATCATTATAATTATCGTTATCTACGTTATTATTGTTGTTATTATTGTTACTATTATTATTATAGTTATTATAGTTTTGGTGGTGACTCGATTTCGGCATTTCCTTGGTACCTTCCCTCCTCGCCTCAGGATAATTTTTGAAATATCTTGGTTTAAGAAGTGAAGGGGGGGGATAAGGCAAGGACCACCTACTGAAGGAGGCGTGGTGGTGAAAAGGTTAAGAAACGCTGCTCTATAAATATATGTTGTACATTGTACTTACATTGTTAAATCAATTATATATTATATGAAAACGCTTCTTTTGTAGGAGTTCAAGACTTCCTTACTCGCTGCCACACAACAAACATACACACACACACACACACAGACACACACACACACACACACACACACACACACACACACACACACACACACACACACACACACACACACACACACACACACACATACGCACGCACGCACGCACGCACGCACGCACGCACGCACGCACACGCACACACACACACACACACACATACACACACACACACACACACACACACACATATATGTATATGTGTATAGATATGGAGACGGGGCCATACGAGTGTAGCTCAGGTCCTGCAAAAATAAGCTAGGTAAACACACACACACACACACACACACACACACACACACACACACACACACACACACACACACACACACACACACACACACACTCCGAACTCCGTAGTGTAAGGGTTAGCACGCTCGGCTCACAACCGAGAAGTCCCGGGTTCGATCCCCGGGCGGAGCGAAGACAGACGGGTGGTCTTCTTAAAACCCGAGCCCCTGTCCACCCAGCAGTGAGTGGGTACCGGGTGTTAGCCGGGGGTTTGTGACCCGCCTCCCGGGGTGGTGGCTTCGGCCTTCACTAAGCACTAAGGATGAATGATTAAATAAATGTTGATATGGAGACGGGGCCATACGAGCGTTGCTCTGGCCCTGTAAAATACAACTAGATGAATACAACTAGATAGATGAATACACACACACACACACACACACACACACACACACACACACACACACACACACACACACACTTACACACACTGTCTTCAATCTTTAAATCACCGCCGCAATGTTGCTTCTCTTGCTCTCTTCTACCGTTATTTTCATGCTCACTGCTCTTCTGAACTTGCTAACTGCATGCCTCCCCCCTCCCGCGGCCTCGCTGCACAAGACTTTCTACTCATTCTCATCCCTATTCTGTCCATCTTCCTAATGCAAGAGTTAATCAGTATCTTTACTATTTCATCCCTTTTCCTGGTAAACTCTGGAACTCTCTTCCTGTTTCTATTTTTCCACTTTCCTATGACTTAAATCTTTTCAAAAGAGGAGTAACAAGACACCTCCCGAACTAAATTGGCTCACCCCTATTTTTTATTTTATTCTCTTACTGTCTTCTTTATAGGGACTGGCAACTAAGCGGGCTTTGTGTTACCCATTTTTGTTGTGCTCTTGGCCAGTTCTTTGTGATGTAAACAAAAAAACATAAAAACAAAAAACTGTAGGTAGACACAGCGTCCCACTATCTACAAAAACACATAAGTTTGTTTGGTAGTTTTTCCACTGGCAGTCCAAAATAGCGTCTTATCACAACGCCTGTATACGCTGTGCATTATTTTTGCCGTCTTCCACTTAAGAACTTGGATGACCTTCCTTTTGGCTGCACTAACATGACTTTACAACTGAACCTAACCTTACCAGCCATCCAGTGGGTTCCCTGATCGCGCGGAAGCCAAAAATCACAGAATACGTACTATATAGAAATGCGTGCTAGTTTTAGTATCATTTTTCATTGTATACATTATTATATTCCTGTAATTCCTCCAACCTCCTATCCTCTTCCTCGCCCTTCCTCGCCCATCCTCGCCCATCCTCGCCCTTCC
>JACEEZ010018752.1:817662-822662 GCA_016584305.1 Chionoecetes opilio
GAAGGACGCGTAGCAGGGCAGTGGAAGGAAGGGAAGGACATAGAAACCCCCCCTCCCCTCTTACCCCCTATAAGACAACGTTAGGGATCGTGAATTACCGTCACGATATAAGTAGTTGGCGAGGCCCTTGGAATGGAGTGTTGATAGGAATTATATGATTTGTTCTTTTAGGGGGAAGGGAGGTGTTACGAGGCATAGAGGGAAAATATGTCCAGGGGGGAAAATTTCCACTAGGGAAACTGTCTAGAGGGGAATATGTCCAGGGGGGAAAATTTCCACTAGGGAAACTGTCTAGAGGGGAATATGTCCAGGGGGGAAAATGTCCTCAAGGGAAACTGTCTAGAGGGGAATATGTCCAGGGGGGAAAATGTCCTCAAGGGAAACTGTCTAGAGGGGAATATGTCCAGGGGGGAAAATGTCCTCAAGGGAAACTGTCTAGAGGGGAATATGTCCAGGGGGGAAAATGTCCACTAGGGAAACTGTCTAGAGGGGAATATGTCCAGGGGGAAAATGTCCACTAGGGAAACTGTCTAGAGGGGAATATGTCCAGGGGGGAAAATGTCCACTAGGGAAACTGTCTAGAGGGGAATATGTCCAGGGGGGAAAATGTCCTCAAGGGAAACTGTCTAGAGGGGAATATGTCCAGGGGGGAAATGTCCTCAGGGAAACTGTCTAGAGGGGAATATGTCCAGGGGGGAAAATGTCCACGAGGGAAACTGTCTAGAGGGGAATATGTCCAGGGGGAAAATGTCCACAAGGGAAACTGTCTAGAGGGGAATATGTCCGGGGGGAAAATGTCCACTAGGGAAACTGTCTAGAGGGGAATATGTCCCGGGGGGAAAATGTCCACAGGGAAACTGTCTAGAGGGGAATATGTCCAGGGGGGAAAAGTCCTCAAGGGAAACTGTCTAGAGGGGAATATGTCCAGGGGGGAAAATGTCTTCAAGGGAAACTGTCTAGAGGGGAATATGTCCAGGGGGGAAAATGTCCTCAAGGGAAACTGTCTAGAGGGGAATATGTCCAGGGGGGAAAATGCCACAAGGGAAACTGTCTAGAGGGGAATATGTCCAGGGGGGAAAATGACCACAAGGGAAACTGTCTAGAGGGGAATATGTCCAGGGGGGAAAATGTCTTCAAGGGAAACTGTCTAGAGGGGAATATGTCCAGGGGGGAAAATGTCCTCAAAGGAAACTGTCTAGAGGGGAATATGTCCAGGGGGGAAAATGTCCTCAAGGGAAACTGTCTAGAGGGGAATATGTCCAGGGGGGAAAATGTCCTCAAGGGAAACTGTCTAGAGGGGAATATGTCCAGGGGGGACTCTGTCAGGGGGGAATATTAAAGGGGTGAATAGAATATGACCGCGCCCCGTTATGAGGTCTGGAGGTGGAGGGAGGAGAGGGAGGGAAAGGGGTTGGGTGTGTCTATGTCTGTTTAATATGCATACTTGTGTTTTCCAACCTTTTAGCAGTCATTTCGCACCACTATCATAATTGTATAGACATTTCCGGACCATTTATTTTATCTACACTACGTTAATGCTATTTATTTTCTTTGTGGTCCATGAAATATCAATCTATCTACCTATCTATCTATCTATCTGTGTAAGTCAAATTAGTAGTACATCAATTGCCATGTGCAGCCGAGTACGTTCTGTAGTCGCAGTTTATTACCTGTACAGACGCTGCTTTTCACTTGTCATTTTTTTTGGTAGTCAATAAAATATCTAGCTCTAAACCTGTATAGCTGTGTGTAAGTTCAAGGAAATAACATAACTAAATATCAATGTGTGGCAAAACCATCAACCAGCAATAGAAAATGTGCCGTAAAAAGTATGATCAGTGTGCCGAAAGAGTGGCGCTCAAAAAAGGGTTAAAAATAGAATATAATTATGATGGATTTCTCACGACCAGCCACCTTGACACGAGCTTCTACCTATCTATCTGTGTGTATTACTGTGTAAATAAAACTAGTACATCAATTCCCATGTGCAACCGAGTACATACTATAGTCTTAATTCATAACCTGTACAGAAACTTCCTTTTTTCATTACATTTCTTCTTTTCTTCCTCTTCCTCCTTGTTGCTTTGTTTACTTCCTATGTTATCATCCTTGTTTTATTCCTCATCTTTTAACTTTACTTTTATTTCCTAAACCGAGAGTTCCCCCTCTTTAAGTTGTCTGCTCCTGTCTTCACCTGATGTCTGGTTCAACCTCACGCAGACACCTGTGATACCTAAGGCGACCTGAGGCATAGCGGGGAAGGGTTAGCGACCTTCATGCCTCCGTAACAAAGGCCGGGGAAGGGGCGGTATGGAGGCACGCTAAGGGCTTGGGTGTAGGGAAGGAAGGGAGGGGGAGTGTAGGGAAGGAAGGGAGAGGGAGGTGCAGGGAAGGAAGGGAGAGGTGTAGGGAAGGAAGGGAGAGGGGAGTGTAGGGAAGGAAGGGAGAGGGGGAAGGGTTGATGGATACCTGACCGTGCCTCATCACAATGGGAGCCCAGGTAAATGCAATACAGACGCCGGGACTCCCTACGCACAGGTCATCCCAATTAATCCCGCGAGGCCGTGTGTGTGTAGGGTGGGTGATGGGGTGAAATGTTAGGGGGGCAGGAAGCAGGGGGGGTGATGGTGGGGTGGGGTGCATGTTAGGGGGGGAAGGAAGCAGAGAGGGTTGATGGGTTGAAATGTTAAGGGGGGGGGGGATAGCGAGCAGAAGGGCCGCTATCCAACGCTTTCCTCAACTGAATCTTACCCTACCTCACCTTACATAACCTTACTATATTCAGCTTCACATCACTTCATTTCACTTCACTTTAATCAACTTCTCACTTTCTCTTCACTTTTCTCATTACTTCACTTCTCAATTCACATTACTTTACCTCAGTTTCCCTTACTTCGCTTCACTTCATTTCACTTGACTCAACTTTTCTCTTTCACTTCACTTCTCATATTACTTTACTTCTCACTTCATCTTACCGCACCTTCCCTCACCTCACTTTACTTCACTCACTTGACTCAACTTCTCACTGTCACCTCACTTCTCGCATTACTTTACTTTTCACTTCACCGCACTTCATCTTACCTCACCTGTCCTCACTTCACTTTACTTCACTCACTTTACTCAACTTCTCACTGTCACCTCACTTTTCACATTACTTTACTTCTCACTTTACCGCACCTTACCGCACCTGTCCTCACCTCACTTTACTTCACTCACTTGACTCAACTTCTCACTATCACCTCACTTTTCACATTACTTTATTTCTCACCTCACTTTACTTCACCTCCCTTCACCTCTCCCTGCCCCTTCTTTACCTTGAAACCCATGAAGCGCCTCTTTCTCCCTCCCTCGCTAAGGTGGTTTTGGCAAGGCACCTGTAGCGAGCTGTAACCTAAGAGGGACGGATAATGGGGGATCGAGGCTTCCTTTCTTGCCATCGGGATAAGATCTGGTGTGAAATAGACGCGAGAGACGTTTTATTTTCCTTTTTTCAATATACTCCTTCTTTTCTTCCTCTTCCTCCTCTTGTGTTTTTATACTTCATATGTTATCAGTATTTATATTCCTCATCTTTCAGCTTTACCTTTATTTATAATTGTGTTTAACCAAGGCAGTGTTATGTTAGTTTCAGGTGTAGGATGTTTCCCTAAGTCTCCTGCAAGCTGGTCCAGTGAAGAGCAACATTTTAAGTGATTTTAACAACTCTTGTGAATAACTAAACCATATTATTGCAGATCATACGTTCAAATTGGTTGTTTTTCGGGTGTATAAGTGAACAAATTTTTTATTCTATAGGAACTACCACGTGTAGGTCTCGCGGCCTCTTGTAGCTTCCTTATTTTCTTATGTTCTTATGTTATTATTGCCTAAACCGAGAGATACATTATATTTTCATTTTTTCACTATATTCCTTCTTTTCTTTCTCTTCCTCCTTGTTTTTATACTTCCTATGTTATCAGTACATTTATATTCCTCATCTTTCAGCTTTATTTTTATTTCCGAAACCGAGAGATACGTTATATTTTCATTTTTTCACTATATTCCTTCTTTTCTTTCTCTTCTTGTTTTTTTTCTACTTCCTATGTTATCCTCCTTATTCTTTTCCTCATCTTTCAGCTTTAATTTAATTCCTAAACCGAGCGATACGATATATTTTCCTGTCTTCACTATATTCTTTCTTTTCTTTCTCTTCCTCCTCTTGTTTCTTTACTTCAATGTTATCAGCCTTGTTTATTCCTCATCTTTCTCCTTTACTTTTATTTCCGAAACCGAGCGATACGTTCTATTTTCCTTTTTTCATTACATTCCTTTTTTCTTTCTCTTCCTCCTCATGAGTTTTTACTTCATAATGTTATCCACCTTGTTCAATTCCTCTTCTTTCTGCTTGACTTTTATTTCCTGAACCGAGACTTCCTCCTCTTCTAGTTGTCTGCACGTGACTTTTGCCGCTGAAAAATGCAAAATGTAAATGTGGGGAGATTCTTTTGTTCTTCTTCCGTGTCGAACAGTTCGGGGAAAGAGTGTCTGCGTTTTGTTTACACGCGATGGAGGGACGGAAGGCGGTGGATTGAGGCAAACACTCGCCGCCGTGCTGTGGCAACTCCTTGGTGGCGTCCAAACGAAGCACTACGTCATAAATAACTTCTTTACAATGGCGGTCCGGGAACCCAGCGAACTAACAGGCGGGGAGCAGTGTGTGTGTACGGTAAACATGACAAATAATGGGCGTAGTTGTTAGCCTTGTGACTACGGAGAGCTTATGACACACACACACACACACACACATACATACACAAGCACACACACTCACACACACACACACACACACACACACACACACACACACACACACACACACACACACACACACACACACACACACACCACACACACCACACACACACACACACACACACACACACACACACACACACACACACACACACACACACACAAAACACACACACACACACACACAACACACACACACACACACACAC
>JACEEZ010018752.1:830162-832662 GCA_016584305.1 Chionoecetes opilio
AATGAACCCACACACACCACCACGCCTCACACACACACACCACCACACACACACTACACTACCACACCACACTACACACCACACCACACACCACACTACCACACCACACCACACCCACACGCACACACACACTACCCAGTCTAAATTGACCTCCTTAATATTTATTTTTTCCGGAGACTGAGTCCTGATACCTATTCTGGCAACTTGACGCCAACAAAATTGACCTAATTGCGTTTGCTCAGCTGTGTATGTGTGTGTGTGTGTCGGTGGGTGTGTTGTGTGTGTGTGTGGTGTGTTGTGTGTGTCTTGTTTTACTCCACCACACCACACACCTCCATTATCTCTGGCCCTGTTCTGGGTCTTTCTCTCTCTCTCTCTCTCTCTCTCTCTCTCCTCTCTCTCTCTCTCTCTCTCTCTCTCTCTCTCTCTCTCTCTCTCTCTCTCTCTCTCTCTCTCTCTCTCTCCTCTCTCTCTCTCTCTCTCTCCTCTCTCTCTCTCTCTCTCTCTCTCTCTCCTCTCTCTCTTCTTTTCTTTCTATTCTCTTTTAGAGTTTCTTTTTATTTTTCTCTCTTTCTCTCTCTCTCTCTTTCTTTGTATACATTTCTAGGAACCACTTATTACAAATTCTCTTTTTCCTTTAGTGTTCTGTCTTCTTACATTCTTTCCTGCTTCCTTCTTTCCTCTAAATTGTCGTAATATATCTTTCCCTCGTGCTTACATTTCTTTCTACCTTATCTTCACCTCCTTCTGGTTGTATTCTTTATGGTCTTCATATTTATAGTTATAAATTTTCATGACCAACGAGGCTCTAAAAACTAGTCAGTGAGCCTCCCCTGACCCATTATTTACTTTATGAAATCTCGTAAGGACTCGTTTTCGAATTGTATCCCCTTTTTCGGAGTCTTTTCGTCCTTCTTTCCCTCCTTTTCTGGATACTTTTGGAGTCTCAGGTAAAGCTTAAGTCTCATTTATGAAGCTGGTAGGGATGGATGATTAGCCGCGCATATAACAGTCAGGGAGGCGAAGAGCGCATCCGTGGAGACTAAAGGCTGATTCACACTGGCGTTTTTTCGGCATTTTTATCTGACGAGAAGGGGTCTGGGTCTGGGTCTGGGGCTGGTGTCATGATCGCAATAGGTTTTCAACAAAAATCACACACCGATCGCTCGGTCTTTCAAGAGACCGACTTCTCGTCAGATAAAAATGCCGAAAAAACGCCAGTGTGAATCAGCCTTAACAGTTCTAGCGCCCTACTTCTCTGATGGGTTATCCAGCAGAGGCGTTTGTGATTGGTTCGTAACTCGCCTCCCGCTAATGAAGTCACACATATGAACAAAGCCTAGAAGTATAGGTTAGGTTAGGTTAGGTAATGTAAGGTTAGATTAGATTAGGACAACGAGTTAGACAATGAATTAGGAGTTATTGTGGCGAGTTACGAGCCAATCACAAAAGCCGCTGCTGGACAACCAATCAAAGACGTAGGGTGTCAGGACTGGCGGACTGTCTGCAGGGCCTTCTGATGAGCTGACTTCTGTCGTCGCGCGAAGAAAAACTTGAGTACCGAAATGCATTACAGTTTATACTTACAGATGCAATACAATACAGCAAACAACACTGAAGCAGGGTATGTTGTACAGTCATAATATACGCTACTATGCCTGCCTATTCAGTGGCACATACAAATCAGTAGTGATGCTGAAACTCGTAATATATCATGCCTGGCGACATTATTGCAGTGGGGACTAAAGTGTTGTTGACGGTAGTACATATGAGATTTGTCATGGAAAAATAAAGAGAGCGAGTTCCAGCCCCTCTCTCTCGGACATCAGGAAGCATTGCCTTCGCTCGCTACATAAGCTTTATTACCCACTTTTTATCGATGTCTTTTATTGCCGTCATTATTCAGGGTTGGTGGCTCAACTATTGCGTTACATGCCCGGTGAAGATAATGATCAGGAACCGGTGTGCGTTGCGTTGTAGTGTATCTGCGTATTATCGTAAGCATCTGTATATTTCCAAAAACTACTAGCGTTGTATTTTTACCTTTTTTAACCTTTTTATTACTTTGCTGTGTTGTCGTCTATATGTTTTATTGCTATGGTAGTTGTGGTATTTATTACTTTGCTGTGTTGTCGTATATATGTTTTATTGCTATGGTAGTTGTGGTATTTATTACTTTGCTGTGTTGTCGTCTATATGTTTTATTGCTATGGTAGTTGTGGTATTTATTACTTTGCTGTGTTGTCGTCTATTATTGTTTATTGCTATGGTAGTTGTGGTATTTATTACTTTGCTGTGTTGTCGTCTATATGTTTTATTGCTATGGTAGTTGTGGTATTTATTACTTTTATTGCCGTTTCTTTAGCGGGTTAGCTTACCATAGCCAGTGGATTTGTGGCATCATGTTATAGTGTATGCCTGTAGGTTTGATTTTTTGTGCTATGATCTTTTGAAATTTCGGTACGTGAGGCTAGGTTAGGTTAGTTTTGGTTAGCTTAGT
>JACEEZ010018752.1:835162-842662 GCA_016584305.1 Chionoecetes opilio
TACTTATAATGTTAGTAGCAGATATACAATAGATACTTATAATGTTAGTAGCAGATATACAATAGATACTTATAATGTTAGTAGCAGATATACAATAGATACTTATAATGTTAGTAGCAGATATACAATAGATACTTATAATGTTAGTAGCAGATATACAATAGATACTTATAATGTTAGTAGCAGATATACAATAGATACTTATAATGTTAGTAGCAGATATACAATAGATACTTATAATGTTAGTAGCAGATATACAATAGATACTTATAATGTTAGTAGCAGATATACAATAGATACTTATAATGTTAGTAGCAGATATACAATAGATACTTATAATGTTAGTAGCAGATATACAATAGATACTTATAATGTTAGTAGCAGATATACAATAGATACTTATAATGTTAGTAGCAGATATACAATAGATACTTATAATGTTAGTAGCAGATATACAATAGATACTTATAATGTTAGTAGCAGATATACAATAGATACTGTTAGTAGCAGATATACAATAGATACTTATAATGTTAGTAGTAGATATACAATAGATACTTATAATGTTAGTAGCAGATATACAATAGATACTTATAATGTTAGTAGCAGATATACAATAGATACTTATAATGTTAGTAGCAGATATACAATAGATACTTATAATGTTAGTAGCAGATATACAATAGATACTTATAATGTTCATATCATCGCTCTTAAACTACGACTAAACTCTACGGGTTAATATTAGCGTATTTCATTTACTAAAATCATGTATTTCTTATGTCACTTTTCTTCACTGCCTTATCCTTCTTTTTTTTTCTATTCATATTAACCCCTTGAGGCCCACAACGTAATTTCCATAGTAATTTGGGTACCATTAGGCGGTTTTTTGTGAATATAAGCAATATTTTATAGATATGACCTATTTAGTATCCCTATCCACTAACTAATTTGGTATATTAAGTTACATTTCGTAATTTTATGGCTAACAACAAACGATTTTTTTTATAGCAATGGAGAGATCTGGGCGTGAAGGGGTAAATAATCGTCCATATTTTCTCCCTTTCAATCGTCCTTTTTTCCAATCCTTCCTCGTACTAGTTTTCATACCCTCATGCTTCCCCTTTCTCTCTTCCCCTTTTATCACCCTTTCTTTATCGCCCTACACACACGGCTCACCCTTTTATCACCCTTTCTTTATCGCCCTACACACACGGCTCACCCTTTTATCACCCTTTTTTTATCGCCCTACACACACGGCTCACCCTTTTATCACCCTTTTTTTATCGCCCTACACACACGGCTCGCCCTTTTATCACCCTTTTTTTATCGCCCTACACACACGGCTCACCCTATTATCACCCTTTTTTTATCGCCCTACACACACGGCTCACCCTTTTATCACCCTTTTTTATCGCCCTACACACACGGCTCGCCTATCACATATCTTCTCCTTTCTCATCTCCTCATCATCATATTTCTTGTATTCTTTCCCTCCACCTCCTCACTTGTCTTTCCTTTCCGCCGCGCCGAGTGACGGAAACTGCCCATTAAGATAGTAGCGAGGCCCTCTTGATCCTTTCTCTTTTAGGGTGTCCTCCTCCTCCTCCTCCTCCTCCTCCTCCTCCTCCTCCTCCTCCTCCTCCTCCTCCTCCTCCTCCTCCTCCTCCTCCTCCTCCTCCTCCTCCTCCTCCTCCTCCTCCTCCTCCTCTGCAGTGCAGTGCAGTGCAGTTCTAGTCACCTTATTATAAAAAGGACATTGATAAACTAGAAAAAATACAGCGCAGAGTAACCAAAATGATACATAGGTTGCGTAACAAATCGTATGAAAATCGGCTCAAAGAACTTAACTTATTCCCACTAACAAAACGAAGGATAAGAGGTGACCTCATCGAAGTCTATAAAATCTTCAAAGAATTTACGAACGTAATCCCAGAAAAACTTTTCACGCTAGACCGGTCAAACTCAACTAGAAACAACGGATTTAAAATAAGCAGGAAACGGTTTGTAACGAACGAGGCAAAGTACTTCTTCACAAACCGTGTTGTAAACGTATGGAATAGGCTGCTCTCAGACGTAGTAAACTCAAATACAATAGAATCATTTAAAAATCGCCTCAATAAATATTTCATATTAAATCCCCGGTTGTCACTGTTTATCTCGGAATAATAAATTTATCTCGCGGGCCTCTGATACTTACTCTCATTGCGTGAAACGATTGCGAGTCGCGTCTACACAACCCCTCCCACACGTCTCAGACAGCCCCAAGTTAACGGTCACTACTACAACTTTTGACCTGTGACGGGTTGTGGTTCAGTAAGGGCCCTGACGGTTAGTGACCACCATCGGGATTTATGTAACAGGGGTCACTGCTGCAGGGGGCATTAAAGTGCACGGCGTCCTACATGAAAAGTGCACTACCGCAGTGGATTGAACGGAGCTGGGGCCTGATTGACTGCTGCCTCCCAAGAAAGCGCCAGGCAAGGCTGCCGCACCACCCTTGAACTTCCACACTGAGCCCACACCAACACTACATTAGACCTCATGACACACACAGATAGCCCCGAGTTAACGGTTACCACTACTACTCTCGACCTGTGACGGGCTGTGGATCAGTAAGGGTCCTGACAGTTAGTGACCACCATCGGGATTTAAGGTACCAGGGGTCACTGCTGCAGGGGGCATTGAAGTGTACGGCGTCCTACATGGAAAGTACACAATCCGCAGTGGATTGAACGGAGCTGGGGCCTGATTGACTGCTGCCTCCCAAGAAAGCGCCAGGCAAGGCTGCCGCACCACCCTTGAACCTCCCTCCACACTGTGTTCCCACCATTACAAAACACACATAACATGACCCTACTATCAAGCACTAAACCTACCCCCACAAACATAGTAGTAGTTAGCCATAGATTACAGCTTTCAACTTTCCTTACAAATTCCATGCAGTTTTTCTATACTGGATGGTATCACTTCATTTCCGGCCAGCTTCGGCTGGAGGGATGGGTGGGTGGGGAGGAGCCTTCTACTTTCCTATCCTTTCTCTCTTATTATCTAGTTAGTGTAGTGTAGTTAAATCAAACAGCCATGTAAGGACCTAATGGCCTGGTGCAGTGGTGCTGTTTGTGTTTCCTTTGTAATCCTCATCCTCCTCCTCCTCCTCCTCCTCCTTTTACTCCCCCTCTTTTCATGTTCCTCCTCCTATCTTTTCCTATAGATCATCATCCTTCTCTTATTCCTTCATCTCTATAATCCTCCTCCTCTTCTTCTCTTCCGCCTCCTCCGCCTCCTGTTTATCTTTCTTGGCCTCTTATTCCTTCATCTCTGTCTCCTCTTCATCCTTCTAATGTATCGTTTTTCCTGTGTACTTTAATAACATATGGATCCTTTAAATTCGTATTGTTTTGCGTAAATATGTTTTGTTGTTGTTTTCCGTGATCATGAATTATTAAACTTTTGAGAGTGCTCTTGTATATCTATCTGCCTTGTAAAGATGTCGACGTCCATTAATCTGTTTTCCTAAGAGCCCTTCACATCACGGTTATCAAAGTGCATATCAACGAAAGGAAATTGTATCGATCACATCAACCTTCTTGTGGCCACTCTTCTTCTCTTCCCTCCATCATATTTCTCGTCCGTTTCCCCTTATTTACTTTCCCTTCAACCGCTCATCTGTCACCCCAACCATCCCTCTCATACCCCACTCAGCGCCCACTCCAGACCACTCCAGCCCACTCCCTGTTTCCTCTCAACCCAACTATCCCTCTCATCTTCCCCCCGACTCCAACCCACTCCTCGTTTCCTCTCAACCCAACTATCCCTCTCATCTTCCCCCCCACCACTCCAACCCACTCCCTGTTTTCCCTTATTTACTTTCTCCACAACCACCATCTGTCACCCCAACCATCCCTCTCATCTTATACCCCACTCAACCCCCACTCCAGGCCCCACTCCATCCCACTCCCCGTCGCAAATGAGTGAGATTTCCGACGTAACCTGACCTGACACGAGGCAATCAGAGGTCATAGTACCACCAATCCCACGTCAAAGCTGTCAGTACGCATCGCATAAACTTGATCGTTCGCGTTGCCAGCTCGGTTCGTGAGTCTCCCGATCTGAGGCGGCGATCACGACTACCACGGTCACATTAATTCTTACTGATGGGCACTATGACCTCTGATTGGCTCATGTCAGGTCAGGTTACGCCGGAAATCTCCCTCATCTGCGACGGGATGTGGGGGTTGACTGGGGGAAGATGAGAGGGATGGTTGGGGTGACAGATGGGTGGTTGAGGGGAAAGTAAATGAGGGAAACGGGGAGTGGGTTGGAGTGGTGGGGGAAGATGAGAGGGATAGTTGGGTTGAGAGGAAACAGGGAGTGGGCTGGAGTGGGTTGGAGTGGTGGTTGAGTGGGGGAAGATGAGAGGGATGGTTGGGGTGACAGATGAGCGGTTGAGGGGAAAGTAAATAAGGGGAAACAGGGAAACAGATGAGAAATATGATGGAGGGAAGAGAAGAAGAGTGGCCACAAGAAGGTTGATGTGATCGATACAATTTCCTTTCGTTGATATGCACTTTGATAACCGTGATGTGAAGGACTCTTAGGAAAACAGATTAATGGACGTCGACATCTTTACAAGGCAGATAGATATACAAGAGCACTCTCAAAAGTTTAATAATTCATGATCACGGAAAACAACACACTTTATTGACACAAAAAGATACGAATTTACAGTAAAGGATCCATATGTTGTTAAAGTATACAGGAAAAAACATACATTAGGAGGATTAAGAAGAGACAGAGATGAAGGAATTAAAGACGAAGAAGGGTGAACAGGAGGCGGAGAAGGTGTAAGAAGGAAAAAAAGAAGAGGAGGATATAGAGATGATGATGGTGGTGGTGATGATGATGATGATGATGGTAGTTAAGGTAGTGGTGGTGGTGGTGGTGGTGATGATGGTGGTGGTGGTGGTGGTGGTGGTGGTGGTGGTGGTTGTGATGGTGGTGGTGGTGGTGATGGTGGTGGTGATGATGGTGATGATGGTGGTGGTGGTGGTTGTGGTGGTGGTGGTGGTGGTGGTGGTGGTGGTGGTGGTGGTGGTGATGGTGGTGGTGATAATGGTGGTGATAATGGTGGTGATAATGGTGATAATGGTGGTGGTGTGGTGGTGGTGGTGGTGGTGGTGGTGGTGTGATGATGATGGTGATGGTGGTAATGATGATGGTGGTGGTGGTGGTGGTGGTGGTGGTCGTGGTGGTGGTGGTAGCAGTAGCAGATGTGCCTCGTTGGTATAGTAGTAAATCATATTGTGGTGAACCTTCAGTTTAGGACAATTTTAAAGGTAGATTGTATTAGATGTTGATTTTGGTGATAACGGTTGACTATATAAAGGAATACAAAGGAATACAAAGGAAGAACAGACAGCAACAACACTACTGGGCCAAACAAGGCTGCCTGTGTGATGACTTTATACCGCCATAGTTTCTACGTGTTAAGAGACAAAAAAATAGCAAAGTTGAAGGCTCCTCCCCACCCACCACTCCCTCCACCCAAGGCCGTTAGGAAGAAATGAGAAAAAACACCATGCCGTATAAAGAAAACTTGCCATGGAGTTTTATAGGTAACGTTGAAGAAGAGACATAAATCTAAGCTAAAACTAATGATTAGAAAAAATACGCAATATATTTACGTAAGAGAAGAAGAAGAAGAAGAAGAAGACAAAGAAGAAGAAGAAGAGGAAGAAGAAAAGGAAGAAGAAGAGGACAAAGAAGAAGAAGAAGAAGAGGACAAAGAAGAAGAAGAAGAAGAGGACAAAGAAGAAGAAGAAGAAGAAGAGGACAAAGAAGAAGAAGAAGAAGAGGACAAAAGAAGAAGAAGAAGAAGAGGACAAAGAAAAAGAAGAAAAAGAGGACAAAGAAGAAGAAGAAGAGGACAAAGAAGAAGAAGAAGAAGAGGACAAAGAAGAAGAGGAAGAAGGAGGACAAGAAGAAGAAGAAGAGAGGAAAGAAGAGAAAAGAAGAAGAAGAAGAAGAGGGCAAGAAGAAGAAGAAGAAGCAAGAAAGGCAAAGAAGAAAGAAGAAGAAAAGAAAAGAGAAGAAAAGACAAAGAAGAAGAAGAAGAAGAGGACAAAGAAGAAGAAGAAGAAGCGGACAAAGAAGAAGAAGAAGAAGACAAAGAAGAAGAAGAGGAAGAGGATAATAGGAGAAAGGAGGAGATAATAGCTGTACTTGCTTCTTCCCCTCACAATATCAGAGCCATGATGGTCGTTGTGGCAGCGAAGAGTAAGCGACTGGACTACAGTGTAATCCCGTCTTGGGGTAATAAAAAAAAACCAGGAACTTTGTGGTGGAGGGAGCGAAGGGGAAGGCGGCAGCGTTGAGGAGTTACTGTATACAGGCGCTATTGAAGGACTTGTTTGATAAGGCTTGTGGAAGGCTCTTGACCCGGTGATGCCTGGCAGGAGGGGAGAAGAGGCAGGATTAATTAACAAACTCACCTGTGTGCTTCTCCCTCTCACCTCCATACTGCCAGCCTCTCTCAGCCTGCTCTCCTCACTAAGCCTGGGATTATTAGAGAACAGGGTTGGTGATATTAATTGTTGAACCCACCCAGCCTCCTCTCTCTCTCTCTCTCTCTCGCTCTCTCGCTCTCTCTCCTCTCCTCTCGCTCTCCTCTCTCTCTCTCTTCTCTCCTCTCTCCTCTCTCCCTCTCTCTCGCTCTCTCTCTCTCTCGCTCTCCTCTCTCTCTCCTCTCCTCTCTCTCTCTCTCTCTCTCTCTCCTCTCGTCTCTCTCTCTCTCTCTCTCTCTCCTCTCTCTCGTCGCTCTCTGCTCTCGCTCTCTCTCGCTCTCGCTCGCTCTCGCTCTCGCTCGCTCTCGCTCTCCTCGCTCTCGCTCGTCGCTCGCTCTCGCTCTCTCTGCTCTCTCTCGCTCCTCTCTGCTCGCTCTCGCCTCCGCTCTCGCTCTCGCTCGCTCTCGCTCCTCGCTTCGCTCTCGTCGCTCTCCGCTGCTCCTCGCTCTCGCTCGCTCTCGCCTCGCTCTCGCTCTCGCTTCGCTCTTCTCGCTCTTCTCTCTCTCTCTCTCTCCTCTCTCCTCTCTCTCGTCCTCTCTCTCTCTCTCTCCTCCTCTCTCTCTCTCTCCTCTCTCTCTCTCTCTCTGCTCCTCTCATTCTCAAACTCAGCATTGTATATTTTACGTATTTTGTATAGTTTTCCAAAAGTATACTAAAGTGTCTTGCTTGTGTTTCTTCAGATAACCATCAGTGTTTGTCGTGTGTTTCTGTAGGTATCCAAAGCCACTAAGAGACATACGCGTACATACTTGCAGAAAATGTGCGTGATGATGATCTAGTTTTACCATCGCGGCGGCCATAAAAAACCTTACTTTTTCTTACTTTACTCTTCTACTATCGCGACGGCCATAATAAACCTTACTTTTCCTGACTTTACTTTTCTCGACTTACTTGTTTTTCGTTGCCTTAGAAATACGCGGTGAAAAGTTGCTGT
>JACEEZ010018752.1:855162-857662 GCA_016584305.1 Chionoecetes opilio
CCAGCCGCCTGGAGGCTATCGAGGCACAGTTGCGTGATGCCGCCGAGCGCTGCAAGAGGAACAGAGTCAAGGTGGTGGTGGTGGTACCCAACACGCGGCGCCACCTGGTGGGCCCAGGGGGCGAGGAGCTCCTCAGACTGGTTCAGGAGTGCCCAGCGTGAGGGTATCGATGCCCCCCGCCACCAACACTCATGCCCGTCACGTGAGAGTCGTGAGCCCGCCCGCCGAGGTGGCCACCGTCGAGGCCTGCCTGAAAGCCCTCTTGCAGGCGGTGGAGCGGCGGCGACAGCTCCTGAGGGAACGGAGACAGCAACATGCACAACATGGAAAGGCGGCGTGCAAGAAGTGAGGTTGTCTCTTTGGTCACGTCTTAACCAATCAATCTTTGACGCTCTCAGGATGATTTATATCCATTATTTCTTCTCTTTCAGCCTTTGTACACTCAATATTTTCAGTGTGCGTAGTTGTGCACTAAAATATATCAGTAGTCAATGATTATATTATTAATGATCAGAATTGTTTTTTCTTCTACAATTGTCGTTAGCGTAAGCCTTTCCGACTAAGGTTTCTCCTTTGGCGTGTTTTTAATTTCTCGGGATTCTGGTACAAAACTATTCTTTTTCCTGGGATCCCGGGACTTCCCGGCTCCGGTTGAAATAACATTTAAAAAAAAAATATCTGTAATCTTTATGGCATTCTATATGTAAATAAATAAATTGAAAGCGAGTAACAGTGTATATAACAACAAGTAAGGGTGTGTAGTGTGCAGTTGTAGCTACCATTGCATACCTGACTCGCAGCGAGAATGGACAATATATTCTTTATCTATGTCTGTCTCTCATATTTCCTCAATGATGTTCTCTGTGGACATAACTTTAAAGCCATTCCCTAGAACACTCACAGATCATTTCAGTAAAAAACATTAAAAGAATAGAGTAGAAAATGTGATTGGAACATACAGATACACGTACGTACACACATAGACAGATGGATAAGTATACTGTCAATTCTGTCAATGAGTTGAGATGCGCTACACTCGGTACACCCTGCACACTAGGCACACACCCTACCGAGGGGATGGAGTCACGACAAACTATTATAGCTATTTAGCTTCTGAGGGGCAGGCTTGGGATACACTACGGGTTGCATACACGTCTAATACACGAACTGAACCTGAACATTCACACACACACACACACACACACACACACACACACACACACACACACACACACACACACACACACACACCACACACACACACACACACCACACACACACACACACACACCACACACACACACACACACACACACACACACACACACACACACACACACACACACACACACACACACACACACACACACCATGGTCACACACATACACACACACACACCCACACACACACACCCCACCCACCCACCCCACACACACACACACACACACACACACACACACCACACCACACACACACACACCACACCCACACACACACACACACACCACACCACCACCACACACCCACACTATCTCTCTCTCCTCTCCTCTTCTCGCTCTCTCTCCTCTCTCTCCTCTCTCTCTCTCTCTCTTCTCTCTCTCTCTCCTCTCTCTCTCCTCTCTTCTCTCTCTCGCTTCTCTCTCTCTCTCTCTCTCTCTCTCTCTCTCTTAAATATCAAATATATGCAAATAGAAACCGTAAACATGTATGAATGAAAGTTTGGGTTATTGATTTAGATTTCAATATATCAATCTTTAAAGCTCATCGAGAAATTCCTGGGGTTTGTGTAATTTTCCGGTAGTTTATTTTACCCTGGATTCTGAGTAAGAAACCCTAGCGGTGATGTAAGCCAGGCGACGGCGACATGAAAGCCGGGTTGCTTATTGCATTATCCGATGATGGATTCCTGTTGCGGGGCTGAATACAGGAGAGAGAGAGAGAGAGAGAGAGAGAGGAGAGAGAGAGAGAGAGAGAGGAGAGAGAGAGAGAGAGAGAGAGAGAGAGAGAGAGAGAGAAGGAGAAGTAAAGAGAACGTTGAGAGAGAGAAAAGAGTAAAGACAGAGTAGAGAGAAAGTAGAGAGAGAGAATAGATATGAGAGAGAGAGAAATAGATATGAAGAGAGAGAGAGAGTAGATAGGAAGAGAGAGAGAGAGTAGATAGGAAGAGAGAGAGAGAGAGAGAGAGAGAGAGAGAGAGAGAGAGAGAGAGAGAGAGAGAGAGAGAGAGAGAGAGAGAGAGGAGAGAGATGAGAGAGAGAGAGAGAGAGAGAGAGAGAGAGAGAGAGAGAGAGAGATTCAAGGCTGTTGTTTGGTAATACTCTGACAAATAATGTAAGAGACTGTGATGGCAAGGTATGTAAAAGAAAAAAGATGAAAAAAAGAGTGAAGAGATAGAAAGGGAATGAATGAGAAGCAGAAAGAATATAGTGTAACGATTGTTATTCTTCATTTTCTATCGCAGCACTAACTAAATTCAAAGGAAAAACGAGAAGAGGAGGA
>JACEEZ010018752.1:862662-867662 GCA_016584305.1 Chionoecetes opilio
GAGGAGGAGGAGGAGGAGGAGGAGGAGGAGGAGGAGGAGGAGGAGGAGGAGGAGGAGGAGGAGGAGGAGGAGGAGGAGGAGGAGGAGGAAGAGGAAGAGGAAGAGGAAGAGGAGGAGGAGGAGGAGGAGGAGGAGGAGGAGGAGGAGGAGGAGGAGGAAGGAAAACAATTAAAAGAAAGAAAAAGAGTTAGCAGTGGAATACGATGAGTGGGAGGAAGAGAAGAAAGAGAAGGAAAATACAGCAGATTATTATAAGACTGGAAATTATTAACTGTTACACGTACAGGAAAAGATGAAAAGAATGATAAAAATATGAGAAAAGAAAGTGTTTTTAATCTGGATACACTGAGGCTATGAAAGTTACGTACACATTTCATATTGTTTCATTCAGAATTATACACACACACGCACGCACACACACACACACACACACACACACACACACACACACACACACACACACACACACACACACACACACACACACACACCACACCCACACACACACACACACACACACACACACACACACACACACACTTACATACTTTCGCTAAAATATCTTAAGGGAGAAAGAACACTACGAGATAATACGAAAAGAGAGATGAAACTTTTCCATTAAAGTAAGAAGTAAAATGGAATGAGAAAGTGTAATATTTGTGTAGGTGTGACCATGAAATAAATAAAAAATTCAACACATAAGGGGATTGAGAGAGAGAGAGAGAGAGAGAGAGAGAGAGAGAGAGAGAGAGAGAGAGAGGAGAGAGAGAGAAGAGAGAGAGAGAGAGAGAGAGAGAGAGAGAGAGGAGAGAGAGAGAGAAAGAATGGGAAGCAATTTTCCTGGGAGTCGCTTGTAACCTGAGATAAAAGGAATTTCAAAGACCCACAAGCTGAAAAGAAAAACTGTACACGAGAGAGAGAGAGAGAGAGAGAGAGAGAGAGAGAGAGAGAGAGAGAGAGAGAGAGAGAGAGAAGAGAGAGAGAGAGAGAGAGAGAGAGAGGAGAGTCAAGCACTTTATCAAATGTAATATCTTTCTTCATTTCCTCTTTTATGTCTTGTATTTCAAATCGTTTCTTCCTTGATCGTAATATCCGGGATGTAATATTGACATCCATTGTGTCTTCTTATATTTTTTAGTATTTATTATCATTGTTGGTGTCGTTGTAGTTGTTGTTGTTGTTGTTGTTGTTGTTGTTGTTGTTGTGGTGGTGGTGGTGGTGATGGTCCTGGTATAGTGCTGTTAGGAATGGTAGAGTATTGGTAGTAGGAGTGGTAGTGAGATGGTTAAGGTTTGTCTCTCTCTCTCTCTCTCTCTCTCTCTCTCTCTCTCTCTCTCTCTCTCTCTCTCTCTCTCTCTCTCTCTCTCTCTCTCTCTCTCTCTCTCTCTCTCTCTCTCTCTATCCGTCAGGGTGGCTCGGTTGGTAGAGTCGTGAGCTTGCGTGTAGAGTCCCTGCATTCGGTCAGCGGTTCGAGTCCACCAAGTTCGTCCTGGCGTGGTGGCGCTTTGTATAGTCAATAACCTTGTAGTTGGTACTTGCAAAGTGTCTAGATAGGATCAAAGTATCTTAGTATCTCTCTCTCTCTCTCTCTCTCTCTCTCATCTCTCCTCTCTCTTCTCTCTCTCTCTCTTCTCTCGTTTCTCTCTCTTTCTTCTCTCTCTCTCTCTCTTCTCTCTCTCTCTCTCTTTCTATCTCTCTCTCTCTCTCTCTCTCTCTCTCTTCTCTCTCTCCTCTCTCTCTCTCTCTCTCTCTCTCTCTCTCTCTCTCTCTCTCCTCTCTCTCTCTCTCTCTCCTCTCTCTCTCTCTCTCTCTCTCTCTCTCTCTCTCTCACAAAATAATTAACACATCTAATACTTTTCCATTGTGCTTTCCTAATTACCATTCTGCATAAAATCACATTTTTTACGATTAATTCACTACATTTTTCCCCTCGTCAATCATTTATTAATATACACGACGTAGTAATTACTCTATAAACTCATCATAAAATATAGTCATAACTTCTTTTATAACTTCCAACATAATCACTTTTTTTATACCAGGTTCATTATTACATCGAACCTCATTACCGGGTGAACCTTTTTTTACCACACCTAAAGAGACATTGACGTTAAGTACATACATATATAAGGTCGAAACTCCCTTTATTTTACCATACTTATAGAGTAATCGACGTTAAGTACATACATATATAAGGTCGAAACTCCATCAGCTTAAGCGATAAATATAGCCCGTAATACTGATTGACCGCATTGTTTATCATACATCAACGAGCGGCGTCAACAGTCTTTTATCGCCTCCATTAGGTAATTGATAGAGTACCTACAGAGGGTGTTGACGTGTGTGCCGCCAGCCGTGCGCCCTATGAACAAGGGAGCAAGGATAGGTTGTGAGGAAGATGAGGGAGGTTGGAAGGGAGCAAGGATAGGTGGTGAGGAAGATGAGGAAGGTTGTGAGGGAGCAAGGATAGGTGGTGAGGAAGATGAGGAAGGTTGGAAGGGAGCAAGGATAGGTGGTGAGGAAGACGAGGAAGGTTGGAAGGGAGCAAGGATAGGTGGTGAGGAAGGATAGGTTGTGAGGGAGCAAGGATAGGTGGTGAGGAAGGATAGGTTGTGAGGGAGCAAGGATAGGTTGTGAGGAAGATGAGGAAGGTTGGAAGGGAGCAAGGATAGGTTGTGAGGAAGATGAGGAAGGTTGGAAGGGAGCAAGGATAGGTGGTGAGGAAGATGAGGAAGGTTGGAAGGGAGCAAGGATAGGTGGTGAGGAAGATGAGGAAGGTTGTGAGGGAGCAAGGATAGGTTGTGAGGAAGATGAGGGAGGTTGGAAGGGAGCAGGATAGGTGGTGAGGAAGACGAGGAAGGTTGGAAGGGAGCAAGGATAGGTGGTGAGGAAGACGAGGAAGGTTGGAAGGGAGCAAGGATAGGTTTGGGAAGATGAGGAAGGTTGGAAGGGAGCAAGGATAGGTGGTGAGGAGGATAGGTTGTGAGGGAGCAAGGATAGGTGGTGAGGAAGGATAGGTTGTGAGGGAGCAAGGATAGGTTTGAGGAAGATGAGGAAGGTTGGAAGGGAGCAAGGATAGGTGGTGAGGAAGACGAGGAAGGTTGGAAGGGAGCAAGGATAGGTGGTGAGGAAGACGAGGAAGGTTGGAAGGGAGCAGGATAGGTGGTGAGGAAGATGAGGAAGGTTGAAGGGAGCAAGGATAGGTGTGAGGAAGATGAGGAAGGTTGGAAGGGAGCAAGGATAGGTTGGTGAGGAAGATGAGGAAGGTTGGAAGGGAGCAAGGATAGGTGGTGAGGAAGATGAGGAAGGTTGGAAGGGAGCAAGGATAGGTGGTGAGGAAGATGAGGAAGGTTGGAAGGGAGCAAGGATAGGTGGTGAGGAAGGATAGGTTTGTGAGGGAGCAAGGATAGGTGGTGAGGAAGGATGGGTTTTGTGAGGGAGCAAGGATAGGTTGTGAGGAAGAATGAGGAAGGTTGGAAGGGAGCAAGGATAGGTGGTGAGGAAGACGAGGAAGGTTGGAAGGGAGCAAGGATAGGTGGTGAGGAAGATGAGGAAGGTTGGAAGGGAGCAAGGATAGGTGGTGAGGAAGACGAGGAAGGTTGGAAGGGAGCAAGGATAGGTGGTGAGGAAGATGAGGAAGGTTGGAAGGGAGCAAGGATAGGTGGTGAGGAAGATGAGGAAGGTTGGAAGGGAGCAAGGATAGGTGGTGAGGAAGATGAAGAAGGTTGGAAGGGAGCAAGGATAGGTGGTGAGGAAGATGAGGAAGGTTGGAAGGGAGCAAGGATAGGTGGTGAGGAAGATGAGGAAGGTTGGAAGGGAGCAAGGATAGGTGGTGAGGAAGATGAGGAAGGTTGGAATGTAGCAAGGATAGGTGTGAGGAAGATGGGGAAAGGGTTTGGGAAGGGAGCAAGGATAGGTGGTGAGGAAGATGAAGAAGGTTGGAATGTAGCAAGGATAGGTTGTGAGGAAGATGAGGAAGGTTGGAAGGCAACAAGGATAGGTTGTGAGGAAGATGAGGAAGGTTGGAAGGGAGCAAGGATAGGTGGTGAGGAAGATGAGGAAGGTTGGAAGGGAGCAAGGATAGGTGGTGAGGAAGATGAGGAAGGTTGGAAGGGAGCAAGGATAGGTGGTGAGGAAGGATAGGTTGTGAGGGAGCAAGGATAGGTGGTGAGGAAGGATAGGTTGTGAGGGAGCAAGGATAGGTGGTGAGGAAGGATAGGTTGTGAGGGAGCAAGGATAGGTTGTGAGGAAGATGAGGAAGGTTGGAAGGTAGCAAGGATAGGTGGTGAGGAAGATGAGGGAGGTTGGAAGGCAGCAAGGATCGGTGGTGAGGAAGATGAGGAAGGTTGGAAGGCAGCAGGGATAGGTGGTGAGGAAGGATAGGTTGATGAGGAAGAGAGGAACAAAGTGGGAGGTCGAATATAATAGATGAATATGTTATAATAGTAATAGATGTAAGGATGAACAAAACGGAAAAAAAAAGAGTAAGAGGAAAAGTAATAGTTGGAAATAAGAAGTAAAAGAAAGGGAAGAAAAAATGGGAGAATTAAAAAATCATAGGAGGAAGAAAAAATGTAATATTCAGAATAAAAACAAGATTAAGAATGTAAAAAAATTAGAGGTAAGAAGAAAAAAAGAAAATATTAGCTAACAAAAACCAAGTGGAAGAAATAAAATTAAGGACGAAAAAGAAGAATGAGAAAATAGAAGAAAAACACAGATATCTCTCTCTCTCTCTCTCTCTCTCTCGTCCTTCTCGTCCTCTCTCTCTCTCTCTCCTCTCTCTCTCTCTCTCTCTCTCCTCTCTCTCTCTCTCTCTCTCTCTCTCCTCTCTCTCTCTCTCTCTCTCTCTCTCTCTCTCTCTCTCTCTCCTCTCTCTCTCTCTCCTCCTCTCTCTCTCCTCTCTCTCTCTCTCTCTCTCTCTCTCTCTCTCTCTCTCTCTCTCTCTCTCTCTCTCTCATCCCCTTCTCCACACTTTACATCAATCTCCCGTACCGTAG
>JACEEZ010018752.1:872662-875162 GCA_016584305.1 Chionoecetes opilio
TTTCTCTTTTATTCCTCCCTGTTTCTCTTTCCTCCCTGTTTCTCTTTCCTCCCTGTTTCTCTTTTATTCCTCCCTTTTTCTCATTTTATCTCCCTTTTTCGTTTATTTTCCTCTTTTTCGCTTATTTTCCTCCCTTTTTCTCTTTTTCTATCTTTTCTCTTTCTTTCCTCCCTTTTTATCATTATTTTCCTCCCTTTTATCTCTTTTCCCTTTTCCATTTGTTTTCCGGCGGAGTTTTGGGCTCCATGGAAGAGTAACAGTAAATTGGGTTTTGATTTTTCAAGATTCAACCCGAGAAAGCCGAACCGTCTGTCCCGAAAACCTTGTTTGAAATGATCTTGTTTTGCAATGGAACGAGGAGAGAGAGAGAGAGAGAGAGAGAGAGAGAGAGAGAGAGAGAGAGAGAGAGAGAGAGAGAGAGAGAGAGAGAGAGAGAGAGAGAGTGTGTGTAGTAGTAAGAGAAGCAGAAGGGAGATAAAATAGATGAAAAGGGGATAAAAGGTGGAGGAGGACGAGGAGGAGGAGGAGGTGGTGGAAGAGGAGGAGGAGGAGGAGGAGGAGGAGGAGGAGGAGGAGGAAGAAGAAGAAGAAGAAGAAGAAGAAGAAGAAGAAGAAGAGGAAGAGGAGGAGGAGGAGGAGGAGGAAAGATAAAATGTGTAGAATAAGAAGCAGAAGGAGAAGAAAGGGAATAGGAGGAAGATGTGAAGGAAGAAGAAGAAGAAGAAGAAAAAAGAAAAAAAAGTGAGGGAAAAAGTTGAAGATGTGAAGGGAGAAAGAAAAGAAAAGAAAATATTAAAAGAAGAAGAGGGAGGCGAAGGAGGAGAAGAAAAAAGAGGCTGTAAGGAGGAGGAGGAGGAGGAGGAGGAGGAGGAGGAGGAGGAGGAGGAAGAGGAGGAGGAGGAGGAGGAGAGACAAAGGTAGCTGCTCTAAGATCATTCTCATGCAAATGGAACTCTGAGATCATTTCTGTTATTTTTGTTAAGTGGTGATAATTTTATTCATGGATACCACAGGAAACACACACACACACACACACACACACACACACACACACACACACACACACACACACACACACAGAGAGAGAGACACACACACACACACACACACACACATACACAACGGGAACTCCGTAGTGTAAGGGTTAGCACGCTCGGCTCACAACTGAGAAGTCCCGGGTTCGATCCCCGGGCGGAGCAAAGACAGACGGGCGGTCTTCTGAAAACCCGAGCCCCTGTCCACCCAGCAGTGAATGGGTACCGGGTGTTAGCCGGGGGTTTGTGACCCGCCTCCCGGGGTGGTGGCTTCGGCCTTCACTAAGCACTAAGGATGAATGATAAAATAAATGTTGATATGGAGACGGGGCCATACGAGCGTTGCTCTGGCCCTGTAAAATACAACTAGATGAATACACACACACACACACACACACACACACACACACACACAGCACACACACACACACACACACACACACACACACACACACACCACCACACACACACACACACACACACACACACACACACACACACCACAACACACACACACACACAGTATTGCGTTAGTCATGTGGGCGGAATTCTCAAGTCGAAACGTAAGTTATATACCGAAAGATTGATGTTATTTCTTTGTTCTTCTGCCACTGACTGATGTTTGGCGCCCTTTTCTACTCTCTCTCTCTCTCCTCTCTCTCTCTCTCTCTCCTCTCTCTCTCTCTCTCTCTCTCTCTCTCTCTCTCTCTCTCTCTCTCTCCTCTCTCTCTCTCTCTCTCCTCCTCTCTTCTCTCTCTCTTCTCTCCTTCTCTCTTCTCTTCTCTCTCTCTCTCTCTCTCTCTTTCCAAATGCACAAATCTCCCCTCGAAAATCGTTCACTCTGCATTCCATTTACTATGACCTTGAACACTATTTTTAGCTTCAAGGTGGATATAAACACACACACACACATAAACACACACACACACACACACACACACACACAAGAGACGTGGGTGAGGGAGGGAAGGCGTGGATGAGGACGGATGACACGAAATAAAGTTTAACCAAATTGAGGAAATGAGGAATGAACGTGGGCTATTTTTAGTAACAGGATTTATGCTAATGTCACACACACACACACACACACACACACACACACACACACACACACACACACACACACACACACACACACACACACACACACACACACACACACACACACACACAGGATGAGAAAGAGAGAGATATATGCAGAGCTGGGCAGTATTCAAATACAATTGTATTTAAATACGTATTTAAATACATTTGTGTATTTAGAAATGTATTTAAAAATACATTGGTTGTCATGTATTTAAATACAGTATTTAAATACTTTTATGAGTATTTAAATACATTGTATTTAAATACATTTAATATAAAAATGTAAATACTTTTTGATCAGTAAATTTGGCCATAAACCCGCCGAACGATCTGGCAACCCTGATGGTACAGTGAACCAGTGTTTCCACTGGCAAGGAAAT
>JACEEZ010018752.1:880162-902662 GCA_016584305.1 Chionoecetes opilio
CGGCATATTCCAAGTGCGGCCTAACCAAGGACGTGTATAATTGTGTCATTACTTTCGGCGTTTTATGTTCAAAGTTACGTTTAATAAAGCCCAACATCATATTTGCCTTTTTACTGGCAGCTAGGCAATGCGAACTGGTTTTCAGATCATTACTGATGATGACACCTAAATCCTTTTCCTGCTGTACTTCAGTTAACGATTTATTTTGCATTGATAGTTATATTTGAGGTTATCATTGCCTATAGGGCATTACTTTACTTTACGAGAGGAGGAGGAGGAGGAGGGGAGGAGGAGAGGAGGAGGAGGAGGAGGAGGGAGGAGAGGAGGAGCAGGAGGAGGAGGAGGATGGACATGCTCTCTTCTTAATTAAAGGAGTTACTCAGCCAAAAAAAAAAAAATCACTCATGTAATTAATGAAGGCGTATTATTATTACTATATTAAAATACTATATATCTTTTTCTCAATTTCTTGTACAGTTAATCATTTCGTGCATTATTTTTTCTCATTCTGTGTGTGTGTGTGTGTGACTGTGTGTGTGTGTGTGTGTGTGTGTGTGTGCGTGTGTGTGTGTGTGTGTGTCGTGCTCGGCTTATCGGGCTTGTGAAACTTTCAATCGATAACGCGAAGGCCTTTTAGACGGGATAAGAGAGAGAGAGAGAGAGAGAGAGAGAGAGAGAGAGAGAGAGAGAGAGAGAGAGAGAGAGAGATCTTTTATCATTTAGTAAGAAAAAGGATTGTCATTAACAGACTCACGGTAAATCTTGTGGTATAAACCCAGTATGTTAAAAAGACATCTGAAAATCTAACAAATTACCACAGAAATTGAACTCAGAACATATACTTATCAGCTATGATACTTAATACATCAATTATATAAGTATACGAATCACATTTTATAATAGTCGTGAAGCACCGGAACAGTGAGCGAAGCAAACCGTACCGAACAGACGAAAGACACTGAGATTAGTCCAAAACAATACGTATAAAGTAAGAAGTGAACCATTTATTGAAACAGTGACCTAAAATAAACGTAAAATAACTTAAACAAACCTTACCTAACCTGAAATAACCTAAATTTAACCTAAAATAAACCGAAACAAATCTTAAAGAACCTAAAATAACCTGTTATTACCTAAAAAAACGTAAAATAACCTAAAATAAACCTAACAGTGAATCAATGTATCAATTCTTCGGTGGTTTGGAAATTAAAACTCATGAGATCTCGATTTTGAATCATAGGAACCACTTTTTTTTTCTTTTCTTTTTTAAACATACATATAACTAAAGCCCATATCACTTGACTGATCCACTCCATCCGTCATCCACACTCCATCCGTCATCCACACTCCATCCGTCATCCACATTCCATCCGTCATCCACCTCCACCTGTCCGGCGCGCATATTGCCGTTCTCCGGAATAGTGTGTGGTGTGGGGATGTCTCTAGCCAATCACCGTTGTCCAAAAGCTCGTGACGTCACATGGGGGTGGAGCCTACGTGATCACTGGGTTATAATCTGTATTTTATTTAACATAATTTAATAAGTCTTGGTCAGGTCAGGTTAGGTCGGGTAAATTAAACAATTGATTAGTCAAATCTAAAATACAACTCAGAGATCACTTAATCTCAGCCCAGCAATCACTTAACCCTTTGAGGCCCATAACGTAATTTCCATTGTAATTTGGCTACCATTAGACGATTTTTAGTGAATATAAGCAATATTTTAGATGACCTGTCTAGTATCCTTGTCCTCTAGTTAATTTGGTATATTCAGTCACTTTTCGTAATTTTATGGCTAACAACAGACAATTTTATGTAGCAAAGGAAAGATCTGGGCGTGAAGGGGTTAACATAATTTCTCAAGTCTTGGTCAGTCAGGTTAGGTCGGGTAAATGAAACAATTGATTAGTCAAATCTAAAATAGAACTCAGAGATCACTTAATCTCAGCCTAACAAACACTTAAACTCCACCCACATGTGACGTCACGACCTTAGACAACGGTGATTGGCTTGAGATCCCCTTATCATATACCATTCCAGAGAACGGGAATATGCGCCACCCCTCCACCTCTACCTCCACCACCACCACCACCACCACCACCACCACCACCACACCACCACCACCACCACCACCACCACCACCACTACTTCCACCACTACCTCCACCACCACCTCCACCACCACTACCACCACCACTACTTCCACCACTACCTCCACCACCACCACCACCACCACCACCTCCACCACCACTACCACCACCACTACCCACCACCCCCTACCTCCACCACCACCACCACCACTACCTCCACACACCACCACCACTACCTCCACCACCACCACCACCACTAGCACCACCACCACCACCACCACTACCTCCACCTCTACCTCCACCACCACCACCACCACCACCTCCACCACCACCTCCACCCACCACACCTCCACCACTACCTCCACCACCAACCCCACCATCCACCTCCACCTCCACCTCCACCACCACCACCACCACCACCACCACACACCACCCACCACCACCACCACCATCCACCACCACCACCACCACCACCACCACCACTCACCACACCACCCCACCACCACCACCACCACCACCACCTCCACCACCACCTCCACCACCACCTCCACTACTCACCACCACCACCACCACCCCACCACCACCACCACCACCACCCTACCACTCCCCACCACCTCCCACCTAACTACCTCCACCACTACCTCCACCACCACCCACCACCACCTGCCTTGTAATCTATTGTCTCCTTAATTGATGTCTGTCGAGATTAATTCCGCTCGTGTGCTGTCGGCCAGGGGTCAGGCGTCTCTCTCTATTATCTCAAATCAATCGTCATTACATCCTCTCTCTCTCTCTCTCTCTCTCTCTCTCTCTCTCTCTCTCTCTCTCTCTCTCTCTCTCTCTCTCTCTCTCTCTCTCTCTCTCTCTCTCTCTCTCTCTCTCTCTCTCTCTCCTTCCTTATCGCTTTAGCTTTTAAGTCTCCCTCATCCTCTCTCAGTTTCTCGTTGTTTTTTTCATTTTTCCATTACTGTTCGTCAAGTTTTCTTCACTCTTTCGTCCGTGATTTACTTTTGTACCCAATTTATTTCTTTGCCTTCCTTCGCGCTGGGTCTTCTTTTTTCATGCCTACTTTATGTCTTCGTAGATAAAGTTTTGTACTCAATCTCCATCCTTCCTTGTTGACCTCCTTTTATCTTTTCTATTCCTCTCTTTCGTTCGCTTCTATCTTTCCTTCCCTTCCTTCCTTCCTTCCTTCCTTCCTTCCTTCCTTCCTTCCTTCCTTCCTTCCTTCCTTCCTACATTTCTTTTCATATCTACAACGAAACTACAACTGTTGACCTCCAATCTCCATTATTACATCTCCATTCTTCTTTTTTCTTCACTTCTATCCTTCCTTCCTTCCTTCCTTCCTTCCTTCCTTCCTTCTTTTCTGCCTGCTTTCTTTCCTTCCTTCCTTCCTTCTTCCTTTTCTTCCTTCCTTCCTTCCTTCCTTCCTTCCTTCCTTCTTTTCTGCCTGCTTTCCTTCCTTCCTTCCTTCCTTCCTTCTTTTCTGCCTGCTTTCCTTCCTTTCTTCCTTTCTGCCTGCCTTTCCTTCCTTCCTTCCTTCCTTCCATCCATTCATCCATCCATCCATCCTTCCTTCCTTCCTTCCTTCCTTCCTTCCTTCCTTCCTTCCTTCCTTCCTTCCTTCCTTCCTTCCTTCCTCCTCCTTCCTTCCTTCCTTCCTTTCTGCCTTCCTTTCTTCCTTCTTTCCTTCCTTCCAGGAGGAAGGAATTTCCTTCCTTCCTTCCTCCTCCTTCCTTCCTTCCTTCCTCCTTCCTTCCTACCTTCCTTCCATCCTTCCTTCCTTCCTTCCTTCCTTCCTTCCTTCCTTCCTTCCTTCCTTCCTTCCTTCCTTCCTTCCTTCCTTCCTTCCTTCCTTTCTTTCTTTCTATTAAGATCGACAACAAGACTACCACCATCACCACCTTCACTCATGGCAGATCACTCATGACTCATTCTCTTACTCATCTTGTCCTCCTCCTCCTCCTCCTCTTGACTCACCTTTTTACTCATCATTTCTTACATGTTCATTTACTCATTCTTCTTTAATACATTTCTTACTAACTTCTCACTCGGCACTAGTTAAAAGCTTATCTTACTCCTTCAGAATTATTTTCACTGCGATAATATTTTTTTTCTCTCTCTCTCTCTCTCTCTCTCTCTCTCTCTCTCTCTCCTCTCTCTCTCTCTCTCTTCTCCTCTCTCTCCTCTCTCTCTCTCCCTCTCCTCTCTCTCCTCTCTCTCTCTCTCTCTCTCTCTCTCTCTCTCTCTCTCTCTCTCTCTCTCTCTCTCTCTCTCTCTCTCCTTCTATTACCTATCGTCTCCTGCTTCTCCCTCTTCTTCATTCTCCGTAATTAATATCCCTCTCCTTTCCCCTATCAATCCTCTCTTCCTCTTCTTCCTTATTTTCCTTCCTTCCTCTTCTTCCTTATTTTCCTTCCTTCCTCTTCTTCCTTATTTTCCTTCCTTCCTCTTCTTCCTTATTTTCCTGTCCTCAAATCCCCTCTTTTACAAACCACATCAAAGACTCATCAGGATCACGTGATTGCCGGTGAATCCATAAAGCGAATAATAAGCTATATAAATAAAGCTATATATATAATAATAAATATATAAGTCAAGGTAATATAATAATAATAATAAGGTGAGTATGGTATGAACAATGTCTTGCCGGGAGGAAACTTGAGAATGGGAGGAGATTTTACGACCTCGAAGGCGACGTTGGGTTGGCGGGTGATGAGGGTGTGTTGGGTGGGGGAGGGGGGGGGCTAGGGGGAGAGGGGGGGTTAAGGGGGCCTGGGGGGGAAAGGAGGGGTTTAAGGGGCTCAAGTGAGGGGGGAGGGGAGGGGTTTAAGGGTTCAAGTGAGGGGAGGGGAGGGGTTTAAGGGTTCAAGTGAGGGGGGAGGGGAGGGGTTTAAGGGGTTCAAGTGAGGGGGGAGGGGAGGGGTTTAAGGGGTTCAAGTGAGGGGGGGAGGGGAGGGGTTTAAGGGGTTCAAGCGAGGGGGAGAACAAAAGTAAGGGGTTTAATGAGAGGGGAGAAAGTTAGGTCCAAGTGAGGAGAGAAGTTTAAGGGGTTTAAATTAGGGGGGAGGGTGTTAAGGGGTTTCTGTGAGGGGGGAGGAGAGGGTGTTAAGGGGTTTAAGTGAGAGGGGAGGAGAGGTGATTAAGGGGTTTCTGTGAGGGGGTGGAGGTTAAGGGGTTTAATTAAGGGGGGAGGGGTTGAGGGTTTCTGTGAGGGGGAGGAGAGGGTGTTAAGGGGTCTTAGTAAGGGGGGGGAGGGGTTTAAGGGGTAAGTGAGGGGAAGGGAAGGATGTCAGAGGGGTAAAAGTGAGTCAGGTGGAGAAATATGATTTTTGCTGGGCGGAAAATTGGGACAGATTCGAGTTAGTGACATGTGAGGTGGAGGTGGAGTAGGAGGTGGAGGGTGGATGTGGAGGTGGAGGTGGAGGTAGAGGTGGAGGTGGAGGTGGAGGTGGAGGTGGAGGTGGAGGTGTAGGTGGAGGAGTGAGGTGGAAGGGGAAGGAAATGATTGAGGGGGATGACTTAGAAAATTGATTTAGAATTGGAGAGAAACAACAGAAAGAGAAATAAAACGATTGCTATTGGATTTATTACGATAGTTATTATTGATTTATTTTGGATTTATTGGAGTTTTTGTGTGTTTAGCGTATTTAAGATGGCATGTTGATGGAAATTCTTCAGCTACGTCCATTCGAGAAAAAAAAAGATGGAGAATGTAAAGGGCAATTTTTTTTAGGGATTATCAAAAAAAGGTTGAAAAATGTAAATTTGAGATGTGATGTGAACAACAAATTTATGATATTTTTAAGAAGAGATGAAGTGACCGCATGAGTTAGTACCTGGAATTTTAATAACGAGAAGGAGGAGGAGGAGGAGGAGGGAGGAGGAGGAGGAGGAGGAGGAGGAGGAGGAGGAGGAGGAGGAAGAGAGGAACGAATGAGTAGAAGGAGTATTACAAAAAAAAAAACGAAAAATATGGAGGAGGAAGGGAAGGAGGAGGAAGAGGGAGAGAGTTACAAAAAAAAAAAATTCAAAGAAGAACAGCGAAAAATATGAAAGAGGAAGAGGAGGAGGGAGAGTGTTACCAAAAAGAAAAAAAATCAAAGAACGGAAAAATATGGTGAAGGAGGAGGAGGAGAAGGAGGAGGAGGAGAGGAGGAGGAGGAGGAGGAGGAGAGGAGGAAGAGGAAGAGGAAGGAAGAGGAGGAGGAGGAGGAGGAAGAGGAAGAGGAAGGAGGAAGAGGAAGAGGAGGAGGAAGAGGAGAAGAGGAGGAGAAGAGGAGGAGAGGGGAGGAAGGAGAGGAAGAGGAAGAGAGAAGAGGAGAGGAGGGAGGAGAGGAGAGGAGAGGAGGAGGAGGAAGAGGAAGAGGAAGAGGAAGAGGAGGAGGAGGAGGAGGAGGGGTAAGCAAGTGGTGGTCGATTATTAATGGTGATTGAGTGGGTGGCCGCACGCACGCTGCCTCCATTGTCGCCAACTTGTGCACTTCCCCACCACACTTGTGCCTCCCCGTTTAGGTCCCCATGAGAGAGAGAGAGAGGAAGAGAGAGAGAGAGAGAGAGAGAGAGAGAGAAGAGAGGGAGAGGGGTAGAGGAGAGAGAGGAGAGAGAGAGAGAGAGAGAGAGAGAGAAGAGAGAGAGAGAGAGAGAGAGAGAGAGAGAGAGAGAGAGAATACCTGAGTCATAGGAGTGGTATAACATAAGAAATGGTTTTGTATACTGTAATGTTATTGGTTGAGCATGATAATTGAGACTTTAATGGTACAGTCTCTCTCTCTCTCTCTCTCTCTCTCCTCTCTCTCTCTCTCTCTCTCTCTCTCTCTCTCTCTGGGAAAAACAATAGAAAACACCACAAAATGTTCAGTAAATCCATGACATTAGTATAGCCGCTCCTTCGCGCCCTTTGCTCCGAGCGTCCTGAGTCCTTCCCAGCGGGCGGTGGATCACAATGAGCCAAGGACAATCACAACAATGATCCCCACAAGCCTTCGGAAAGTCGCCACAAGTTCGTAACAGCTGCTTGGGGGTAGGGGGGGAAGTGAGTGTGTGTATGTGTGTGTGTGTGTGTGTGTGTGTGTGTGTGTGTGTGTGTGTGTGTGTGTGTGTGTTGAGGCGTATAGTGAAGGGATTCTGTGTTATGGGAAGGGTCGCTGTGATATAGGAGTAGTAGTAGTAGTGGTAGTAGTGGTGGTGGTAGTAGTTGTAGTAGTAGTGGTGGTAGTAGTGGTTGTAGTAGTAGTAGTGGTGGTGGTAGTAGTAGTAGTAGTAGTAGTAGTAGTGGTGGTGGTAGTAGTAGTAGTAGTAGTAGTAGTAGTAGTGGTGGTAGTAGTAGTAGTTGTAGTAGCAGTGGTGGTAGTAGTTACGAGCGAGCGGCGAAGCGCTCGTGATTCCTCGGTGGATACGGTATTTTTCTCAATCAAGCGGCCGACCCGGCCCGGCCCGACCCGACCGTCACGCTTTTCAGGAGCTTATATCTTTGGAATCCCGCTTCCGATTGACAAGCGGTCTTCGCCATATGATACCTGGATTTGTTTGGGTTAGGGTTTGAATATGTATCATATTCAAACCCTATTTGACTTGACATTTTTTGTCTCACGTGAGGGGTCAGCATGGCGCGTGGCGCGTGAGGGGTGTCAGACAACGTTATCTTGCTATAGCTGAGAAACGGCTGTACCGACTAAGTTGAAATTTGATGTGTGGTTTGAGACCACACACCTAGCAATGTCACACAGGTCAAACTCTGGGTGACGCTGCACGTGCCCACGTGCGGCGGGTTTCTACGGGCTCGCTCGTCCCTCGCCGATTAAGGCGTCTTACTGGTAGTAGTGGTGGTAGTACTAGTAGTTGTAGTAGTAGTAGTGGTGGTGATGGTAGTAGTTATAGTAATGATTGTATAGTATTAGTAGTGCTGGTAGTAGTAGTTGCAGTAGTTGTAGTACTTGTTGTTTTGTGTTGATGGTGACAGTGGTCGTATTGATAATAGTAGTAGTGGTCGTATTAATAGTACTGGTAGCTCAGGTTATTATCTTGCGGTGGTTGTGTTTGAAAGAGGAAGAAGAGTGGCAAGAAAAGGCTGAAAATGCAGAGACTATCGAAACTCTAGTTGTAAAAAGCAGTGGCGTTCGTAGATGATTTATTCCACTATCGCATTCATCCAAAAAACAAAGTACCGTTGATACCAGTAACCATAATGAAGAGAGGAAATGTATGTACACCCATGTTACCTAGGGAGAATAGAGGAATATATGTACACCCGCGCCAGCTACCTATATGAAATAAACTGCGCGGCCAAATAATCGGTCCTGCGAGGCGTACGTAAGCAAGGATTTGGAAGGCGACAGAATTATTGCGCCGTGACTAATTTTTCGCCCCCAGCCTACCATTTTCTCTCTAAAATTCACGGTAGACTGCCCACTAGCAAGCCTATCTCTTTATTTTTCCTTCTCACGCTGGATCTCCTCCTCTCCTCCTCCTCCTCCATCCTCCTCCTTCTCTCCACTTAGTCTCCTCTCCTCCTCCTCCTCCTCCTCCTCCTCCTCCTCCGTCTCCTCCTCCTCCTCCTCCGCCTCCTCCTCCTCCTCTTGTGGTTGTGGTTCAGTAAGGGCCCTGACAGTAAGTGACCACCATCGGGATTTATATACCAGGGATCACTGCTGCAGGGGGCATTGAAGTGCACGGTGTCCTACATGGAAAGTGCACTACCGCAGTGGATTGAACGGAGCTGGGGCCTGATTGACTGCTGCCTCCCAAGAAAGCGCCAGACAAGGCTGCCGCACCACCCTTGAACTTCCACACTGAGCCTACACCAACACTACATTAGACCTCATGCACACACAGATAGCCCCGAGTTAACGGTTACCACTACTACTCTCGACCTGTGACGGGGTGTGGATCAGTAAGGGTCCTGACAGTTAGTGACCACCATCGGGATTTAAGGTACCAGGGGTCACTGCTGCAGGGGCATTGAAGTGTACGGCGTCCTACATGGAAAGTACACAATCCGCAGTGGATTGAACGGAGCTGGGGCCTGATTGACTGCTGCCTCCCAAGAAAGCGCCAGGCAAGGCTGCCGCACCACCCTTGAACCTCCACACTGTGTTGCCAACATTACAAAACACACATAACATGACCCCACTATCAAGCACTAAGCCTATCCCCACAAACATAGTAGTAGTTAGCTATAGATTACAGCTTTCAACTTTCCTCACAAATTCCATGCAGTTTTTCTATATTGCATGGTCTATATTTTCTATATTTCTTCATTTCCGGCCAGCTTCGGCTGGAGGGATGGGTGGGTGGGGAGGAGCCTTCTACTTTCCTATCCTTTCTCTCTTATTATCTAGTTAGTGTAGTGTAGTTAAAGCAAACAGCCTTGTAAGGACCTATTGGTCTGTTGCTGTTTGTGTTTCCTTTGTTATCCTTTGTAATCCTTTGTAATCCTCCTCCTCACACTGCTTTGAAGGATCAGCACCTCGCACGGTTTCTTCTTGTGTTCGTTTCCTGTCTTTTCTTTTAATTTAGTGCCCTGTTTCCTTTCTCTCTCTCTCTCTCTCTCTCTCTCTCTCTCTCCTCTCTCTCTCTCTCTCTCTCTCTCTCTCTCTCTCCTCTCTCTCTCTCCTCTCTCTCTCTTCTCTCTCTCTCTCTCTCTCTCTCTCTCTCTCTCTTCTCTCTCCTCTCTCTCTCCTTCCCTCTCATCTCTTCTCTCTCTCTCTCTCTCTCTCTCTCTCTCCTCTCTTCATCTCTCTCTCTCTCTCTCTTCTTCTCTCTCTTCTTCTCTTCTCTCTCTCTCTCTCTCACTGCAATAACGACAACAATAGCAGTGGTGGCAACGAAAATAACCTTCACCCCAGGAAGCTTATTAATTTTCCACGTGAGCAATTATTACATAAAGGTCATTTTAAGGTGACTGGCTTCTGAAGGGGGTGGATGTTTATTATTATTATTATTATTGCTTTGTATTTACACTTTTGCCTCATATCTGCATCGACACAGCGCTTTGTAGGATTGTATTGAGTTCGTAGGTATTTTATTGAGTTCCCTTGTAAATACTATGGTCCATTAAGCAGCTATCTATCTTTCTATCTATCTACCTATCTATCTATTTTTTTATCTATCTATCTATCTATCTATGTATCTATATATCTATTTATCTATCTATCTCTATTTATTTATCTATTTATCTATATCTCTCTATCTATTTATTTATTTACCTATATATCTATCTCTATTTATCTATTTATCTCTATTTAGCTATCTATCTATCTATCTATCTATCTATCTATCTATCTATCTATTTATTTATTTATTTATTTACCTATCTATCTATCTATCCATCTCTATCTATCTATCTATCTATCTATCTATCTATCTATGAGAGGCGGCAGAGAGGAGTCGCGAAGTATGGTGATATTTTTTTTATTGCCAAGGGAAGCAGTGGAGTAGGTATCTAAGGGGCTACCTACTCCACTTCCTTCCTGGTATACCTCCTTTAAGTATACCTCCAATCCCCCCCCTGGATAGGAAGGGGATTGAGGGGTGAAGAAGGGAGGAAAGGGGAGGGGAGGAAGGGGATGGGGGCTGAGGAAGGGAGGAAAGGGGAGGGAGGGACACTTGTTGGAAAAATATATTAGAGATTGTGAGTTATGAGATGATTTCAATTTCCCGCCAGCTGACGGTGCCCTTTCCTTTCCTTCCCTCCTTTAATATTCAACTTCAGACAGATGGACGGACAGATGCCCTTAATAATATGAACACTATGAGTAGAATAAAACACGTCATTCCTTTCCTCTTCAGGCAGATGGACAGACAGACGCCTTTGCTAATATGAACACTATGAAGTAAAAACATAAAAAACTCACGTCCTTCCATTCTTCTTCAGACAGATGGACAGACAGACGCTTAGTAATATGAACACCGTAAACCCCTTTACGTCCAGATCTTTCCATTAATATATAAAATTGTTTGTTGTTAGCCATGAAATTTCGAAAAGTAGCTTCATATACCAAATTAGTAGGTCGACAAGGATACAAAACAGGTCATATCTATAAAATATTCCTTATATTCACTAAAAATCCTGTTATGGTAGTCAAATGATACAATAGAAATTACGTTCTGGGCTTCAAGGGGTGAAGTAAAATAAAAATCCTCATGTCTTTTCTTTCTTCTTCAGGTGCCGTGATTGTGCAGGAGAGGCTGAAGGTGGCGGTGACGAAGGTGACGGGTGACGGGGCGGTGCTGAGCTGGGCGACGACGGTGGGAAAGCAACCCGCGCTGGCCTGCTCGCTGCACTACGGCCCGCAGACGGAGGCGATGCGCGTGAAGACCGAGGTGCGCACGTCCATGAAGAACATCAACCTGGCCCACCTCTCCCCCCACACCACCTACTACGCCTTCCTCAGCTGTAGTCAGGCCGCCGCCACCTACAGCAGCAACACCGTCCACTTCACGCCACGTAGGTCTCCTGTGTGGGTGTGGGTGTGGGTGTGGGTGGGGGGGGGGGGGAGCCGGAGAGGGATGTTATTGTTTTGAGGTCTTGATTTTTTTTTTTTTCTCTCTCTCTCTCTCTCTCTCTCTCTCTCTCTCTCTCTCTCTCTCTCTCTCCCTCTCTCCTCTCTCTCTCTCCTCTCTCTCTCTCTCTCTCTCTCTCTCTCTCTCTCTCTCTCTCTTCCTCTCTCTCTCTCTCTCTCTCTCTCTCTCTCTCTCTCTCTCTCTCTTCTCTCTCTCTCTCGTACATATAGTTGCTGTTGGTTTCGAAATGATCCTGTAACCAAAATGATGATGATGATGATGGTTATTTTATTTCCATTATCACCTTCATTATTTTCTTCACCCCTTCCCTTTAATCCGGATCCTGTTCTTTTTCTTTCCTTTTCTTCCCTTGTCGTTCTATTTTGTCGTTGCGTCGAATTAACTCCAATAATCTAATCAAATCTATCCTTTTCCCGTGCCTATTTTTTCTCGTGTTCTCCTCCTCCTCCTCCTCCTCCTCCTCCTCCTCCTCCCAACGTCTCAGACAGCCCGAGTAACGGTCACTACTACAACTTTTGACCTGTGACGGGCTGTGGTTCAGTAAGGGCCCTGTCAGTTAGTGACCACCATCGGGATTTATATACCAGGGGTCACTGCTGCAGGGGGCATTGAAGTGCACGGCGTCCTACTTGGAAAGTGCACTACCGCAGTGGATTGAAACGGAGCTGGGGCCTGATTGACTGCTGCCTCCCAAGAAAGCGCCAGGCAAGGCTGCCGCACCACCCGTGAACTTCCACACTGAGCCTACACCAACACTACATTAGACCTCATAACACACACAGATAGCCCCGAGTTAACGGTTACCACTACTACTCTCGACCTGTGACGGGCTGTGGTTCAGTTAGGGTCCTGACAGTTAGTGACCACCATCGGGATTTAAGGTACCAGGGGTCACTGCTGCAGGAGGCATTGAAGTGTACGGCGTCCTACATGGAAAGTACACAATCCGCAGTGGATTGAACGGAGCTGGGGCCTGATTGACTGCTGCCTCCCAAGAAAGCGCCAGGCAAGGCTGCCGCACCACCCTTGAACCTCCACACTGTGTTCACACCATTACAAAACACACATAACATGACCTATCTATCAAGCACTAAACCTACCCCCACAAACTAGTAGTAGTTAGCCATAGATTACAGCTTTCAACTTTCCTCACAAATTCCATGCAGTTTTTCTATATTGCATGGTATCACTTCTTTTCCGGCCAGCTTCGGCTGGAGGGATGGGTGGGTGAGGAGGAGCCTTCTACTTCCTATCCTTTCTCTCTTATTATCTAGTTAGTGTAGTGTAGTTAAAGCAAACAGTCTTGTAAGGACCTATCGGTCTGTTGCTGTTTGTGTTTCCTTTGTATATTCCTTTGTATTCCTCCTTCTTCTCCCTCTTCCTCCTTCTCCTCTTCCTCCTCCTCCTTCTCCCTCTTCCTCTTCCTCTTCCTCCTCCTCCTCCTCCTCCTCCTCCTCCTCCTCCTCCTCCTCCTCCTCCTCCTCCTCCTCCTCCTCCTCCTCCTCCTCCTCCTTCTCCTCCTCCTCTCCTCCTCCTCCTCCTCCTCCTCCTCCTCCTCCTCCTCCTCCTCCTCCTCCTCCTCCTCCTCCTCCCCAGAACGGTAATCCTATCAGGTAGAACTAAGCCGTACGAAGAAAAGACTTTAATTCTATTCCACCACTTTCTGTATCTTTTCGTCCTTCTCTTTCTACATCCACATAAGTAAGTCGTAAGTTTTGTAAGTAGTATATAAAGTGAGCATATGAGTTATTTAACAGACTGTAGCATCATGTGACTATTACCAAAACTATATGGCGGCGTTAAAGTATCCGGATATGGCGGCGTTAAAGTATCCGGATATGGCGGCGTTAAAGTATCCGGATATGGCGGCGTTAAAGTATCCGGATATGGCGGCGTTAAAGTATCCGGATATGGTGGCGTTAAAGTATCCGGATATGGCGGCGTTAAAGTATCCGGATAGGGCGGCGTTAAAGTATCCGGATTTTATTTATTCATTAATTTATTTTATTGTCGAGAAATACTCTTTTTAACGACAGTAACGACGCAATGTTTCTTGGTATTTAATTATTTACTATTGCAATTACAAAAGAACATAGTGATATAAAGAGACTGCAAATATCCAGATAACCTACTCAAGGCAGCCCCTGTACACCTAAACTTACCATCCAAGAAGTAAGATAAAAAGCCTATATGCGCTATAGGCTCCAGTGTAGCAAATAGAGAGAGAAAAAAAGGGACGTAAATCTATCTTTCATAAATTTTTCTAACTTGCCCTTAAAACTATCTATAGTATTTGAAAATCCAACTTTGTAGCAGAGTTTGTTCCATTCATCTACCACCCTATTCGTCACGTAATTATTGCAATGCTCTTTCCTTAAATAATCTCACGTAATAGACTTAAACCATTTGTACATGTCATGAAAACACATTCGCACCATTATCAGGAACACGCTGTGATGCGCCACTTAAAGCGAATAGATGTAATACTTATGTAAGCGGAAATTTAACTTCTTTTAACTGTATATTCAGTCGTAATGCCACATAGTTTACTTCAGGCTATTAAAGAATTGCCTAAAATATAACACTCTTTATTTACGTAAAACGAAGGTCACTCAAATAATCGTATAGTCGTCGCTTCCTCATCTTACTCGCCTCCCTTTATTCCTCCTCCCTTTACTCCCTTTATTCCTCCTCCCTTTACTCCCTTTACTACTCCCCCCTTTACTCGCACTACCTCATATGGCTGTCTTTCACCATTTTACTGTTTGTATGTCTCTCATGTCTTTTTATTTCCTGCTCCTCTTCCTTTATTTCCTCCTCCTCCTCCTCCTCTTTCCACTCCTCCTTGGCCATTTCCCGGTCCTCCTCTCACTGCATCACAACCTCAGTTAACCTCATTCCCACCCCGTCAAACTCGTATCTTCGCGCCGCACTGACCTCATACACGCGAGGACGAGCAAGGAAGGACCAGGCGGTTTGGGCGAGCATGTGGCGCCTTCCAGACACGGCTTTGTTCCTCCCTTTCTGGAACGATGATATATTACCTGTTTTCCTGTAGAGCTCAATACGGCTTTCTGGACCCACCCTCCCCATCGCCCATTCATTGTTTGTGCGTCGTCCCGCCTTGCTGCCTGCCGGAGGGGTCTTCAAGAGGGGGGGGAGAGAGAGAGAGAGAGAGAGAGAGAGAGAGAGGAGAGAGAGAGAGAGAGAGAGAGAGAGAGAGAGAGAGAGAAGAGCTGGATAGAGAGAGAGCTGGATAGAAAGAGAGCTGAGAGAGAGAGAGAGAGGAGAGAGAGGAGAGAGAGAGAGAGAGAGAGAGAGAGAGAGAGAGAGAGAGAGAGAGAGAGAGAGAGAGAGAGAGAGAGAGAGATGAGATGAACGAAGGAGAAATATGTAATCGATCGAGAAAAAACACACTAACTTCCCAGACACAAAAAACTTGATATATTTATGGGACTAATGAGTGCTTTCCTGCTTGTCTTGGCCTCCTTCCTGCTGCCGCTGCCCCTGTTCTGTGCTGCTCGTCCCCCAGAACCTCTCTTACGACCCCGCTTTCCCACCTTCGCCAATCAGCAACCCGCCTCCTCATGTCCCGAGCTTTCCTCAGTCTCTTTCGCCTACATCAGCCAGCCTGCCTCATACGCTCACTTTCTCTGTCTCTTTAAGTAACGTGTCGCTTGGGGAGTAACTTACTTTTCTCCTAGTGAAGTTTAACTCGGATCAACGTTAAGGGAGTGGTAACTTATTTTTGATGACCAGAAATGTGAAGTGTTTGTTCGGAATACGTGTAGCTGCGTTGTGTTACTTATTTGTGTGATGACCAGAATGTGGACCTGTGTGTGTGGTGTGGTGTGGTGTGTGTGTGGTGAGTGTGTGGTGAGTGTGAGTGTGTGTTCGTGTGTGTGTGTGTGTGTGTGTGGTGTGGTGTGTGTGTGTGTGTGTGTGTATGTGTGTGTGTGTGTGTCCGTGTGTGTGTGTGTGTGTCCGTGTGTGTGGGGGGGGGAACGGTATGGTAATTTCTGTTATTGTTATCATTTGTATCATTATTATTTCATTACAAGCTGCGTCTGTAGAGTCGTATCATTAATAGTAGTGTTTGTCTATTGGCTTGTTAGTTTGTCATGACGATTACGCGCAAACAATTCAAGGTATCCTTTCAATTATGTATGGTAATAAGATATGACCTACATTTTGCCCAAGTTCGAACATCGGCACTGTAGGTTAATTTCAATGACACCAAAATAATTAAAATCTGACAAGCGAGGTCGCGGCTCGAGGCTGCACCGAACGTCCAATGTATCCTTCACTGAGGACTGTGAGCAACTGTCCACCTCATCCAATCACTGTCAATAACAATACGGAAATGATTATGCTCATGCACAAATAGAGTGTGAGGATATCGAAAAGGTCGCGGTGATATGTTTCTGTGTCGTGTTTTGTTCGACATGTTGTTGTTTGTATGTGTAAGACAATGTTCAGAAGCTACATACGTGCGTGGTGGTGGTCCTTTAGCGTCTACGATTATTATCATTACTATTATTATTATTATTATTTAGTATTAGTAGTAGTAGTAGTAGTAGTAGTAGTAGTAGTAGTAGTAGTAGTAGTAGTATGGTTATTATTTTATTACTACTACTACTAACTACCGTAGATAACACTAAAGTCACCACGACAACGTTTCTTTTTTATTTACAAACGTCTGGTGGCGTTAATATTTACATTTCTACATCCATGATTTCATTAAAGTTAGAAGGGCTATCTGGAGAGTGTCATTTTGTGTCTTCATCTGTGTCATAGTATGGCTATAAATGAACAAATTACAAAAATATAACCGAGTGGCGACGTTGTTTATGGGCTACACTAAGGTCGCCATCTAGTGTTTATGTTAAGAGTGTCCTCCCGCCGTCGTCGTTGCCCAAAAAAAACGAGTAGTGAAATTTGAAACCGTATATACTTGCAGATACAAAGCATAAAACAACGCTGAAACAGGGTAGATTATGCAGTCATGATATAAACTACTGTGTATCATCTTCAGTGGCACATACACATCAGTAGTGATGCTATAATTCGTAATATATGGCGCCTGGCGACATTAGTGCAGGTGGCGACTAAAGTGTTATCTACGGTACTGCTACTGATGACACCGGCTGCTTTTATTTTCTTATTATTTATATCTTTTGGGGATGTTGAGAATTGGTATCATCCTAAGGTAGACACTGATCATGACGAGCTGCTGATGTTGAGAGTTTGTTGCTAATACTGATACACATACACTATTCTCTCTCTCTCTCTCTCTCTCTCTCTCTCTCTCTCTCTCTCTCTCTCTCTCTCTCTCCTCTCTCTCTCTCTCTCCTCTCTCGCTCTCGCTCTCTCTCGCTCGCTCTCTCTCTCTCTCTCTCTCTCTCCTCTCTCTCTCTCTCTCTCTCTCGCTCTCGCTCTCGCTCTCGCTCTCGCTCTCTCTCTCTCTCTCTCTCTCTCTTTCTCTCTTTTTCTCTCTCACATCGTCCCAATTAGATGGATTTAACCTTTGCTTCTAAAACTTGTCTTATCTCTAAGTATTCTCTGAGATCAGCCTTTGTTCGTATTAGCATCATTTAGCTCCATTTGTATCACGTAGTTTGCCTTTACCTCAACCTCCTTTTATATATAGGTATCTTATCTTACCTCAACCTCCTTTTATATATAGGTATCTTATCTTATCTCAACCTCCTTTTATATATAGGTATCTTATCTTATCTCAACCTCCTTTTATATATAGGTATCTTATCTTACCTCAACCTCCTTTTATATATAGGTATCTTATCTTACCTCAACCTCCTTTTATATATAGGTATCTTATCTTACCTCAACCTCCTTCTATATATAGGTATCTTATCTTACCTCAACCTCCTTTATATATAGGTATCTTATCTTACCTCAACCTCCTTTTATATATAGGTATCTTATCTTACCTAAACTCCTTTTATCTATAGGTATCTATCTTACCTCAACTCCTTTTATATATAGGTATCTTATCTTACCTCAACCTCCTTTATATATAGGTATCTTATCTTACCTCAACTCCTTTTATATATAGGTATCTTATCTTATCTCCATACCTCCTTTTATTATAGGTATCTTATCTTATCTCAACCTCCTTTTATATATAGGTATCTTATCTTACCTCAACCTCCTTTTATATATAGGTATCTTATCTTACCTCAACCCCCTTTTATTATAGACTTATCTTACCTCACCTCTTTATATATAGGTATCTTATCTTACCTCAACCTCCTTTTATATATAGGTATCTTATCTTATCTCAACCTCCTTTTATATATAGGTATCTTATCTTACCTCAACCTCCTTCTATATATAGGTATCTTATCTTACCTCAACCTCCTTTTATATATAGGTATCTTATCTTACCTCAACCTCCTTTTATATATAGGTATCTTATCTTATCTCAACCTCCTTTTATATATAGGTATCTTATCTTATCTCAACCTCCTTTTATATATAGGTATCTTATCTTACCTCAACCTCCTTTTATCTATAGGTATCTTATCTTACCTCAACCTCCTTTTATATATAGGTATCTTATCTTACCTCAACCTCCTTTTATATATAGGTATCTTATCTTACCTCAACCTCCTTTTATATATAGGTATCTTATCTTATCTCAACCTCCTTTTATATATAGGTATCTTATCTTATCTCAACCTCCTTTTATATATAGGTATCTTATCTTATCTCAACCTCCTTTTATATATAGGTATCTTATCTTATCTCAACCTCCTTTTATATATAGGTATCTTATCTTACCTCAACCTCCTTTTATATATAGGTATCTTATCTTATCTCAACCTCCTTTTATATATAGGTATCTTATCATATCTCAACCTCCTTCTATATATAGGTATCTTATCATATCTCAACCTCCTTTTATATATAGGTATCTTATCTTACCTCAACCTCCTTTTATATATAGGTATCTTATCTTACCTCAACCTCCTTCTATATATAGGTATCTTATCATATCTCAACCTCCTTTTATATATAGGGATCTTATCTTATCTCAACCTCCTTTTATATATAGGGATCTTATCTTACCTCAACCTCCTTTTATATATAGGTATCTTATCTTATCTCAACCTCCTTTTATATATAGGTATCTTATCCTACCTCAACCTCCTTTTATATATAGGTATCTTATCTTACCTCAACCTCCTTTTATATATAGGTATCTTATCTTACCTCAACCTCCTTTTATATATAGGTATCTTATCTTACCTCAACCTCCTTTTATATATATATTTTTATATTTTTTCATTATTATTTTTTTAAGCTTTCTCTTCACTTTCATATAGGCCTACTTTTATTATACAACTACACCAATCGTCCTCTTCCTCCTGCTATTTTTGTTCTATTTTTCTTTCTCATGTTAATCTTGGTCTTGTATTTCTGTACTTTTTCCTGCTTTGTATCATGTTTTATTATCTCTACCCTGCTTATTTGCCTTTCCTTTTTGCTTCCCTCCTGATCTTGTTTCTATATTTTTCTTCTTCCTCGTGCTAATCGTTGTCCTGGTACATTTTTTTTCTCAAGCTGCTATTTTTGTTCTAGCCAGCATATTTTTCTCCTCTTCCTCCTTCCCTCTTACTTCTGCTTATACTTACTTAATTGTTTCCTCCTCGTGTTCATATTTGATCTTTTATTTTCTTCCTTTTCTTACTTCATCCTCTGTTTTTACTCTAGCCTGCTTATCCTCCTCCTCCTCCTCCTCCTCCTTACCTCCTCCTTCACCTTCTCCTTCATCGCCTCCTTCTCTTTTTCTTCTTCCTTCATCTCCTCCTTCTTTTCTTCCTCCTTCACCTCCTCCTTCATCTCCTCCATTTCTTCCTCCTTCATCTCCTTTTCCTCCTCCTCCTCCTCCTTTTCCTCCCACTACATCTCCTCCTTCTACTTTTCTTGCTTCTCTTTTTCTTTCTCCTTATCATTTTCTTCCTCCTTCATCTCCTCCTCCTCCTTTTCTTCCTCCTTCATCTCCTCCTCCTCCTTTTCTTCCTCCTTCACCTCCTCCTTCATCTCCTCCTCCTCCTCTGACGTGGTCCTTCAAGTGTTTACCTTCTTCCTTCGCCTCTTCCCGCCTCATGAAGGAGCAGCGTCGATGAGGCACCGGACCGGGAAAGAGGCAGCGCGGCTCAGGTCTTCGGTCTCAGGGAAGGTGTAAAAATATGAGATCACTTATTTATTTACTGACTTAGCCGTCTTATGCAGATGAGGGATTAATGAAGGGCCGCGGCGAATGAAAGGAGAGGGAAATGATGATGACAATGACAGAGAGAGAGAGAGAGAGAGAGAGAGAGAGAGAGAGAGAGAGAGAGAGAGAGAGAGAGAGAGAGAGAGAGAGAGAGAGAGAGAGAGAGAAAGAAAAAAATTATATATATATGAGGACGCCTGGAAACCTTAGATAAACCGCATGTTATCGCCTTTCTTTGTGTGTGTGTGTGTGTATGTGTGTGTATGTGTGTGTGTGTGTGTGTGTGTGTGTGTGTGTGTGTGTGTGTGTGTGTGTGTGTGTGTGTGTGTGTTGTGAGATCCTCCTCCTCCCACGCGGCTCAGACGGATGGTTTCAGGGGACCTATTGATCTATCGCGACGCCCGCCACCGTGATAAGGCGTCGGCCACTCCCTCGGGGCGACGCCAGGGTGTGTTAAGGCCAAGGGAGCCGAGAGGAGGAACCCGATAGATACATGGAGGGTATAGGAACGGAGATGTGTGAAGAACTTACCGAGGTGCGGGCGCTGAGAGAGGAAGATACATGGAGGGTATAAGAACGGAGATGTGTGAAGAACTTACCGAGGTGCGGGCGCTGAGAGAGGAACTAAAAGAAAGGGACAAATATTATGGAACAGAAATAAATTAATATGATGATGAAAAGAAGAAAATATAAATAGATGGAAGAGTGAAATGAAAGAATGTATGGAGAAAAGAAGGAATATTTATGGAAGGAAGAGTGAAATGAAAGAATGTATGGAGAAAAGAAGGAAATATTTATGGAAGGAAGAGTGAAATGAAAGAATGTATGGAGAAAAGAAGGAAATATTTATGGAAGGAAGAGTGAAATGAAAGAATGTATGGAGAAAAGAAGGAAATATTTATGGAAGGAAGAGTGAAATGAAAGAATGTATGGAGAAAAGAAGGAAATATGAATAAAAGGAAGAGTGAAATGAATGGATATAATGAAGAAAAGAAGAAAATATATATAGAAGGAAGAGTGAAATGAAAGAATGTATGAAGAAAAGAAGGAAATATTTATAGAAGGAAGAGTGAAATGAAAGAATGTATGGAGAAAAGAAGGAAATATTTATAGAAGGAAGAGTGAAATGAAAGAATGTATGGAGAAAAGAAGGAAATAGTTATAGAAGGAAGAGTAAAATGAAAGAATGTATGGAGAAAAGAAGGAAATATTTATAGAAGGAAGAGTGAAATGAAAGAATGTATGGAGAAAAGAAGGAAATATTTATAGAATGTTATGTACGGAACAGCAATCAATGAATATGTGAAGAAAAGGACAAAATATATACATAGAATGAAGAGTGAAATGAAAGAATATATGAATAAAATTGAAAATGGAAAGACAAGGAAGGGTGATAGATGGGAAGGAAGAAAATAGCGAGGTGGTCTAAGAAAAGAAAATATATATATATATATATATATATTCAGGAAACAAATCGGATGTTAAGAAAACGTTTAAGGCAAGGATGCAGATCTAAAAAAAATAATGAAATAGTAGATACCTAGAAATAATAGTAAATGGATAATAGAAAAATAATAAGAATAAATAGAAATAGAAATAAAATAAAATAAATGATAATAAAAAATCCAGTCTTTGCAAATTAGCTTTAAACCCTTGAGCCCTTTTTTAGCCCTTGAGGCCCAGAACACCCCTTGAGGCCCAGAACAACCCCTTGAGGCCCAGAACAACCCCTTGAGGCCCAGAACAACCCCTTGAGGCCCAGAACAACCCCTTGAGGCCCAGAACAACCCCTTGAGGCCCAGAACACCCCTTGAGGCCCAGAACAACCCCTTGAGGCCCAGAACAACCCCTTGAGGCCCAGAACAACCCCTTGAGGCCCAGAACAAACCCTTGAGGCCCAGAACGGAATTTCCATTGTAATTTGGCTAACATTAGATGATTTTTAGTGACTATAAGCAATAATTTATAGATATGACCTGTTTAGTATCCCTGTCGACTAACTAATTTGGAATATTAAGTGAATTTAAACTAACCTAACCTAAACTAACTAAACTAACCTAACCTAACCTAACCTAACCTAAACTAACTAAACTAACCTAACCTAACCTAACCTAAACTAACTAAACTAACCTAACCTAACCTAAACTAACTAAACTAACCTAACCCAACCTTACTAGACTAACCTAACCTAACCTAACTAACCTAACCTAAACTAACTAAACTAACCTAAACTAACTAAACTAACCTAACCTAACCTAACCTAAACTAACTAACCTAACCTAACCTAACCTAAACTAACGTAACCTAACCTAGCCTAACCTAACCTAACCTAAACTAACCTAACCTAACCTAACCTAACCTAACCTAACCTAAACTAACCTAACCTAACCTAACCTAACCTAACCTAACCTAATCATTATATAAAATCAAGCCAGGCAACACCAGGAAATGCTTACAGAGAGGATGCGTGGAACTTCCTCTCTGAAACACTGACCGAAAGGAAGCTCAGTCATGCCGCTGGAGACGAGGCTTTAGGGACGCAGCAGCCCTTATCAGATAGCGGGAGGAAGTACGGGATTAGGAGGGAAGCTTAAAGGACGCCGGGGCAATGAGGAGAGGCAGGATGGGTTTTTTGTTTTTT
>JACEEZ010018752.1:907662-927799 GCA_016584305.1 Chionoecetes opilio
CCCTTCCCCTATCCCTTCTATTCCCTTTCTATTCCCTTCCCCTATCCCTTCTTTTTCCCTTTCTATTCCCTTCCCCTATCCCTTCTATTTCCCTTTCTATTCCCTTCCCCTATCCCTTCTATCCCTTTCTATTCCTTCCCCTATCCCTTCTATTCCCTTTCTATTCCCTTTCCCTATCCCTTCTATTCCCTTTCTATTCCCTTCCCTATCCCTTCTATTCCCTTCCCCTATCCCTTCCCCTATCCCTTCTATTCCCTTTCTATTCTATTCCCTATCCCTTCTATTCCCTTTCTATTCCCTTTCCCTATCCTTTCTATTCCCTTTTCTATTCCCTTTCCCTATCCCTTCTATTCCTTTCTATTCCCTTCCCCTATCCCTTCTATTCCCTTTCTATTCTATTCCTATCCCTTCTATTCCCTTTCTATTCCCTTCCCCTATCCCTTCTATTCCCTTTCTATTCCCTTCCCCTATCCCTTCTATTCCCTTTCTATTCCCTTCCCCTATCCCTTCTATTCCCTTTCTATTTCCTATCCCTATCCCTTCTATTCCCTTTCTATTCCTATCCCTATCCCTTCTATTCCCTTTCTATTCCCTTCCCCTATCCCTTCTATTCCCTTCCCCTATCCCTTCTATTCCCTTTCTATTCCCTTCCCTATCCCTTCTATTCCCTTTCTATTCCCTTCCCATATCCCTTCTATTCCCTTTCTATTCCCTTCCCCTATCCCTTCTATTCCCTTTCTATTCCCTTCCCCTATCCCTTCTATTCCCTTTCTATTCCCTTCCCCTATCCCTTCTATTCCCTTCCCCTATCCCTTCCCCTATCCCTTCTATTCCCTTTCTATTCCCTTCCCCTATCCCTTCTATTCCCTTTCTATTCCCTTCCCCTATCCCTTCTATTCCCTTCCCCTATCCCTTCTATTCCCTTCCCCTATCCCTTCCCCTATCCCTTCTATTCCCTTTCTATTCTATTCCCTATCCCTTCTATTCCCTTTCTATTCTATTCCCTATCCCTTCTATTCCCTTTCTATTCCTTCCCCTATTCCTTCTATTCCCTTTCTATTCCCTTCCCCTATCCCTTCTATTCCCTTTCTATTCCCTTCCCCTACCCCTTCTATTCCCTTTCTATTCCCTTCCCCTATCCCTTCTATTCCCTTTCTATTCCCTTCCCCTATCCCTTCTATTCCTTTCTATTCCCTTCCCCTATCCCTTCTTTTTCCCTTCCCCTATCCCTTCCCCTATCCCTTCTATTCCCTTTCTATTTCCTATCCTATCCCTTCTATTCCCTTTCTATTCCCTTCCCCTATTCCTTCTATTCCCTTTCTATTCCCTTCCCCCTATCCCTTCTATTCCCTTTCTATCCCCTTCCCCTATCCCTTCTATTCCCTTTCTATTCCCCTCCCCTATCCCTTCTATTCCCTTTCTATCCCCTTCCCCTATCCCTTCTATTCCCTTTCTATTCCCCTCCCTATCCTTCTATTCCCTTTCTATCCCCTTCCCCTATCCCTTCTATTCCCTTTCTATCCCCTTCCCCTATCCCTTCTATTCCCTTTCTATTCCCCTCCCCTATCCCTTCTATTCCCTTTCTATCCCCTTCCCCTATCCCTTCTATTCCCTTTCTATTCCCCTCCCCTATCCCTTCTATTCCCTTTTCTATCCCCTTCCCCTATCCCTTCTATTCCCTTTCTATCCCCTTCCCCTATCCCTTCTATTCCCTTTCTATTCCCCTCCCCTATCCCTTCTATTCCCTTTCTATCCCCTTCCCCTATCCCTTCTATTCCTTTCTATTCCCCTCCCCTATCCCTTCTATTCCCTTTCTATCCCCTTCCCCTATCCCTTCTATTCCCTTTCTATCCCCTTCCCCTATCCCTTCTATTCCCTTTCTATCCCCTATCCCTTGTCATCCAGTTGTAACAATGCAGAGGTTTTGTGGAGGGTATAGATCCGCGTTTTCTTCACCTTTTCAATTATTGCTAATGTTGAATTTTTGTATAAAGATTATTTGTTATGATTCCTTTTCAAAATCTCTCACGTTTATATATATATTTTTCTTATCATATAAATATTTTCATCATCAAAGTTTTTACATGGCTGTTATTTTCGACGTACTATATATTTGCATGTATTCCTTACCTTCTAATTTCCTAATGTATACATGTCTGTAGGATTTTTTTTTTAGAATTTCGTTCAAATTTCTTCACACTTCCAATATTTTTGTTGTGGCATATCTTTCATCCAAATTATAACATCGCATTTGATTTCTACGTGGTCTATTATCGCGTATTCCTCATTTTCTGATTCACTAACGTTAAACTTTCTATAAGATTTGTATCGGCGGGCAATTTCTCCTTTTGTCTGAAGAAATCAAGACCTTTTTTTTTTTACGATGAGTCTCATTCTGTCCCGACCTGCCACGAGACTGTGACATAATTCTTCTGGTGGTGAGGGATGAGAGTGCAGGGGGAGGAGGGGATGATAAGATGAGGAGGGAGGGATGGGGAAGGTGGGTGACAAGATGGGGATAAGATGGAGAGGAGATTTACGAGGGGAGGGAGGAATGGGGCTGGTCGGTGACAAGATGGGGAGGAAAGGGGAAGGTGATTTACGAGGAAAGGATAAGTAGGGGAAGGATTGATAGGGGGATAGTGGGTGACAAAGGTAGGACAAAATGGGGAGGGAGGGAAGGTGGGTGATAAGAGAAGGATATGATGGGGAAGAAGTTATAGAGGAGGAAGAGAGGGCGAAAAGAAGGGGAGGCAGGGATGGGGATAAATGGGTAACGAGAATCCGGAACAAAATAGGAAGTGTTAGGACGTTACAGCTGTAGTAAGGAGGAGGAGGGGGAGGAGGAGAAGGAGGGGCGAGGAGGAGGAGGAAGGAGGCGGAGGAATACAAAGGAATACAAAGGAAACACAAACAGCAACAGACCGATAGGTCCTTACAAGACTGTTTGCTTTAACTACACTACACTAACTAGATAATAAGAGAGAAAGGATAGGAAGTAGAAGGCTCCTCCTCACCCACCCATCCCTCCAGCCGAAGCTGGCCGGAAAAGAAGTGATACCATGCAATATAGAAAAACTGCATGGAATTTGTGAGGAAAGTTGAAAGCTGTAATCTATGGCTAACTACTACTAGTTTGTGGGGGTAGGTTTAGTGCTTGATAGATAGGTCATGTTATGTGTGTTTTGTAATGGTGTGAACACAGTGTGGAGGTTCAAGGGTGGTGCGGCAGCCTTGCCTGGCGCTTTCTTGGGAGGCAGCAGTCAATCAGGCCCCAGCTCCGTTCAATCCACTGCGGATTGTGTACTTTCCATGTAGGACGCCGTACACTTCAATGCCTCCTGCAGCAGTGACCCCTGGTACCTTAAATCCCGATGGTGGTCACTAACTGTCAGGACCCTAACTGAACCACAGCCCGTCACAGGTCGAGAGTAGTAGTGGTAACCGTTAACTCGGGGCTATCTGTGTGTGTTATGAGGTCTAATGTAGTGTTGGTGTAGGCTCAGTGTGGAAGTTCACGGGTGGTGCGGCAGCCTTGCCTGGCGCTTTCTTGGGAGGCAGCAGTCAATCAGGCCCCAGCTCCGTTTCAATCCACTGCGGTAGTGCACTTTCCAAGTAGGACGCCGTGCACTTCAATGCCCCCTGCAGCAGTGACCCCTGGTATATAAATCCCGATGGTGGTCACTAACTGACAGGGCCCTTACTGAACCACAGCCCGTCACAGGTCAAAAGTTGTAGTAGTGACCGTTTACTCGGGGCTGTCTGAGACGTGTGTGGAGGAGGAGGAGGAGGAGGAGGAGGAGGAGGAGGAGTGGGGGGGCGAGGAGGAGGAGGAGGAGGAGGAGGACGAGGAGGACGAGGACGAGGACGAGGACGAGGACGAGGACGAGGACGAGGACGAGGACGAGGACGAGGACGAGGACGAGGACGAGGAGGAGGAGGAGGACGAGGAGGAGGAGGACGAGGATGATGAGGAGGGGGACGACGAGGAGGAGGAGGAGAAGGGGGTGGGGAAACAGGGACTCCACTCCAACAAATGACGGACAATCAAGGCAAGATATAGAACGTGGCAGTAACGAGGCTGCCAATTAATCAGGGAGCGGCTGTTAATACACGGTCGGCGGCTGGCTAACGGGGGACACTTGTCAAAGATCCGCGTCAGGTGGCAGGCGTGACATGACAGGTGGAGGTGCTCGCTGAGGGGGGGTCGGGTCATTTTACTAATAATAGGTAACAATGAAATATAAAACAAAACAATAATCGTAAGAACCCCCCCCCTCAAAAAAAACTGCACACACAAATATCACAAAAATTAGACATTGATATAAAAAAGGGTGAAATCGAATAAATAGCACTTAAAAAACCATACTAAAACTTACAATATAAAATAGTGTATATTAGATTACTACGAGGGTGAGTCAAGGGAAGTGGTCGACGTAGTGCAAAGAAGAAAAGAAAGAATAAAAAAACCATACAGCTAACAGAGTAATAGCGAAGAGGGATAGATCATTATGAACTGCAAGAATATGTTAGGCAGATGTCATAGGAAGAATCGATCGAGTGTACGGGAATGTTAAAAAAGTAGTCAGAAAATATGAAAACCAGCATGGAAAGGAAAGTAATACAATATATATGAGACAGGAGGAGGAGGAGGAGGAATACATAGGAATACATAGGAATAACAGACACCAGGAGACCTATTGGTCCATAACTAGGGTATCTGCTGAACTACATACTACTAACTATCAACTACATGTAAGAGGACAGTTAGAAAATGATACCATGTCCCTAAAGAAGATAGGAACATGGAAGTTTCGTAGTGAAGAATGATAGGATATAAAGTATGCTAACTGCAACTAACACTAATCGATCCGGGGGACTATAATATAAATTCGCAGGGCAATATCAAAATCCATTTACTTTACAGTACAGTCAGGGTGGCTCGGTTGGTAGAGCTGTGGGCTCGCGTGCAGCGTCCCTGCATTCGGTCAGCGGTTCGAGCCCACAAGGATCGTCCTGGCGTGGTGGCGCTTTGTATAGTCAATAACCTTATCGTTGGTACTTGCAAAGTGTCTAGATAGGATCAAAGTATCTTATCTTATCTTTACAGTGCGCGTCAAGTCTGTTTTTAAATGAAGTTATTGTGCTGGCTTCGACAACATTTGCTGGTAATTTGTTCCATCGATCAACAACTCTAACATTGAAAAAAAATTTACGGAGATCAATAATGCAACGTTGACCATTCAGTTTTAAACCGTTGTTTCTTGTTGTCACGTGAGGAGATAGCTCGAATAGGTTCTCTTGATTAATGACATCAAATCCTTTTAGGATCTTAAAGGTTTCTATCAAGTCCCCACGGATTCTACGATCCTTTAAGGAAAACATATTAAGTTTCCGCAGTCTCTCTTCATAAGATGAATTTCGCAGAGAAGGAATTAGTTTGGTTGCTCTTCTTTGAACTGATTCCAATTTGGCTTGATCCTTTACGAAACATGGCGACCAGAATTGAACGGCATATGCTAAGTGCGGCCTAACCAAAGACGTGTATAATCGTGTCATTACTTTCGGAGTTTTATGTTCAAAGTTGCGTTTTATGAAGACCAACATCATATTCGCCTTTTTTACTGGCAGCTAGGCAATTCGTACTGGTTTTCAGATCATTACTGATGATGACACCTAAATCCTTTTCCTGCTGTATTTCAGTTAACGAGGAGGAGGAGGAGGAGGAGGAGGAGGAGGAGAAGAAGAAGAAGGAAAGGAATTTGAAAGGATACTGAATCTGAATCGCAATAACAAATTCATTTCACGTATATATTTCAGAAAAAAAATGTCCATGATTGCAATATAAAGGAATTCAAAAAGAGAAGTTCAGTGTCTCAGTGAAATGTACGAAAGGGAAGAAGAATGGTAAAATTTAATAAATCTTAATTCATGATAAAAAACAATACTTCAGAAATATTAACGAAGGGAAGGAACTAATTGCACTAAAGTAAAGACAAAGAGGAAACCACACGCTCACACATTCTCTCTCTCTCTCTCTCTCTCTCTCTCTCTCTCTCTCTCTCTCTCTCTCTCTCTCTCTCTCTCCTCTCTCTCTCTCTCTCTCATCTCTCTCTCTCTCTCTCTCTCTCTCCTCTCTTCTCTCTCTCTCTCTCTCTTTTCTCTCTCTCCCCTCCCTCCCCACACCACGCACACAACACACACACACTACGCTCATAATTCAGCAATGACACTGTAGCAATGGGAGCGTGAGAGAGAGAGAGAGAGAGAGAGAGAGAGAGAGAGAGAGAGAGAGAGAGAGAGAGAAAGTGTTATCTCTCCTCTAAACCCAATTCACCCCCTCCCCCTCCTCCTCCTCCTCCTCCTCCTCCTCCTCCTCCTCCTCCTCCTCCTCACCACATCCTCTTCCACGTCAACACCCTCCCCCCCTTTATCTCGATAATAGATAATAAATATAATATCGATAATAAATCGGAAAATGTCATATAAGACAATAAGTCACTGGTTCGACTTCATCTTGGTAGCACTGCGTGTTTTCCCCATACTACGTACATTTCATTGAACAGATGGAGATAGTGCAAAGTAGAATATGATTTTTTTACATTTTATAAATAAAAAGAAGCAATGCCCTCCTACGGCGTGGCTGCGGTAGTGGCTGCGGTGGTGGTGGGGCTGGCGGGCCGCGGCCTCGGCCAGGACGAGTACTGCCTCGTGACGCTGCAAGCCCCCACGGGGTCTCCCTGGAAGGCGATGGAGGCGGCTCCCACGAAGGTGCCGCTGCGTAAGGTGATGAAGTGCGCTGTGAAATACAACCTGCCCGTGGAGAGCGGGTCTCCGCCTCCGGTCGTACTTGAGGCGCGTCTCGGCGTGTCCTGCGAGCACCTGGGGGACCTCTGGGTGCGCCTTCCCTCCTACCACGAGGACGAGTCGGGGATCAGCTGTTGGTTTGAACGCGTCAAGGAGACTCTTTATGTCCTTCTAGGAATGATAAAGGAACACCCTCAACAGACACCCGACGGCCCGCGCCGAAAGTACCTGAAGAACTACTGCGGCAAAGACCTCCCGGTGGCCTCCCCCGCCAGCGCTACCCGCTTCGGCCCAAAAACCAGGGCAATGCAGCAAAGGCTGCACCAATCACTGCTTGAAAACAAAATAATTTCTTAAAAGCCGTTTTCTAATCTCTTCAAATTTCAGACCTCCATACATAACGTTACTAAACCGGTTAGAACGAAATGAAAACCGGTTAGAACGTTGGTCTCAATCTATGTAATGAATATGCTATTAGCCCTAATAAAAAAATAAAAAAAGTTTAAATGAGATGTCATACAACAGGTAAAAAAGAAAATACACTAATAGATAGAAAGTGTGCACGTGGTCCGCTCAGCCGGGCCGCGAATTTTTTTTTCCACTATAGGTTTGCAAAAGTGGGTGGGGCATAGCGACGAATGGGCAGGGCCACCTCTCTCACTCTCGCTCTCTCTCTCTCGCGAATAAAGAGAACAAATTTAAGGGGTAACTTGTATCTCTCTCTCTCTCTCTCTCTCTCTCTCTCCTCTCTCTCTCTCTCTCTCCTCTCTCTCTCTCTCTCTCTCTCTCTCTCTCTCTCTCTCTCTCTCTCTCTCTCTCTCTCTCTCTCTCTCTCTCTCTCTCTCTCTCTCTCTCTCTCTCTCTCTCTCTCCACACACACAACACCCACACACACTACGCTCTTAATTCAGCAATGACACTGCAGCAATGGGAGCGTGAGAGAGAGAGAGAGAGAGAGAGAGAGAGAGAGAGAGAGAGAGAGAGAGAGAGAGAGAGAAAGTTACCTCTCCTCTCAACCCAACGTCCATCACTTCTTCTCCTCCTCCTCCTCCTCCTCCTCCTCCTCCTCCTCCTCCTCCTCCTCCTCCTCGAGTAAACCTGACCCGAGTAAACGGTCACTACTACAACTTTTGACCTGTGACGGGCTGTGTGTGGTTCAGTAAGGGCCCTGTCAGTTAGTGACCACCATCGGGATTTATATACCAGGGGTCACTGCTGCAGGGGGCATTGAAGTGCACGGCGTCCTACTTGGAAAGTGCACTACCGCAGTGGATTGAAACGGAGCTGGGGCCTGATTGACTGCTGCCTCCCAAGAAAGCGCCAGGCAAGGCTGCCGCACCACCCTTGAACTTCCACAATGAGCCTACACCAACACTACATTAGACCTCATAACACACACTGATAGCCCCGAGTTAACGGTTACCACTACTACGCTCGACCTGTGACGGGCTGTGTTTCAGTTAGGGTCCTGACAGTTAGTGACCACCATCGGGATTTAAGGTACCAGGGGTCACTGCTGCAGGAGGCATTGAAGTGTACGGCGTCCTACATGGAAAGTACACCATCCTCAGTGGATTGAACGGAGCTGGGGCCTGATTGACTGCTGCCTCCCAAGAAAGCGCCAGGCAAGGCTGCCGCACCGCCCTTGAACCTCCACACTGTGTTCACACGATTACAAACAACACATAACATGACCTATCTATCAAGCACTAAACCTACCCCCACAAACTAGTAGTAGTTAGCCATAGATTACAGCTTTCAACTTTCCTCACAAATTCCATGCAGTTTTTCTATATTGCATGGTATCACTTCTTTTCCGGCCAGCTTCGGCTGGAGGGATGGGTGGGTGGGGAGGAGCCTTCTACTTCCTATCCTTTCTCTCTTATTATCTAGTTAGTGTAGTGTAGTTAAAGCAAACAGCCTTGTAAGGACCTATCGGTCTGTTGCTGTTTGTGTTTCCTTTGTATTCCTCCTCCTCCTCCTCCTCCTCCTCCTCCTCCTCCTCCTCCTCCTCCTCCTCCTCTTCCTCCTCCTGTCTCCCAAGAAAGCGCCAGGCAAGGCTGCCGCACCACCCTTGAACTTCCACACTGAGCCTACACCAACACTACATTAGACCTCATGACACACACAGATAGCCCCGAGTTAACGATTACCACTACTACTCTCGACCTGTGACGGGCTGTGGATCAGTAAGGGTCCTGACAGTTAGTGACCACCATCGGAATTTAAGGTACCAGGGGTCACTGCTGCAGGGGGCATTGAAGTGTACGGCGTCCTACATGGAAAGTACACAATCCGCAGTGGATTGAACGGAGCTGGGGCCTGATTGACTGCTGCCTCCCAAGTAAGCGCCAGGCAAGGCTCCCGCACCACCTTTGAACCTCCACACTGTGTTCCCACCATTACAAAACACACATAACATGACCTATCTATCAAGCACTAAACCTACCCCCACAAACATAGTAGTAGTTAGCCATAGATTACAGCTTTCAACTTTCCTCACAAATTCCATGCAGTTTTTCTAAATTGCATGGTATCACTTCATTTCCGGCCAGCTTCGGCTGGAGGGATGGGTGGGTGGGGAGAAGCCTTCTACTTTCCTATCCTTTCGCTCTTATTATCTAGTTAGTGTAGTGTAGTTAAAGCAAACAGCCTTGTAAGGACCTATTGGTCTGTTGCTGTTTGTGTTTCCTATGTAATCCTTTGTAATCCTTTGTAATCCTCACCCCATCCTCTTCCTCGTCAACACCCCCCCCCCTCTCTCTCTCTCTCTCGCTCTCTTCTCTCTCTCTCTCTCTCTCTCTCTCTCTCTCTCTCTCTCTCTCTTCTCTCTCTCTCTCTCTCTCTCTCTCTCTCTCTCTCTCTCTCTCTCTCTCTCTCTCTCTCTCTCTCTCTCTCTCTCTCTCTCTCTCTCTCTCTCTCTCTCTCCTCAACCTTCATATCACCGATGTTCAAGTTAATTGGGATCACATCGAAAAAGCAATACGAAAAAGGATATCCTCGCATGACTGTGGGAAATGGAAAGTATTAGGAAATATATATATCGATCTTATTTTTGCATTTTTTTTATTTATTTAGAATTTTCCTTACGAAGTAATAGCGGGAGAAAAATCATTGTGGAGGAAAAGAAATATATCTCTGTGCTAGGTGGAATGATCTGAATGGCTATTGAAGAAACATTTTATATTTCCGAAATACGTACCCTGAGTATGTTTACGAAGAGAGAGAGAGAGAGAGAGAGAGAGAGAGAGAGAGAGAGAGAGAGAGAGAGAGAGAGAGAGAGAGAGAGAGAGAGAGAGAGAGAGAGAGAGGGGTAAGAAATCACTGCTATAAAAGTACAACTGCGGAGAAAAAATAGTTTATCATATTTTTTTAACTCTTCCATAATTTTTTTTCAGTGTGTGTGTGTGTGTGTGTGTGTGTGTGTGTGTGTGTGTGTGTGTGTGTGTGTGTGTGTGTGTGTGTGTGTGTGTGTGTGTGTGTGTGTGTGTGTGTGTGTGTGTGTGTGTGTGTGTGTGTGTCCACGTTTTATTATTCAAGAGAGGAATTTAGGATATAAAATGTAGGAACTTCGTAATGAAAGAGTAAATAGGAAGTTGAACAGCGAATAAATTAGTATTTGAGGAAGATTTTGAGAGGATGAGAAATAAAAACAAGATGGAAATATATCAGGAGATAATACGAAAATGTAAACAGAAAAAGAGAGAGAGAGAGAGAGAGAGAGAGAGAGAGAGAGAGAGAGAGAGAGAGAGAGAGAGAGAGAGAGAGAGAGAGAGAGAGAGAGAGAGAGAGAGAGAGAGAGAGAGAGAATAAGAAAAACTCACCTCACACAGACAAAAAATAACATGAATAAAAATAAAAAGAGGTTGGGTCGCGGTTTGGGGTAAAAGATAGTGATTTAAATGCCCCTTTCGACCCTCTTCTCCTTCCTCATTTCTGATTTCCTTCCACCTTATTCCCTCCACCTCTTCCCCTCACCCTCTAACCCACCCCTACCCATCTCCCTATCATCCTCTCTCTCCTCTCTCTCTCTCTCTCCTCCCTCTCTCCCTCTCTCCCTCTCTCTCTCTCTCTCTCTCTCTCTCGTCTCTCTCTCTCTCCTCTCTCTCTCTCTCTCTCTCTCTCTCTCTCTCTCTCTCTCTCTCTCTCTCTCTCTCCTCTTCTCTCCATCTCTCTCTCTCTCTCTCTCTCGCATCTCTCTTCCTCTCCTCTCTCTCACACACACACTACGCTCATTCATTCAGCACATGACACTGAGCAATGGGAAGCGTGAGAGAAGGAGGAGAGAGAGAGAGAGAGAGAGAGAGAGAGAGAGAGAAGAGAGAGAGAGAGAGAGAGAGAGGAGTTACTTCTCCTCTCAACCCAACGTCCATCACTTCCTCTCCATCACCCCCTCTCCTCCTCCTCCTCCTCCTCCTCCTCCCTCCTCCTCCTCCTCCTCCTCCTCCTCCTCCCTCCTCCTCCTCCTCCTCCTCCATGGTATCTTTTTCCAACTGTTTTCTTACAAGTAGTTGATAGTTAGTAGTATGTAGTGCAGCAGATACCCTCGTTATGGACCAATAGGTCTCCTGGTGTCTGTTATTCCTATGTAATCCTATGTAATCCTCCTCCTCCTCCTCCTCCTCCTCCTCCTCCTCCTCCTCCTCTCCTCCTCCTCCTCCTCCTCCTCCTCCTCCTCCTCCTCCTCCTCCTCCTTTAAGCAAACAGCCTTGTAAAGCAAACAGCCTTGTAAGGACCTATCGGTCTGTTGCTGTTTGTGTTTCCTTTGTAATCCTTTGTAATCCTCCTCCTCCTCCTCCTCCTCCAGGGGTGGTGCTGCCGCACCACCCCTGAACTTCCACACTGAGCCTACACCAACACTACATTAGACCTCAAAACACACACAGATAGCCCCGAGTTAACGGTTACCACTACTACTCTCGACCTGTGACGGGCTGTGGTTCAGTTAGGGTCCTGACAGTTAGTGACCACCATCGGGATTTAAGGTACCAGGGGTCACTGCTGCAGGAGGCATTGAAGTGTACGGCGTCCTACATGGAAAGTACACAATCCGTAGTGGATTGAACGGAGCTGGGGCCTGATTGACTGCTGCCTCCCAAGAAAGCGCCAGGCAAGGCTGCCGCACCACCCCTTGAACCTCCACACTGTGTTCACACCATTACAAAACACATAACATGACCTATCTATCAAGCACTAAACCTACCCCCACAAACTAGTAGTAGTTAGCCATAGATTACAGCTTTCAACTTTCCTCACAAATTCCATGCAGTTTTTCTATACTGCATGGTATCACTTCTTTTCCGGCCAGCTTCGGCTGGAGGGATGGGTGGGTGGGGAGGAGCCTTCTACTTCCTATCCTTTCTCTCTTATTATCTAGTTAGTGTAGTGTAGTTAAAGCAAACAGCCTTGTAAGGACCTATCGGTCTGTTGCTGTTTGTGTTTCCTTTGTAATCCTTGTAATCCTCACCCCATCCTCTTCCTCGTCAACACCCCACCCCCCCTCTCTCTCTCTCTCTCTCTCTCTCTCTCTCTCATCTCTCTCTCTCTCTCTCTCTCCTCTCTCTCTCTCTCTCCTCTCTCTCCTCTCTCTCTCTCCTCTCTCTCATCTCTCTCTCTCTCTCTCTCTCTCTCTCTCTCTCTCTCTCTCTCTCTCTCTCTCTCTCTCTCTCTCTCTCTCTCTCTCTCCCCCCCCTCAACCTTCATATCACCGATGTTCAAATTAATTGGGATCACATCGAAAAAGCAATACGAAAAAGGATATCCTCGCATGACTGTGGGAAATGGAAAGTATTGGGAAATATATATATCGATCTTATTTTTGCATATTTTATTTACTTAGAATTTTCCTTACGAAGTAATAGCGGGAGAAAAATCATTGTGGAGGAAATAAAATATAATTAATTTTCTCTCCTGTTTTTTACTCTCCTTCTCATTTTCCTTATTGTTGTTCTTCTGCTCCCTCTCTACCCTCCTCCTCCTCCTCCTCCTCCTCCTCCTCCTCCTCCTCCTCCTCCTCCTCCTCCTCCTCCTCCTTTCTCTCATGTCTCTCTGATCATGACTTTTCTCATTCCATTTTCCTTTTCTTTCATCTTACGTCTTCTGCTCTTGTTAGTGTTATTATTTGTTTTCTCCTTCTTCTCTTCCTCATCCTCTCTCTTCCTCCTCGTCCTTTTATGCTCTTCCATTGCTTTAGGTCGTCTGTGTTTTATTAGTATCGGTCTTTCTCTTCCTCCTCTTCCTTTTCCTCTTTCTCCTCTTCCTCTTCCTGCTCTTTGGCCACTTTTCGATATTTTTACCAACACTTCTCTCTTCGTTTTTTTTTTTTTGTCTTTTTCCCTCTTATCGTTATCCTCCTCCTCTCTTATTCTCTTTCCATCCATTTATCATACACGCCTTTCAACCCTCCTCCTCTTTTTTCCCCTTCTTAACTGTTTCCGTCTTTCCCCCGTCACTATCATTCTCATCTCCATCATCATCATTATTAACATTTTCTTATCTTGGCTACCGATTTATCTTCTCTGCCATACTCAGCTATCTATCGGTGTCGTTCTTCATTCCTTGTCCTCCTTTTCCTCTTCTTCCTTATCGTAACGTGTTGGGTCAATGAATGGCAAAACTCCCCAAAATGGCAATGAATGGAAGGATATTTAAAGCAACAGTGATCGCGTTTAGTATTTAGTGAATACTGAATTTAGTGAATGAAAAGGGCGAGGCGGTGGCCAAGTGGTTAGCGTCTTGGAGTGGTTAGCTCGAAGTCGCGAGTTCGAGTCCCGCCGGGGGCAACTCTTTCGACCATCTTTAACGCGGTGGCCGGATGATTAGAACCTGGTAGTGGTGAGCACAAGGTCCCGAGTTCAAGTCCGGCCAGGAGCAACTGTTTCTTCCATCGTCGAGTGGTTGAAGATACCCACATGCTGCCCATCAACCTCACCTTCGACTGCAAGTGCGGCGGAGGGCACCAGGGGGCAGCATGAGTCTCGAATCAAATGATCACAGGTGTCACTATAAAAAATCCAGCCTGCGCCACCACGGGCGAGGCCAACCTTCACAGCCCTCCATAATATGCAGGGCCAACCACCTGAGCCCTCAAGGAATGAAGATAAAACCTAAGGAAGAAAGATAATAGCCTACAGGCGCTATAGGCTCCAACCTAAAAATGAAAAAATAAATAAAAACTAACAACTTTCTGCTGAGAATTAGGAAAAGGAACTCTGGATTGAATATCAAGTGATTCAAAGTCGCGTCAGCAGTGCTCAGAGGCGATTATAACTGCTAATGAATTTACTCGTTTCATTGGATGTGCCGTCGATAATAAATCGGAAAATGTCATATAAGACAATAAGTCACTGGTTCGACTTCATCTTGGTAGCACTGCGTGTTTTCCCCATACTACATAAATTTCATTGAACAGATGGAGATAGTGCAAAGTAGAATATGATTTATTTTTATTTTATAAATAAAAAGAAGCAATGCCCTCCTACGGCGTGGCTGCGGTAGTGGCTGCGGTGGTGGTGGGGCTGGCGGGCCGCGGCCTCGGCCAGGACGAGTACTGCCTCGTGACGCTGCAAGCCCCCACGGGGTCTCCCTGGAAGGCGATGGAGGCGGCTCCCACGAAGGTGCCGCTGCGTAAGGTGATGAAGTGCGCTGTGAAATACAACCTGCCCGTGGAGAGCGGGTCTCCGCCTCCGGTCGTACTTGAGGCGCGTCTCGGCGTGTCCTGCGAGCACCTGGGGGACCTCTGGGTGCGCCTTCCCTCCTACCACGAGGACGAGTCGGGGATCAGCTGTTGGTTTGAACGCGTCAAGGAGACTCTTTATGTCCTTCTAGGAATGATAAAGGAACACCCTCAACAGACACCCGACGGCCCGCGCCGAAAGTACCTGAAGAACTACTGCGGCAAAGACCTCCCGGTGGCCTCCACCGCCAGCGACTCCCAGACCCGCCTCGGCTCACAAACCAGGGTAATGCAGCAAACGCTGCGCAAAACGGCTTGAAAACTAAATAATTTCTCAAACGGGTCGTTCCGATCAGAAACAGTATCATTAACGTTTCGTTTTTCGTTCCTTCTCCTTCTCCTATACGTTACTGAACCGGTTAGAACGAAATGAAAACCGGTTAGAACGTTATTCTCAAACTATGTAATGAATATGCTAATAGCCCTGATTAAAAAAAAAAATTAAAATAAGTTTAAATAGGAGATGTCATACAACAGGTAAAAAAGAAAATACATTAATGGATAGAAAGTGTGCACGTGGTCCGCTCAGCCGGGCCTGCAGTGTGGTGAGGCGCGCTGCAGGACGCCCTCCATAGAGGTGGTGAGCCCCTGGAGGCGGGGTCTCTGGGTAAGACACTGGGCTGTGGCCTGGACTCCGAGTCGCCCTAGAAGCTGCCTCACCTTCAAAACACTTGGCAAAGGTCATCATCAAGTCATCAAAAAAGTCATCATGTGTCCCAACAAGAACACGTCACACGCGGTGCAGCTGCTGGGCCCGCTGGCCACCAACTCCGGCGCCAGGAAGTGGCGCTCCTCCCAGCGCAGCTTCCCTGGCTAGAAGATTGCTTGTCCCAGGTAGCTGCAATTCCTTAAGTCAATCAGGCAGGCCATAAGGCTGCCTTCGAGGCCCTCCCGCACCACCACATTGTCGCTCTTGATGTCATTGTGAGCTATGCGGCGGCGGCGGTGGAGGGCGGTAAGGGTGCAGCACGCCTGCACCAGGCCACACACCACCGTCTTGGCGGCCAGGGTGCAGCACGCCTGCACCAGGCCACACACCACCGTCTTGGCGGCCAGGGTGCAGCATGCCTGCACCAGGCCACACACCACCGTCTTGGCGGCCAGGGTGCAGCACGCCTGCACCAGGCCACACACCACCGTCTTGGCGGCCAGGGTGCAGCACGCCTGCATCGTGGGTCAAAACGGGTCCCTCCTCCTCCTCCTCCTCCTCCTCCTCCTCATCCTCATCCTCATCGCCGGCCAGTCCTTCTTGCCGCGTCGACGTGTCACCTGACCCACATACGGAGGTCTGGCGCCCCAATGCCCTCACTGGCAACGCGGATCAAAATATTGCTCTTGGTCGACCCACATATCTTCGAGGTCACAAGCACACGCCTCAGAGCAAAGGGACAACCGGGGACAGGATTATTATACACTTATTGTTATTATCATCTTCATTATTATTATTACTATTATTCATGGTTTATTTCGTTTATTTTTGTGGTTTTCTGTGCTTTTTTTTCTCTAGCTTTTTTTTCGGTGCTATTGCTGTCGTCCTTCGTTATGATTTCATCTTTCTGACCTTTACACACTCTCTCTCTCTCTCTCTCTCTCTCTCTCTCTCTCTCTCTCTCTCTCTCTCTCTCTCTCTCTCTCTCTCTACGCCCCTTCTTTCTCATACAGTTATTGTCGTTTTTCGCTCTGTTTGTCATCTCTTTTCGCTAAATTACTTTCTTTTGTTGTATTTGTCATCCCTCACAATCACGCTTGTTACCTTGGGTTGTTACCTTGTCTTTGTTGTCGCGATGAACACTTGTACTGAACGCCCACCAGCCGCTTACGTCCCGGCGTTTTGGTAAATTTGCATCTCGTGACCCACTTTTATTTTATTAGGCCTACATGCTGTTTAGGCCTACAATATTTTTGTATTTTTTATTCCTCTGGTCTTTTGTATCATTATTTTTTTCCGTGAAAGGAATTTATTATTATTTGTATTACGCTAAAGCTGCCATCTGGTTGATATTTTCTGGTTTAGTTTCCCTGCGAATGTTGTGATAGTGAAATAGGGTAGTCTGTGTACGTAGAGTTATATTTTTTTGAGGTAGTCATTGTTACTTTAATCGTTTATTTTTTTTTTTTATGAAGTCTTTTTAGAAATTTTCAAGCATTTGTATTATCATTATTAATACTATCATCATCATTATTTTTATTATCATTACTGTTATTCGTATTATTATTATTACTTTTGTTATTATTGTTATTATTGGCGTTATCTTTATTATTATTTTTATTAATATTATCATTGTTAATAGTAGTAGTAGTAGTAGTAGTAGTAGTAGTAGTAGTAGTATCATTATTATTATCATTATCATTTTCATTACTATCACTACTAGTATTATGGTTGTTGCTGTTGTTGTTTCTTCACAATTCTAACAAACTAAGCCTATTAAGCCATTAATATTCTCTTTCTCTCTCTCTCTCTCTCCTCTCTCATCTCTTCTCTCTCTCTCTCTCTCTCTCTCTCTCTCTCTCTCTCTCTCTCTCTCTCTCTCTCTCTCTCTCTCTCTCTCTCTCTCTCTCTCTCTCTCTCTCGCTCTCTCGCTCTCTCTCTCTCTGTTTCTCTCTGTGCCAAATCCTCACAAGAAGATTAAATGAACGATTCGCATAATTCATTCATGACAAAGTTGCGTCGTGGAATGAGCTACGCGAAGAGCATCTCCTTGGCTCAGGACCAGAGAGAGAGAGAGAGAGAGAGAGAGAGAGAGAGAGAGAGAGAGAGAGAGAGAGAGAGAGAGAGAGAGAGAGAGAGAGAGAGAGAGAGGTATCGGTGTCAGGGTGAAAAATGAGAAACAGATTAAGAGAAAGGAAAATCATAAAAGAGACGAGTAATTGGATGAAAGAAGAAGACGAATAAAGAAAGAAGAAGAGAGACAAAGAGTAATACGAGGAATAAAAGAAAGGGAAGAGGAAGTGAGGCGAACAATATATGATAGAGTTACGAGGAATAAATCATTTAGATAAAAGGAATGCAAGACGAATGAGAGAGAGAGAGAGAGAGAGAGAGAGAGAGAGAGAGAGAGAGAGAGAGAGAGAGAGAGAGAGAGAGAGAGAGAGAGAGAGAGAGAGAGAGAGAGAGCATAAGAACAAACGAAACAAGAAAATAAGGAATCTAAAATAGGTCTGTCTTTCCAAACCATAAATTCATATAGCCTCTTAGTTAAACCTTTCGAGAGAGAGAGAGAGAGAGAGAGAGAGAGAGAGAGAGAGAGAGAGAGAGAGAGAGAGAGAGAGAGAGAGAGAGAGAGAGAGAGAGAGAGAGAGAGAGAGAGAGAGAGAGAGAGAGAGAGAGAGAGAGAGAGAGAGAGAGAGAGAGAGAGAGAGAGAGAGAGAGAGAGAGAGAGAGAGTAAATAAGAACATTAGAACAAAAACCAATTTCGATCTATATAAACAGTTCTCGCTTACTCTATCTGTGAAATCTCCAAAAACTATGAATTTATATAAACCTTCCCTTAGTACAACCTTTCTATCTTAATCACGGTCACTACCTAATTGCTAAGCTTTCTTCTACTCATCCATCGGGGTATGAATAAACCAATACCTGACTCATTCTTAAACGTAACCCCTTGAAGCCCACAACTTAATTTTTATTCTAATTTGACTACCATTAGACGATTTAAATTAATATAAGTAATATGTTATAGATATGACCTGTTTAGTATCCGTCTCCACTAGCTAATTTGGTATATTCAGGTACTTTTCGTAATTTTATGGCTAACAACCACAGAGTTAAGGCTGATTCACACTGGCGTTTTTTCGGCATTTTTATCTGACGAGAAGTCGGTCTCTTGAAAGACCGAGCGATCGGTGTGTGATTTTTGTTGAAAACCTATTGCGATCATGACACCAGCCCCAGACCCAGACCCCTTCTCGTCAGATAAAAATGCCGAAAAAACGCCAGCGTGAATCAGCCTTTATACACTAGAGCGCGCATCCCCTACCCCAGTGGGTAGGCGGAGTGAAGCAAGCGGGGTCGGGTCACCGGGTGGCGGGCTGGCAACCATGATACTCGGCGGTCCACTGGCAGACGGACAAGTTTTATGTTATTGTCATTTATTATCACCTGCTTATTGTTGCATTGGGATGTGTCATATACCAACAGAATCGGAAAAAGGTGTTGATTCCGAGACAGTGAATGAAAATTCAATACAAGCCAAATTATAGAAATAATAGCGAGTTGAAGCAAAAAAGTGAGAAAATGTTTATGCACTATTTTATTTTACGCTCATTATCTTATTCTAGGTATGACTTACTGTAATTAATGTATGCTCATGATATGCAGCAATGTCTCGTGAACACGATGGTAGGTTCAGTATTTTCTAAATATCATCTAGTAGCTTGATAACGCCGGGCATACCTGTGTGATGTCAAGCTTCTCCTTCTAATCTGTGACTGCTCAGTATCCATAGAGCGCGGATTTGGGTTTACTATTTGTAATTTGAAGAGATATTTGATATCTGTGTAGGTTAATTTATATTAATAACATTCTCCATTGTTACTGCAACAGTTTTATTATTTCAATGGTAAGATTTATACCTGTTGTAAAGTGTATATAGAAATGTATTTACAGGATTATATCAAATTACTTATAAATTTCTTCCACAAAGTGTATAACTAGTGTGTAGCTCCACAAAGTATATAACTACACATTTAGTGTATAACTCTGTGACTGGAACACTGCGGGCTGGAGGCACAGAGCTCTGTGACTGCGAGGTGAGGGTAATAAACCCTGGACGAGGGAAATAGTGCCGATGAGGCTACGGAAGCGACACTCACCATGGCGAAAAGCTGTTCCGTCACAAGTTTTATGTTCATGGCAATTTTTTACCATCTACCTATTGTTGCATTGGTACGTGTCACATACCATCATTTCATAATCGGAAAAAATTGTAATGATTCCAAGACAGTGAATGAAAATTCAATGCAAGCAAAATTACAGGAATAATAGGGAGTTGAAGCAAAGAATATGAAAGGAAATGTTTATGCACCATATGAAGACGATGATAGGTTCAGTTATCCTAGATATCATCTGGTAGTTTGATAATATCGTGTAGGAGTACAACATGTCGTGTGGGCCAGAGCATCCCCTGTGGCCGCAGAGTATCATGGTTTGATGGCGGCCGAGCCACTACCGGTTGCGTCAGCTGATGCCCCCTATGCGAGCTGTAGTGTATAACTCTGTGCTAACAACAGACGATTTTATATAGCAAAGGAAAGACCTGGGCTTCAAGGGTTAAATTCATCTTATTCATACCCAGTGTTGCGTATCCTTTGCTCAGTCAGTATTAATTAAAACCCTTATCTATATCTCCCTACCTAAGCCCTTCTCACCCTTTAAAAACCTCTGTATCAGGTTGCCCCCCTCTCTCTCTTTTCTAAGGAGTGCAATTTGAGGTGCTTTTAAAATAATATCCTTGTGCGGTGAATGTCTGTTATTTCCCTTTTGTATTGTGCATTCTCAGCATGTCTCTTAATCCCACTACTAGTATTAAGGCTTAAAGACCGTATTAAAAAAAAAAAAAGAGAGGAGAGAGAGGACGGGGGGAGAGAGAAGGCGA
>JACEEZ010018753.1:0-24990 GCA_016584305.1 Chionoecetes opilio
TCCGAGCTTGGACAAAGGGATTGGCTAGGACATCCCCACACCACATACTATTCAGAGCACGCCAATATGCATCCCTCCTTACCTCTATCCTTCTATCCATCATCCCTCGCGTTTGTCTTAGAGGCGAATAGAGGAGAGGGGATGAGGGATAGAAGGGGAGAGGCAGAGAAGGATGCGAGGGGAAATATAGGAGGGTAGGAGACGAAACTATATAGATGTCGTGTGTGTGTGTGGTTTTGTGTGTGTGGTGTGTGTGTGTGTGTGGTGTGTGTGTGTGTGTGTGTGTGTGTGTGTGTGTGTGTGTGTGTGTCACGCGTGTGTGTGATTTTAGGGCTCGGAGGTGAGAAAGGTTGAAAAATCGGGTACCATTTAGAGCTAATAACACGATGATGGCGTCTCTCTCTCTCTCTCTTTATCTCTCTCTTATATTTTCTCTTTACATATCTATCTGCCTGTCGCTATATATCCATGGGTGCACTACTACCACATCAACAACATCAACAACAACAACACCCACTACTACTACTACTACTACTACTACTACTACTACTACTACTACTACTACTACTACTACTACTACTACTACTACTACTATCATCAAATGTTATTACGCCATATATTTCTCTATCTTCCCCAACGAACTTGTGTGTGTGTATGTGTGCGTGCGTGCGTGCGTGCGTGCGTGCGTGCGTGCGTGTGCGTGTGCGTGTGTGTGTGTGTGTGTGTGTTTGACTCCCGTACCAAAAGTAGCTTAGAAAACAAAAGGCTCTCAACTAGGATGACGAGAGAGAGAGAGAGAGAGAAGAGAGAGAGAGAAGAGAGAGAAGAGAGAGAGAGAGAGGAGAGAGAGAGAGAGAGAGAGAGAGAGAGAGAGGGGAGAAGAGAGAAGAGGAGAGAGGAGAGAAAAGAGAGGGGATAGAGAGAGGCAAGAAAAAAAGGAGGAGGGAGAATAGTAATAAAGTGAGGAGGAAAAGAAGAGAAAGAGAAGGAGAGAAAAATGGAGGAAAGAGGGAAGGACAAACCATCTGGAGAGACTCTTTGATCACTAGAGGCTTAATATCCTCCTCCTCCTCCTCCTCCTCCTCCTCCTCCTCCTCCTCCTCCTCCTCCTCCTCCTCCTCCTCCTCCCCTCCTCCCACTCTTCTCTCCCTTAGGCGTGAAGTAAAGCCTTCCGCCTAACTGTATCGCCCTTGTACTGAAGAGGAGGAGGAGAGGAGGAGGAGGAGGAGGAGGAGGAGGAGGAGGAGGAGGAGGAGGAGGAGGAGGAGGAGGAGGAGGAGGAGGAGGAGAAGGAGAAGGAGGAGAGGCAGGTGGGAAGGGTAGTGAGGAGGGTGGTAAGGAGGGAGGGAGGGAGTCATTAAGAGAGCTGTAATGTGAATGGTGAGGTAACTAAGCTTGTAATTCTCTCTCTCTCTCTCCTCTCTCTCTCTCTCTCTCTTCGCTCTCTGCTCCTCTCTCTCTCTCTCTGAGCTCGTCTCTCTTCTCTTCTTCTCTCCTCATCATCTCGTCTCTTCCCCTCTCTCTCTCTCTCTTCTCTCTCTCTCTTCTCTCCTCTCTCTCTCTACTCTCTCTCTCTCTCTCTCTCATTCTCTCATCTAGTAGTAGTGTTTTTATGATAGTAATGATAAAGTAATTGTTATCATTATTTCAATTTTTACTCCTTGCATTTCTTCTGTTTATCATTATACAGGTGTTACCGTTAGGATTATTGTTCTGTTGCTCCTCCCCTATCTCCGTTTTTATTCATATAATTTTCTTCTTTACTTGATGCCACCACCACCATCACTACCACTACTACTACCATCACTACTACCACCACCACTACTACTACCTTCAATACCACCACCACCACCATCACTACCACTACCATCACTACCACCACTACTACTACTACCTTCAATACCACCACCACCACCATCACTACCACTACTACTACCATCCCTACTACCACCACCACTACTACTACCTTCAATACCACCACCACCACCATCACTACCACTACTACTACCATCACTACTACCACCACCACTACTACTACCTTCAATACCACCACCACCACCATCACTACCACTACTACTACCATCACTACTACCACCCCCAAACTACTACTACCTTAAATACCCCCACCACCACCATCATTTACCACTACTATACCATCACTACTACCACCACCACTACTACTACCTTAAAATCCCACCACCACCCCATCACTACCACTATACTACCATCACTACTACCCCCACTACAAACTACCTTCAATCCCCCACCACCACCATCACTACCATTTACTACTACCATCACTACTACCACCACCACTACTACTACCTTCAATATCACCACCACCACCATCACTACCACTACTACTACCATCACTACTGTCATGCCAGAACTCCGATGGTGAGTTTATAACTGGTCAACGTTACTTGAATGATATTAATTGATTATGATTTTTCATTTGATTACAACTTGAATGGAGGATTTAACTTAGTCTTATGACTTCACTATGTGATTATAGTTTGAACACTTCTCACGCGGAGAAAACTGAAATGGGGGATGTATTTAAAGGGGGAAGGGGTAAGGGGTTTAGGTTAAAGGGGAAAAGGGGGTGAGTTAAGGGGATGCTGCCACCAGCTCAGGCGAGTAGTTCTCTGGGTTACTCCCTGTGCGCGTTTGAATAATATTAAGATTAGATTTATCTTGGTAATCGTGATTGATACGTGGAACTATACCGAGTAAGGCTAACTCTTTTGGAAGTGTGGGGAATTACTGTCCTAACACAGAATAATCACCTGGGGGTTTTTATAATAAACACAAGAACTATATTTGAAAACATCATCCTATTTATTCATACTGAAATAGTATGTCTCTTGCTTGAGATCACATACAACATATAAGGGTTAATCCAACACCGAAAAAACTCTAATCGGATGTAAGAAAAACCTTACAACCTGATAGGGGAAATTCTCCCTGTGAAATGAAGCTAAGCTCTAATGAGCATAAAACTTCCTCAATGAATCATTCTTAGAATTATCACCTATGTCCGTATCAACTGAGCACTATAGGTATACATTGAATATATATATATAGGAAAGAAAATGTGAGAGTAATGAGTTGTTATGTGGATTCATAAGACCATGTGGCCTGAAGAGGAAAGGAGCGAGACACTCCCGTCGAAGCCTCTCCCTACGAGAAGGATGGGTTGAGACTCGTTAATAATACTTATAAGGATGGGCAGGCCTCCTTTACGTTAGCGAAAACTAAACGTCGATACCCATATTTGAAAATATAGATAAACAATATGATAACAAGAAAGGGGGGGGGGGGAAACAGGAGCGTAACGTCGGGCGACTTACCTACGGGAAGGATGGGTTGAGACTGCCGTCTCACGGCTTTGTCATGGCCCTCGGCATAAAAGGGGAGTTGTTTGAATGGTCTAGACGTGACCTCAAATGAAGAGCTTATAATCCCGAAATAACTAATTAAATAATGAAACTCGTGTACCTAAGAAAAGGCTGCCTATAATACAGACCTGTTACTTTGATATAGAAGAATTTAATATGTTTAATCTTATATCCGAGAAGGGAGTGATTACTTTCCATGTCAAAAGTCCGAACGCGTATTAAGGAGTGAGAGGGTATCGAGGTGTACATAGAAATTTGGTAGACTTTCAATTTAGCGTATAACTTTACTAAGATATCCATTTATGAACGTGATCGATAACGATGGGGACTATTTTGAAAGACATTAAGAATCTAGGAGGGTTCCTAGATCTGATAGGATGGTTGGGGGAGAATGAAAAGATTTGAATCCATTAGTTATCACTGATCGCGGAATAATTATTCCACGAATTTTGACTCGCAACCGGCATGTCGGAGGGGGGAATGGAAGAAAGGAAGAAAGAAATAGCGGGGAATGAAGGAAAGAAGATAAACAAAATGGCGCGTAGGAAGGAAAGAAGATGAGAAAAAATGGCGGATAAGAAAGAAGGGCGGTGACTCACCCGCGAAACTAACAAAGTGAACTGCTTACGACATAACTCGGGAATTATATGATAATAATTCTCATACTATCTCTCCCGGATAATGGGCATTACACTACTACCACCACCACTACTACTACCTTCAATACCACCACCATCACTACCACTACTACTACCATCACTACTACCACCACCACTACTACTACCTTCAATACCACCACCACCACCATCACTACCACTACTACTACCAAACCTACTACACCACCACTACTACTACCTCCCAAAACCACCACCACCACCATCACTACCTTACTACTACCATCACAATTACCACCCCACACTACTACCTTCAATCCACCNCACTCACCATAACTAAAGTGGCAGGGGGGGGCAGGCCATGCCCCCCCCCCTTTGCAAAAATAAATAATACTAACATAATTTATTATAAATAAATAATATTATATATATATATATCACAGACCCTACCGTAACTACAGTGGTCTATTTTATATATATATATATATTATAATATATATATATATATATATATATATTGGCCCCCCCCTTTTCAATTTTCTGGGTACGCCACTGCACTCACCACCGTCGGCGCTTGCCGACGGCAAGCGCCGATGCCAGTGTTTGTGTCCACACATTTTTCTCACTTTTTTGTCTTACTCGTCTTATTGTCTTAACTCGCTGCAATGGACCCTACCCATAACTACGTCACGGTTTGTTTACATCGGTGCATTGTGGGGATAAGGCGGGGTCGCCGCGGGTGGACCTACGAAGGGAAAACTACGGCGATGGAAGAATTTCAAAGTTATTTTGCGCGAATTGATATTCCAGGTGCTATATTACTGTGCTCTGTTCTCGCTGACAACACTATAGAGAAGACCTGAGGTAATGGCTGATGTGCAGAGGCTTCTAAACCAAGAAAACAGAGTCTAACAGAGCCTCGTCAAAAGGTAAGCAACTGGTAGGTACGTAACGTGTCCCTACCACTTGCTTACTTCTTAATGAGACTCTGCTGTGACTGTTTTCCTGGTTTAGAAGCCTCTGCACATCAACCATCACCTCAGTCTTCTCTGTGTGTCAGCGAGCACGGAAATATAGCACCTGGAATATCAATTTCGCCCAAAACAACTCGAATTTTTTTCATCGTCGTAGTCTTCTCTTTGTAGGTTGTATACATATTCATGGTTATGATAATATTAAAATACGTTATTAATTGAGTTCTTTTTGTTGCTTTCCTCATAATAAGTAGGGTATTATTCTAGTTTTTGCCCATACTCCCCCTCTCCCACAAAACAAGCTTGGGGACCTGGGGGAATGCGGGATTTTTGGCTGGGGTACAAAATATGCGTCGCAACCACATAGTTTTCGAGTTAGGGGTGTTGTAAAAATTCCCTAGATCTAGGGAAAATTCATTGGATTTCTAATGAGTCCAGAAACGTGTGAACCTGACGATCCTCACAGAATGATGCCCCAAGTGTCGAGAACCCCCCCCAACCTCCCGCTAGGAGGTTAGGTTAGGTTAGGTTAGGTTAGATTTGGTTAGGTTAGGTTTGGTTATATTTGGTTAGGTTAGCTTAGGTTATATTTGGTTAGGTTAGGTTAGTTTAGTTTTGGTTAGGCAAATTTCTCTAGATATAAGGTAATTACCCTAGATCTAGGGAATTTGGTAAAATTCTAGTGTTTTGCCCATACTCTCCCACTTCCCCCAAACAAGTTTGGGGACCTGTGGGAATACGGGGTTACATTTTTTGTAAATGTAACCTAACCAAATATAACCTAACCAAATATAACCTACCTTAACCTAACCAAATATAACCTACCTTAACCTAACCAAATGTAATCTAACCTCCTAGCGGGGGGTTGGGGGTGTTCTCGACACTTCGGTCATCATTCTGTGAGGATCGTCAGGTTCACACGTCTCTGGACTCAGAAGAAATCCAATGAATTTTCCCTAGATCTAGGCAATTTTTACAACACCCCTAACTCAAAAACTATGTGGTTGCGACGCATATTTTGTACCCCAGCCAAAATCCCGCATTCCCCAGGTCCCCAAGCTTTTTTTGTGGGAGAGGGGGAGTATGGGCAAACACTAGAATAATACCCTACTTATTATGAGAAAAGACAACAAAAGGAACTCAATTATTAAGGTATTTAATACTATCATAACCATGAATATGTACAACCTACAAAGAGAAGACTACGACGATGAAAAAATTTCGAGTAGTTTTGGGCGAAATTGATATTCCAAGTGCTATATTCCGTGCTCGCTGACAACATAGAGAAGACCTGAGGTGATGGTTGATGTGCAGAGGCTTCTAAACCAGGAAAACAGTCACAGCAGAGTCTCATTAAGAAGTAAGCAAGTAGTAGGACACATTACGTACCTACCAGCTGCTTACCTTTTGACGAGGCTCTGTTATGACTCTGTTTTCTTGGTTTAGAAGCCTCTGCACATCAGCCATTACCTCAGGTCTTCTCTATATTTGTTGTCAGCGAGAACAGAGCACAGTAATATAGCACCTGGAATATCAATTTCGCGCAAAATAACTCGAAATTCTTCCGTCGCCGTAGTTTTCCCTTCGTAGGTCCACCCGCGCGACCCGCCTTATCCCCACAATGCACCGATGTAAACAAACCGTGACGTAGTTATGTCTGGGGCCCATTTCTCAACTATTTCTCCATTTAATTTTTTTACCACATATTCGTAATCAGCTGACTTTCTTGGTTCTGGTGGTATACGGTACATAGCAATAAAAAATATCTAGATGGTGAAAACTGCCGCTAACTTGAAGCATATGTTCGGCGCTGACCCGTGAGTGACGGTCATGCCCGCCCAATATTAAACCTGCTGAATGTTGGCGGGCAGCGCCGACGGTTACATTTTGCTCGTCAGCATCCTGTCAACACTGCCACTTTGAGTGACGAACACTGTTCGACGGGAAGCGCCGACGGTGGTGAGTGGTAGTGTAGACGGGCTTTAAAGCCCCGTCCACGCTACCACTCACCACCATGCATGCATATATGCATGGTGGTAATTCATTTATCAGAAAACGAAATATATAAATGGAAAGCTAATACAATTGCGCTTCTATTGATATGTTTCATGGTAAATGTTGACTCGCAAAGTTTTAAATGGCGAAAAGTTGAAGTGAATATTCTTTGGTCATATGCAGCAAATGAATGGGCCAGCAGACTGGTTCAACACCTGCCGCACGGCGGCGCCACCGTCGGCGGATAACAGAAGTTGCATTGGAGAGACCGCGAGTGAGGTATCTTGTTGTAGGGTGTCTTTGGTGACACCTCTCTGTGAAGCTCTCTGCTATAGGTGCCTTGCACGTGACGTCACAGCCCTTGTTGTGGCAGCGGCTGTGACAGGCGCGGGAGATGCGAGCTGGAGGACCAACAAACTCCACTTGCCGCCCGTGTTTGCCAGCTTATGGTAATTTTCCCCTACCAAATATATGTTTATCAGTATAAAAGATATACTGTCATTTTCGGAAATGTTTGTTATATAATATTATAAAATAAAAACCGTAAAACACACAAAAATAAGTGTTAGAGGTAGGGGGTTCACCGAAAAGGCAGGCACCGCTCGAGGATCGAACCCGAGACCTTCCACTTGCCGGGCGGACGTGCTACCGTTACACTACGGTCGCCTCCCGGTTGAAAACCCACACATCTCCCCCCTAAGAACCCCCCAGGGCCAGTCCGGGGAATGTGTATTAGGTACGCCGTAGGTCCAATGAAAAGTGAAATATAGATTATTTCGAATTTGGCAGGTGCTTTCTTATGTAAAATTGAATTTTAAGGGTGGTTTGTCCGCTTCAACTTTTTGGTTTGAGCACTTCTTGCTATGCAAAATGGACTTTTATATTTATATGCAAAACATAGCTTAAAGTGCGATTTTGCATAGTAAGAATTGCTCAAATGCAAAATGGAAACAGATAAAATCGTCTTAGAATTCCATTTACATAGGAAATTGGCATGCCAAAGTTGAGAAAAAAAATTTTTGTTATACGGCGTACCCTAACCAGGGTACCAAAATAGTTTGGATTGGGTTACGATGGGAGGAAGGACAAGACCAGGGCGATGGTGCCCGACAGCTATGGGAAACTGCACCCAAGGTGATCAGGGAGGAGCATGTGTCAGTGACATAGGAGCCATCTGGAAGGTACCTTTGGCACTTTGTACCAGAGGACCCGGTGCCACCTGAGAAGCCTGCGTTCAAGGTGGCTCAGGCTCTTTATGATCTGCTGGTGACATATGACTCCACCGACTCACTGATCGTACTGCAAGGTGACTCAACTGGGGCCAACACGGGGTGGAAGGGTGGTACTCACGCCCATTTGGAGAAGATGCTGGGACGCAAGCTCTTCTGGAGTATATGCGTGTTGCACACAAACGAGTTGCCCCTGCGCCACCTTATCACCAGCATCGACGGGCCTACCTCATCTGACACTGGCTTCAGGGGTTTCCAGTGTGCAGTCTGCTGTCCAGCGTGAATGAGATGCAGTACAACGCAGAGTTCAGAGGAGTGCCAGGCGGTGAAGATCTCACGGAGATACCGGAGTATATCCTGGTCAACATGTCCACTGACCAGCGGGTCTCCTACCAGCTGGTCCAGGCTGTGAAGCGGGACGTTCTCCCGTCCGAGCTGCAGGAGATCAAGTGTGGCAAGGTGTCCCACTCCAGATGGCTCACCACAGCCCAGTCGCTCGTGTACATGTGGACCAGAAAGCATGGACTGACTGGCAAAGAACTGAACATCCTGGAAATCCTAGTCAAGTACTGCCTGCAGATCAGAGCTGGGATTCGGTAGATTTTTTCTAGCGGCGGTATCGGTATTCGGTAGATGAAAACGGGCCATTCGGTTCGGTATTGCGGTAGATTTCCAAAAAATATACCGACTGCTTCGGTATTTCGGTATTTCGGTTCGGTAGATTTAAAAAAAAACGTTATAATAAAAAAAAAAAAACACCTTTAAAAGCCTTTTAATACATTCTAGAGCCCATAAAACACCTATTTTAAGCCAATATTTAACAAAATATTCTAGGAATATATGTCTGCAGTGTAGACGGAACAGATGAGAAACGAAGGCAGTAACTATTGCAGTTTATATGTAACTTATCACAATATCTATGACTATTAGTATAAAATTTGCTAACAAGAGTAGCAAAAGCATATCAGTTAGGTAACTAGATTCACTACAATACATCTACATTGATTCCGAAAAAACTCATTTATAATTAACTATAACATTGGTACATTCATTTGAAAGTATTTGCTATTTGCCTTGGTTACTGTTCCATATATCATCGATATATCATTATATGGCACACATTTTCAACGTAATTTTTTTTAGCCACACTCCAGTGACACTCGTGTTGTGCCATATATTGCACAGGCAAACTATATCTATTATTTTCTTACAAAACTGCCATAGACATTCAAAGAAGTTATATAACAATAGACTAATGTTAGTTGTACGCTGTATAATTTTTACTCACCTCAAAGTATGCTAGTAATTCGGTAGTAGCGTTCTAAATGTGGAGCTCCGCAACAGAACCAACCGGTCCCGAATCCATCAGCTGACTGACTAAGTAAACAAATTGTGGTGCCATCTATTGGCGTATTTTTCCAACTTAAATTTTAATTCTACCGAAGAAATTCGTTCGGTAGATCCATTCGGTATCGGTATCGGTAGAGGTAGAGGTTTGGTACCGAAGATTCGGTAGCGGTAGATAAATCTACCGCCGGTAGTACCGAAATACCGAATTTCATTCGGTAGTCCCAGCTCTGCTGCAGATGTACTTCAAACTCTACTACGACATCAAGGTTCACCACAGACTAGAGGACGGCCCCAAACACATCCTCACGCAGCTCAGAGTGATGAGGTCGCAACCCAAGAAGGTCCAAACAGCTTTTGACCTTCTACGTGCGGACAGGAGCATGGTTCGCACACTCAGAAATGTGTCCTCCTCTCGCTGATGGCGAGTCAGAGTGAGGACGACCGCAGATTCGCCGTGACCCAGATTTTGAAGCTGAGGGCTGGCGAGGAGTATGGGGACACCAGTGTAAGACCTCGCATCACACCCAAGCTGAACTTGTCAGCCACCAGCTTGTAGACACGGATCAGCTGGCAGCCTGGCCAGGTGCACGAGCCGGCATTCACCTGTTCACTGTCCGGGGATCAGATCCAGTGTAGTGCCGGAAAATTCCAAGAGTAATGATGGAAATTTCCATCACACGATTTCCGAGTTATGTCTATGAAAGGAAAGAGAAGGTTTCAATAACCATAGATTTAATCTAGACTAAGTGTTGCCTAAATCCAGTATATAGGGGACCAGGTTATTTATTAGAATAAGGCCATTCAAATTATTTCCTTTCTCGTATTATTTATCTTTCATTCGTATGCTTTTCTCTCTCTCTCTTGCATTCCTATCTCCCCCCCTCCATCCTACTCCCCCCCCCCAACACCAGAGTCACGAGGTATGATATGTGAGTCATTAATTTCGCGATTGCCAATAACTTGTAAAGTCAAAACTTCTTATTCCCCCCTTATCCTCCTGGCAGATCGAATAACACTCTTAGTTTCTGAGATCCTTAAAAAAAAAAGACAAAATAGAGTGTGTTTCGCATATTAATGCATAGATTAGTAGAGTAATTCGCTGAATTAAGAGTCGGCAAAGATTCTCTCCCGCTTCCCAATACCCTGCTACTGTGAAAAAACGTGTTCGTATGTATGGCCGTTCTGGATGAAGTAATACCCTCCCCGTGGATTATATATATGAATTAAATTTTCCTTCATCAAATTAAGAGAATTGGGTTATAGTTACTCACTTCGTACGTATATTACTTCCCCAGCTAATAAGAGTCGTTCGGACGCTTCACATCCCCTTCGGGGAAGCCTCGCATGAGTATCTAAACATTTTTATTTCCCGCGTTAATTGTTCTCAGCGCGCCATGACCCACCAGGAGAAGGCATTCTTTCTTTCTCAACCCGCAAGGTAAGGTGTGTCGACATTCGTCTCCTCCCCCTTTCCCCCTTTCCCCTTGTGATAGGATAGAAGTATATCAACGGACATATTGTGTTGAGTGTTCATTAATGGGATAGGTAGCTTATACCAGCGATAGTCCCCCCAGACTAATTAAGATTCTTTCTTTCTCAACCCGCAAGGCAAGCGTGTGGACGCCTCACAGTGGAACGCGTGGTTCCACATGGTCATGTTTCGCAAACAGTTTCATTACTCTCACATTTTCCCTTCCCCATGTTCTCCATGTATATCTTAGGTGTTCATCTTGTATGTATGTAGATGGTAGGTCTAGGAATATAGTCCAGTGAGGCAGGTTTTGCTCGTTAGAAGCTTTCCTTCACTAAATTAAACCATACATGTGTGTTGCCAGAAACTCCTATGGGGAGTTTATACCTGGTCAATGTTACTTGAGTGATATTAATTGATTATGATTTTTCATTTGATTACAACTTGAATTGAGAATTTAACTTAGTCTTATGACTTCACTATGTGATTATAGTATGAACACTTCTCGCTGCGGAGAGTACTGAAATGGGGGATGAATTTAAGGGGGAAGGGGTAGGGTTTAGGTTAAAGGGGAAAAGGGTATGAGTTAAGGGGGTGCTGGCCACCAGCTCAGGCGAGTAGTTCTCTGGGTTACTCCCTGGGCGCGTTTGAATAATATTAAGATTAGATTTATCTTGGTAGTCGTGATTGATACGTTTGGGAAATATACCGAGTAAGGCTGACTCTTTTGGAAGTGTGGGGAATTACTGTCCTAACACAGAATAATCACCTGGGGTTTTTATAATAAACACAAGAACTATATTTGAAACATCATCCTATTTATTTCACCATGAGACATTATTTCTGTTTGAGACCTTAGACACATACATAAACTCTAATCTGGAACGGGCAAGCTTCTTTAGAGCATAACCTCCCTCACAGAATCATTCTTAGAACTACCACCTATGTCCGTATCAACTGAGCACTATAGGTATACATGGAATATATATATATATATTATATATATATAGGGGAGAAATGTGAGAGTAATGAGTTGGTGTGGGGATTCACTGTACCATGTGGCCTGGGGAGGAAGGAGCGAGACCTCCGTCGAAGCCTCTCTCTCTGCGGGAGGGTTGAGATGAGACTCGTCAATAATAATTATAAGGATGGGGCAGGTCTCCGTTACGTTAGTGAAAACTAAACATCGGTACCCATATTTGGAAATATAGATAACAATATTATAACAAGGAAAGGGGGGGGGAGAAAACAGGAGCGAACGTCGTGCGTCTTACCTGCGGGAGGGATGAGATGAGACTGGTGTCTCACGAGTTACCCAGAGCCCGCGGCAGAAAAGGGGAATTGTTTGAATGGTCTAGACGTGACCTCAAATGAATAGCTTATAATCCCGAAATAACTAATTAAAAAATGAAACTCGTGTACCTAAGAAAAGGCCTGCCTATAATACAGACCTGTTACTTTGATATAGAAGAATTTAATATGTTTAATCTAATATCCGAGGAGGGTGTGATTACTTTTCATGTCAAAGGTCCGAACGCGTATTCTGAAGCGAGAGGGTATGGAAGTGTGTATAGAAATTTGGTAGACTTTCAATTTAGCGTATAACTTTACTAAGACATCCATTTATGAACGTGATCTGTCACTATGGGGACTATTTTGAAAGACATTAAGAATCTAGGAGTGTTCCTTGATCTGATAGGAGGGTTGGGGGAGGATGAAAAGATTTGAATCCATTAGTTATCACTGATCGCGGAATAATTATTCCACGAATTTTGACTCGCAACCGGCATGTCGGGGGGGGGGGGGGGGAGAATGAAAGAGGGAAAGAAGAAAGAAATGGCGGTAGGAAAGAAGATGAGAAAAATGGCGGATAAGAAAGAAGGGCGATGACTCACCCGTGAAACTAACAAAGTGAACTGCTTACGAGACATAACTCGGGAATTATATGATATTAATTCTCATACTATCTCTCCTGAATACGGGCATTACACACGTCTATTCTCCGGGAAAATTAAATTCTTCAATATCAAATTAACTACTCACGGATCGTTTGTTTCCGTTTTAAAGCTGCGTCAAGAGGAGGTGTGTATGGGACGAATTTAGAGTGAATTTAATGGAAATTCTTCTGTTCTTTGAAAACGGGTGTCTGCTTGTGTTTAGATTACACGAATATTCAATGAAAGGAAGTATCCCAATCAAACCCGATACCTAGGTAGTGACGTGGTCGTCAAACCTGACTCAGTACCTACATTTTCTGCGCAAGGTTCGTCCCATGGGTGCTCGCCGGCTACTCTCAGGTTAGATAACGAGAGCCTTACGCGTCCTGAAATGCCCGCCACACCGCAAGCTGGTTGACTGTGAAGTGAGAAGCAGTACTACTATCTCGAATTAAAATACTCCTCCCACTGAACCAGGCTGAGCCCGTGAAAACCAGACACTCCGACTTCTAGACATGAGAAATCTCCTAGACCAAATTGTTTCATCTAGTCTGACCTACACTACCCTTGACTAAGTAATTTACATCTAACACCTTTCGCTTAATCTTCACCTGAATACACCACAAGTCGTGTTGATTGTAACTTGAATTAAAATACCTTGAAGACTCACCGAACCAGACTGAGTCTGTTAATGAAATTCAATGAGAGACTGGTATCCCAATCAACCTCTTACCTGGATATATTAAGAACATACTGACCCTCAATTTGTATTGAATCCTGGTCAATTGTTTACATTTAACACTTTTCGAATTGATTTCCCCAAGAGTAATAACCGGGTGACACTACAACTACCCTACACAGAGTAGGTATTTTAACCTTTCAAGTTCAAAAATAAATTTTCAATGTTCATGTTCAAAATAATTCTTCCTCGATTTTCTAACATTTAAAATAATGCATAACTAACACTGCACTGAACACTCCTCGATTAGTCTTCTAGGAGGTCTCCGTAGGTCGGGGTTGTGAAGCTTGAGAGTGCGGAAGCAGATGTCGTCGAGCTCCTTGCTATCGACGCAGCAAACGTCGCTGGCGTCCTTGGTCAGCCGGTGGATGGATAGTATGGCGCTGTATGGCTCGGCTACCTTAGGCGACGGGACAAACCGAGAAGGTAACCATTTTCTTGTCTGGAAACTCCTCTAGGATCTTGGAAACTAAGAGCGTATCCTTGCCTGAGTCTGTGTCTCCCTTCTTGGAGGTGGCGTCCACGATGTCGCTCACAGCGGCGATGATGTAAATGTTCTTAGCGCTGGGGTTATTAGCGTAACTCATGACGACGTCAGTGGGGAGGCTGAGAGAGATCCAGGACTTCCCTCCCGACGCGGCTTCACGTCCTTTCTTCGACATGTTGGCGGTGTCGAGGCGTGTGGGTGTCGGCTAGATGCGGCTACAGGAACAGCGGCTACGGCGGCTGGCTGTGAAGGGCGGCGGAGTTGAGGTGAGCGTGGCGGCGGAGCTGAGGCGCGCGGCATGCGGCCTGGCTGAAGTGGTGAAGGGCGCGGCAGTCTGTGAAGGGCGGCGGAGCTGAGGCGCGCGGCCTGCGGCGGTGAAAGGGGGGCGGCGGCGGCGAAGGGCGGCGGCGGCTGGTTTTGTCGGCTCGCTTCTTACAGCTCACTCCCACATGGTCATGGTTCATGTGTGTAGGGTGTTTTTGGTTTATAGGGGGGGAGATCTAATGAGCCTACTGTAATGCCCATTATTCGGGAGGGATAGTATGAGCATTATTATCATATAATTCCCGAGTTATGTCTTGTAAGCAGTTCATTTTTTTAGTTTCACGGGTGACTCATCGCCCTTCTTTCTACACCGCCCTTTTTTCTCATCTTTTTTCCTTCCTACGCGCCATTTTGTTTATCTTCTTTCGTTCATTCCCCGCCATTTCTTTATTTCCTTTCTCCACTCCCCCCCCCGACATGCCGGGTGCGAGTCAAAATTCGTGGGATAATTATTCCGCGATCAGTGATAACTAATGGGTTCAAATCTTTTCATCTTTCCCCAGCTATCTGATCAGATCGAGGAACACTCCTAGATTCTTAATGTCTTTCAAAATAATCCCCATCGTTATCGATCATGTTCATACATGGATGTGTTAGTAAAGTTATGCGCTAAATTGAAAGTCTACCAAATTTCTATGAAACACTTCCATACCCTCTCACTCTTGAAAACGCGTTCGGACGTTTGACATGAAAAGTAAACACACCCTTCTTGGGTATTAGATTAAACATATTAATTCTTCTATATCAAAGTAACAGGTCTGTATTATAGGCAGCCTTTTCTTAGGTACGCGAGTTTCATTATTTAAATAGTTATTTTGGGATTATAAGCTATTCATTTGAGGTCACGTCGGAGACCATTCAAACAACTCCCCTTTTATGCCGAGGCCATGACACCATGAGGAGTCAGTCGTCTCTACACTTCATTGTAGGTAAGACCTCTGCAACCTCGCTCCTGTTTCCCCCCTACCTTAGTATATTATATCATATATTTCTATATATATATAAGGTACAGTTCAGTGTCAACTAACGCATAGAAGGCCTGCCCCATCCTTATAAGTGTTATTAACGGGAGTCGTCTCTACACTTCATTGTAGGCCGACATCTTGTCCTTGACGGAAAAGGCCACATGGTACTATGAATCCACACCACAACTCATTACTCTCACATTTTCTCCCCTATATATATATCTTCCAGGTGTAATTATAAATATTCAGCGGTATATTACTTAAGTGAAGGATAATTCATTAGTAGGATTCAGTGAGGAGGGTTTATGCTCATAAGAGCTTCCCTTCATCAGATAGGAAGAGCTTACCTGTCAGCACATAGGAAGAGCTTCCTGTATCAGGGTGTAAAGTTTTTTCTTACATCCGATTAGAGTTTTTCCGGTGTTGGATTAACCCTTATATGTTGTATGTGATCTCAAGCAAGAGACATACTATTTCAGTATGAATAAATAGGATGATGTTTTCAAATATAGTTCTTGTGTTTATTATAAAACCCCAGGTGATTATTCTGTGTTAGGACAGTAATTCCCCACACTTCCAAAAGAGTCAGCCTTACTCGGTATAGTTCCACGTATCAATTACGACTACCAAAATAACTCTAATCTTAATATTTTTCAAACGCGCCCAGGGAGTTTCCTAGAGAACTACTGTAATGCCCATTATTCGGGAGAGATAGTATGAGAATTATTATCATATAATTCCGAGTTATGTCTTGTAAGCAGTTAATTTTTTAGTTTCACGGGTGACTCATCGCCCTTCTTTCTAAACCGCCATTTTGTTATTTTCTTTCGTTCATTCCCCCCGCCATTCCTTTCCCTTTCTCCACTCCCCCCCCCGAAATGCCGTATGCGAGTCAAAAATTCGTGGGATAATTTTTCCCCGCGATAAAGTGATAACTAATGAGTTCAAATCTTTTCATCTTTCCCCAGCTATCTGATCAGATCGAGGAACACTCCTAGATTTTAATGTCTTTCAAAATAATCCCCATCGTTATCGATCATGTTCATACATGGACGTGTTAGTAAAGTTATGCCCTAAATTGAAAGTTACCAAATTTCTATGCAACACCTTCCAACCCTCTCACTTTTGAAAACGCGTTCGGACTGTCGACATTAAATATAAAAAAAACCCTTCTTGGGTATTAGTTTAAAAAAAACATATTAATTCTTCTATTTTCAAAATAGCAGGTCTGTATTATAGGCAGCCTTGTCTTGGGTTTACACGAGTTTCATTATTTAATTAGTTAGTTTGTGATTATAAGCTCTTCATTTGAGGTCACGTCTAGACCATTCAAACGATTCCCCTTTTTCTGCCTCGGGCGGGGTAACTCCGTGAGACGCCAGTCTCCACACACTTCCCCAGGTAAGAGTAACAAATTCCGCTCCTGTTTTCCCCCCCCCCCTTTCCTTGTTATCTATATTTCAAATATGGGTATCTATGTTTTAGTTTACCTCGTAAAGGGGGTTTCTACCCATCCTTAAAAAGTATTATAACGAGTCTCCACACATCCTTTCCCCAGGGAGAGGCTTCAACGGGAGTGATTCACTCCTTCCTCTTCAAGCCACATTGGTCTTGTGAAAAACACAAAAAAAAATTTCATTACTCTCAATTTTCTCCCCTATATATATATCTTCCACGTATAATTATAAATATTCAGTGGTATTTAAACTTAAGTGAAAGAAAATTCATTAAAAGGATTCAGTGAGGAGAGTTATCCCTCATAAGAGCTTTCTTTCATCAGATTAGGGAGAGCTTCCCGTATGGGGGGTTTGTAAAGTTTTTTTCTTAAATCCAAATTAGAGTTTTCCGGTGTTGGTTTAAAACCCTTATTTTGTATGTGATCTTCAAGCAAGAGACATACTATTTCAAGTATGAATAAATAGGATGATGTTTTCAAATATAGTTCTTGTGTTTATTATAAAACCCCAGGTGATTATTCTGTGTTGGACAGTAATTCCCCACACTTCCAAAAGAGTCACCCTTTACTCGGTATAATTCCAACGTATCAATCCCCGTACCAAGATAAATCTAATATTAATATTATTCAAAACGTGCCCAGGGAGTAACCCAGTGAACTACTCGCCTGAACTGGTGGCAGCACCCCCTTAACTTCATACCCTGTTCCCTTAACCTAAACCCCTTACCCCTTCCCCTTAAATACATCCCCCATTTCAGTACTCTCCGCAGTGAGACGTGGTCAAACTATAATCACATAGTGAAGTCATAAGACTAATTTTAAATCCTCCATTCAAGTTGTAATCTAATGAAAAATTTTAATCAAGTAATTTTCATTCAAGTAACATGACCAGTTGTAAACTCCCCCATAGGAGTTACCAGCAAAAACCACTGGTAGTTTTGTGGTGAGAATTTTTCTTTGTATCGGTCATAAGATACAATAAGTTTATTAAAACCCATTTCAAAACCCACAAATTCAGGCAACCCCCACTACCGCTGAGCTGGTGGCAGCATCCCTTAAACCAACCCTGTTCCCTTAACCTAAACCCTTACCCCTTTCCCCCTTAAATACACCCCCCATTTCAGTACTCTCCCCCAGTGAGAAGTGGAACAAACTATAATCACATAGTGAAGTCATAAGACTAAGTTAAATCCTCCATTCAAGTTGTAATCAAATGAAAAATCAAAAATCAATTAATATCTTTTCAAGTAACGTTGCCCAGTTATACACTCCCCATAGGAGTTACCAGCAACACACTGGTAGTTTTGCGGTGGGGGATTTATTTGTACGGTCATAAGATACAATATTCATTTAAAGTCTTTCGAAACCCCCAAAAATTCAGGCAACCCCACTGGGATTTATAGCGGTGGGATGTTATTTCCTAAAAATAACAGCAACAGAATCTCACCTGGGAAAATAAATAGCAAGATAGTCAAATTTCAGTAAATTTCATATAGTAATCGATCATTATAGTAGGCCATTAAGATCTCCCCCCTATAAACCAAAAACACCCTACACACATGAACCATGAACCATGTGGCAGTGAGCTGTAAGAAGTCCGTCCCCCCTTTCGCCCCGCCGCCGCCCTTCAGGGCCCTGCCGCGCGCCTAGCAGCCACGCCGCCGCCGCCGCGCCCTTCACCACTTCAGCGCACCTCGACGCCACGCTCGCCTCAACTCCGCCCCCCTTTCAAAAGCCAAAACGTCACTACAGCCTGCCGCGCGCCTCGACGCCATGCTCGCCTCAACTCCCCCGCCCTTCAATAGCCAGCCGCCGTAGCCGCTGTTCCGTAGCCGCATCTAGCCGCCCACACACGCCTCGACACCACCACCATGGCCAAGAAAGGACGTGAAGCCGCCGTCGGGAGGGAAGTCTTGGATCTCTCTCAGCCTACCCACTGACGTCGTCATGAGTTACGATAATAACCCCAGCGCTAAGAACATTTACATCATCGCCGCTGTGAGCGACATCGTGGACGCCACCTCCAAGAAGGGAGACACAAAACTCAGGCAAGGATACTTTCTTAGTTCCCAAGACCTAGAGGAGTTTCCAGACAAGAAAATGGTTACCTTCTCGGTTGTCCCGTCCCCTAAGGTAGCCGAGTCATACAGCGCCATAATATCCATCCACCGTCTGACCAAGGACGCCAGCGACGTTTGCTGCGTCGATAGCAAGGAGCTCGACGAAAATCTGCTTCCGAACTTCAAGCTTCAAAACCCGCCCTACGGGACCTCCTAGAAGATAATCCAGGAGTGTTCAGTGCAGTGTTAGTTATGCTTTAGTTAAATGTTAGAAAATAAAGGGGAAGAATTATTTTAAAACAGAACTTTGAAAATTTATTTTAATGAATTTGAAAGGTTTTTACCACTCGGTCAAGGGTAGTTGTATTGTCCCCCCGGTTATTACTTTTGGGGAAATCAATTCGAAAAGTGTTAAATGTAAAACATTGACCAGGCTTCAAAAACAAATTGAGGGTTAGTATGTTCTTAATATATCCAGGTAAGGGGTTGATTGGGGATACCAGTCTCTCATGAATTTCATTAACAGACTCAGTCTGGTTGGGTGAGTCTTCAAGGTATTTATTCAAGTTACAATCAACACGGACTTGTGGTGTATTCAGGTGAAGATTAAGCGAAAAGTGTTAAATGTAAATTTTTGGGAGTCAAGGGTAGTGTAGTGTCAGGACTAGATGAAACAATTTGGTCTAGGAGGAATTCTCATGTCTAGAAGTCGAAGTGTCTGGTTTCACGGGCTCAGCCGGGTTCAGGGGGGAGGAGTATTTTAATTCGAGTAGGTAGTACTGCTTCTCAATTCACAGTCAACCAGCTTGCGGTGTGGCGGGCTTTCAGGGACGCGTAGGCACTCGTTTTTAAAACCCTGAGAGTAGCCGGCGAGCACCATGGGACGAACTTTGCGTTAAAAAAGGTAGGGCCTGAGTCAGGATTCGACACCCACGCACTACCCAGGTATCAGGTTGATTGGGATATTTCCTTTCATTGGATATTCGTGTAATCTAAACACAAGCAGACCCCGTTTTCAAAGAACAAAAGGGAATTTCCATTAAATTCACTCTAAATTCGTCCACACACACCTCCTCTTGGGCGCAGCTTTAAAACGGAAACACGATCCGTGAGTAGTTAATTTGATATTGAAGAATTTAATTTTCCGGAGAATAGACGTGTGTAATGCCATTATTCGGGAGAGATAGTTTTGAGATTATTATCATTAAATTCCGAGGTATGTCTTTTAAGCAGTTTATTTTTTAGTTTCACGGGTGACTCATCGCCCTTTTTTACACCGCCCTTTTTTTCATCTTTTTTCCTTTCCTACGCGCCATTTTTTATCTTCTTTCGTTCATTCCCCGCCATTTTTTTATTCCTTTCTCCACTCCCCTCCCCCGACATGCCGGGTGCGAGTCAAAATTCGTGGGGATAATTATTCCGCGATCAGTGATAAACTAATGGGTTCAAAAACTTTTCATCTTTCCCCAGCTATCTGATCAGATCGAGGAAAAACTCCTAGATTCAATGTCTTTCAAAAATCCCCATCGTTATCGATCATGTTCATACATGGATGTGTTAGTAAAGTTATGCGCTAAATTGAAAGTCTACCAAATTTCTATGAAACACTTCCATACCCTCTCACTCTTGAAAACGCGTTCGGACGTTGACATGAAAAGTAAACCCCACCCTTCTTGGGTATTAGATAAAACATATTAAATTCTTCTATATCAAAGTAACAGGGTCTGTATTATAGGCAGCCTTTTCTTAGGTACGCGAGTTTCATTATTTTAAAAAGTTATTTCGGGATTATAAGCTATTCATTTTATGGGCACGTCGAGACCATTTAAACAATCCCCTTTTATGCCGAGGGCCATGACACCCTGAGGAGTCAGTCGTCCTACACTTCATTTTAGGTAAGACCTCTGCACCTCCTCCTGTTTCCCCCTACCTTAGTATATTATATCTATATTTTTTATATATATATATAGACAGTTTAGTGTCACTAACGCAATAGAAGGCCTGCCCCATCCTTATAAGTGTTAAATTTAAAGGGAGTCGTCTCTACACTTCATTGTAGGCCGACATCTTGTCCTTGACGGAAAAGGGCCACATGGTACTATGAATCCCCACCACAAAATCATTACTCTCACATTTTCCCCCTATTATAAATCTTCCAGGTGTAATTATAAAATTCAGCGGTATATTACTTAAGTGAAAGGATAATTTATAGTAGGATTCAGTGAGGAGGGTTATGCTCATAAGAGCTTCCCTTCATCAGATAGGAAGAGCGTACCTGTCAGCACATAGGAAGAGCTTCCTGTAATCAGGGGGTAAAGTTTTTTCTTACATCCCATTAGAGTTTTCCCGGGGTTGGATTAACCCTTATATGTTGTATGTTTATCTCAAGGGAAGAGGGCATATATTTCAGTATGAATAAATAGGATGATGTTTTCAAATATAGTTCTTGTGTTTATTATAAAAACCCCCGGGATTATTCTGTGTTAGGACAGTATTCCTCACACTTCCAAAAGAGTCAGCCTTACTCGGGATAGTTCCACGTATCAATTACGACTACCAAAATAACTCTAATCTTAATATTATTCAAACGCGCCCAAGGGGGGTTACCTAGAGAATACTCGCCTGAGCGGTGGCAGCATCCCCTTAATCACACCTGTTCCCTTAAAACCCAAACCCTTTCCCCTTCCCTTAAATACATCCCCAATTCAGTACTTCCGCAGTGAGAAATGGACAAAACTTAATCACATAGTGAAGTCATAAGGGCTAAGTTAAATCCTCCATTCAAGTTGTAATCAAATGAAAAATCATAATCAATTAATATCATTCAAGTAACGTTGACCAGTTATACACTCCCTAGGAGTTACCAGCAACACACGGTAGTTTTGCGGTGGGATTTTATTTTTATCGGTCATAAGATACAATATTCATTTAAAGTCTTTTCGAAGCCACAAAATTCAGGCAAAACACACTACTATAATGATCGATTACTATATGAAAATTTACTGAAATTTTACTATCTTGCATTATTTTCCCAGGTGAGATTCTGTTGCTGTTATTTTTTGGAAATGATATCCCCCCGCTATAGTCACCAGTGTGTTTCCCGAAACTCCTATGGGGAGTTTATACCTGGTCAATGTTACTGAGTGATTAATTGATTATGATTTTCATTTGATTACAACTTGAATTGAGAATTAAACTTAGTCTTATGACTTCACTATGTGATTATAGTATGAACACTTCTCGCTGCGGAGAGTACTGAAATGGGGGATGATTTAAGGGGGAAGGGGTAGGGGTTTTGGTTAAAAGGGGGAGGGGTTTAGGTTAAGGGAACAGGGTATGAGTTAAGGGGGTGCTGCCCACCCGCTCAGGCGAGTAGTTCTCTGGGGTTTCTCCCGGGGCGTGTTTGAATAATATTAAGATTAGATTTATCTTGGTAGTCGTGATTGATACGTGGGAACTATACCGAGTAAGGCTGACTCTTTTTGGAAGTGTGGGGAATTTCGTCCTAACACAGAATAATCACCCGGGGTTTTTATAAAAAACACAAGAATATATTTGAAACATCATCAATTTATTTCACCCTGAGACAATATTTCTGTTTGAGACCTTAGACACATACATAAACTATAATCTGGAACGGGCAAGCTTCTTTAGAGCATAACCTCCTCACAGAATCATTTTAGAACTACCACTATGTCCGTATCAACTGAAACACTAGGGGATACATGGAAAAATATATATATATAGGGGAGAAAATGTGAGAGTAATGAGTTGGTGTGGGGATTCACTGTACCATGTTGGGCCCGGGGACGAAGGAGCGAGGGGCACTCCCGTCGAAGCCTCTCTCTCTGCGGGAGGGTTGAGAGAGACTCGTCAATAATAATTATAAGGATGGGGCAGGTCTCCGTTACGTAGTGAAAACTAAACATCGGTACCATATTTGGAAATATAGATAAACAATATTTTTAACAAGGAAAGGGGGGGGGGGGGGAGAAAACAGGAGCGAACGTCGTGCGTTTACCTGCGGGAGGGTTGAGATGAGACTGGTGTCTCACGAGTTACCCAGAGCCCGCGGCAGAAAAAAAGGGGAATTGTTTGAATGGTCTAGACGTGACCTCAAATGAAAAAGCTTATAATCCCGAAAAACTAATTAAATAATGAAACTGTGTAAACCAAAAAAGGCGCATAATACAGGACCTGTACTTGATAAAGAAGAATTAATATCTTAACTAAATATCCGAGGAGGGTGTGTTACTGTTTATTAAAGGTCCGAAACGCGATTGAAGCGAGAGGGTAGAATGTGATAGAAATTTGGTAGACTTTCAATTTTAGCGTATAACTTAAAGAATCCTTATGAAACCCTGATCGTCACATGGGGGCTATTTGAAAGACATTAAGAATCTAGGAGTGTTCCTTGTAATAGGAGGGTGGGAGATGAAAAGGAATCCATTAGTTTTCATGATCGCGGAATTATTCCACGAATTTGACTGCAACGGCATGTCGGGGGGGGGGAGAATGAAAGAGGAAAGAAAAAAAGAAATGGCGGTAGGAAGAAGATGAGAAAATGGCGGATAAGAAAGGGCGATCACCCGTGAAACTAACAAAGTGAACTGCTTTCGAGACATTTAATCGGGAATTATATGATAAAAATTCTCATACTATCTTCCTGAATAAGGGCATTTACAAATGTACTTAAGTTTCAACCAGGAAATCTTTTTAAATAAACCAAAAGAATAAAGTAGAGGGTTTTTTTTTTTTGCAAAACCCAGTGAATTTCCCTGTTATGGGAAAAATTTCCCAAGTCCGAGAGAGTTTAGACTTACTCGGTATATAATAGTATCCCAGAATACCTAACTATTATTAAATCGTGTCAAGGGTAGACATAGGGAAAACCGCTGATGGGACAGCAATTCCACAAATAAGTCATTCCAATCAGTGTAACGGAAAGATTTATCGCCAGTGGAGAATATCTCAAAAATTCATCCAAAAACACAGGGCAAGACTTAAAAACCTGGATACACCAGGAGTCCCGTCAAGCCGTAAGGTTCCGGAAGTTCTCTATCCACATCAGAGACCGAAGAGTCGTGAAGCAGTGACCCGAGCTGCGGCGCATGTGGGGCAGCAGGCCAGAGACGGGTTATCGGGCTGGCCACCAGCGGGAGACCAATGCCCTTTCAGGTCTAAGAAGGGCAATGATGGACAGTTTTAGGCCAAGTAGAGGTTTGAGACTGTGTTGTGCCTGATAAACCAACTGATCAGAAAGAGTTCCCGCTGGTTTATTGGGAAAAATATTTTGCATGATGCAATACAAAAGGGACCAACCCCGACCACTGCGTATCATTTTAAGCATATTCGATAAGGGTGCAATATAAAAGTGAGATTTTGCATAGTAAGAAATGCCAAATCAAAAATGGAACAGATAAAATGTCTAGAAATTTATTTACATTGGAAATTGGCATGCCAAAGTTGAGAAAAATAATTTTTGTTATTTCGGCATAACCAATGGTAACGCTTGATCCTCTCACTACGCCATGTTGAGGGAGGGGTTCACCGAAAAGGCCAGGCACCGCTCGGGAATCGAACCCGAAACCTTCCACTTGCCGGACGGACGTCCACTACGGTCGCCTCCGGTGACAACCCAACACAGAAAGGCTATTATGAGATTCTCAAAAAATATGCCGATGAAATTAATATTCACCAATCCAGCTCCCATTAAATTTGCGAGAAACTTTTACATGGCGAAATCAATAGAAGGACATGCCATTAAACGTTTTTTCTGACTTTAAAATTGTTTCTATAATAAAATTCGGGTATTTTTCATATTGTTATAAGGACCCAATGCATTTTAAATTATCGATAAATCGTAAATAAAATAACAATCAATGAATTTGGGTAAAAAATTTTCCCGAAAAATTTGAAGGGGGGAAGTTTAAGTGAATGGCAAAATAAATTGTTGAAGAGTCATAACAGCTTTTTTTTTTTAGATGT
>JACEEZ010018754.1:0-2500 GCA_016584305.1 Chionoecetes opilio
CCAAAAACCCCCCCCCAAAAAAAAAAAAAAATTTTAACCCCCTATTTCACTTGAAATAAAGCAAAAATTTCTACTTACGGCAATAAATAAAATCAGGGGCGCCGACTGGCAATAGTTCATCGACTTTGCTCAGTCGTTCTGATGAAATTAATCAATCAGATCCATGCATAATAAACTTCCTTTCTCCATTTGGGCCACACAAAAAACCCCCTTTTTAAATTTTTTTTTTTTTTCTCTCTCTCTCTCTCTCTCTCCCCTCCTCTCTCTCTCTCTTCTCCTCCCTCTCTCTCTCTCTCTCTCTCTCTCTCTCCCCTCTCTTCTCCTCTCTTCTCTCTCTCTCTCTCTCTCTCTTTTTTTTTTTTGCTCTCTCCCCCTTTCTCTCTCTTCTTCTCTCTCCTTCTCTCCTTCTCTCTCTCTCTCTCTCTCTCTCTCCTCTCCCCTCTTTTCCCCTTTTCCTCTCTCTCCTCTCTCTCTCTCTCTCTCTCTCCTCTCTCTCCTCTTTCTCTCTCTCTCCCCCTCCTTTTTTTTTTTTTTGCTCTCTCTCTCCCCTCTCTTCCTCTCTCTTCACTCTCTCCTCTCTTCTCTTCTCTCTCCTCTCTCTCTCTCTTCCTCTCTCTCCCCTTTTCTCTCTTCTCTCTCTTCTCTCCTCTTCTCGTCTCCCCTTCTCTCCTCTCTCTCCTCTTCTTTTCCCCTTTTCCCTCTCTCTTCTCTCTCTCTCTTATTTTGCTCTCATTCCTCTATCTCTCTTTCTATCTCTTTCGATTTATATCTCTCTATCTTTCTCTATCTATCTATCTATCTCTCAACTTCTCCTTCTCTCAACCTCACTACCTCTCTCTCAACCTCACTACCTCACTCTCCCGCCCTCTCCCTCCCACAGGTACACCGTCCCGTGGGGGTGCGGGTACAGTCGTTCTGGTGTCACCGGGACTGGGAGGCCGTGACGCTCTGGCGGGCCTACGAAACCTACATGCTCGTGCTCGTCCTGCTACTCCCTACCCTGATCATGGCCTTCACCTACACGGCCATCGGGTATAAGCTTACTAAAGTGATGATTGAACGCTCGTCCATGATTAGTGGCTCCTCGCATAGGTACGTGTAGTTATATGTGTGTTACTTATATGTGTGTTACTTATATGTGTGTTACTTATATGTATGTTTTGGGAGAGCAGGACAGGTTGCATGGAGGGTAGGTTGCATCATTGCCTCTAACTGTCATTAATTTTTTTTATTATTATTATTGTTGTAGCTGTAGTAGTAGTTTATAGTAGTCTTAGTAGTAGTAGTAGTAGTAGTCGTAGTAGTCGTTATTAAACGATGTACTTGTTATAACCATGCGAGGTTGGAGGCAAATGATGCAACCTACCCTCGATGCCACCTTCCCGCTCTCCGCTACTTGTGTATGTGTGTGTAGAGAGAGGGAGAGAGAGAGAGAGAGACAGAGAGAGAGAGAGAGAGAGAGAGAGAGAGAGAGAGAGAGAGAGAGAGACACTTACTGTCTTAACTTATTCATCTTTTAAGCCATGTGTATAATTGATAACTGTCTAAATTAAAAACAATGTGTGTGTGTGTGTGTGTGTGTGTGTTGGTGTGTGTGTTTGTGTGTGTGTGTGTGTGTGTGTGTGTTGTGAAAGGGAAAGTGATGTATTCCACTCCCTATTTTCAGCTCAGGAGGCGAATCCACATCCCTTTGAATTCTGCAGAGGTGTCCATAGAAGCTCTCACTGATGACCGCATAAACGACAGGTGAGAAGAGAGAGGAGAGAGAGAGAGAGAGAGAGAGAGAGAGATAGGAGAGAGAGAGAGAGCGAGAGAGAGAGAGTAGATGGGAGTAGGGGACAACTATACTTAGATAGACAGATGAAGGATACCAAAGTAGAGAGAGAGAGAGAGAGAGCCAGAGAGAGAGATGAGAGAGAGGAGAGAGAAGAGAGAGAGAGAGATAGAGAGAGATCGCGAGTCTGAGGGGTTAGGGACACATATACTTTAGATCGGCCCGCTGACTGTATACATAGAGAGAGAGAGAGAGCAGAGAGGAGAGGAGAGAGAGAAAGAGAGAGCGAGAGAGAGAGAGACAGTCAACTTTTTCTCAATTATATTCAATCTATCTGTCTTTACTTTTTCTCTCTCATTTCATTCTCTTCTCCTTCCTTCCTTCCTTCCTTCCTTTCCCCCCTCCCTCCTTCCTTCACAGCCACGCACCACCACTCACCACCACTCATCTCTCCTTTCACTTCCTTCATTTAATTTCCTTTCTTTCATCCCTCCCTCTTCTCCCTCCCTCCTTCATCACCACCACTTACCACCACTAATCTCTCCTTCCACTTCCTTAATGTCCTTCCTTTCATCCACCCCTCCTTCCCTTCCTTCCTTCACCACCACCACTCATCACCACTCATCACCACTCCCAGATCGTGAACATGCTGTTTGTGATCGTGGTGTTGTTCATCACGTGCTGGGCGCCTGTGCTCATCACCAATCTGCTACAGGCGTGGGGCTA
>JACEEZ010018754.1:10000-135000 GCA_016584305.1 Chionoecetes opilio
CCTTGCTCTCTTCCCTCATCCTCCTTCTCTCCTCCTAAACCTCTCCCCCCCCCCTCTCAAACTCCCCTCGCTACCCCATCTCCCCTCCCTCTCTCCCTCACTCTTCTCCTCGTCCCTCCCTCAGGCGTCTCGGCTCTCATCCTCTCTCTCTCTCTCTCTTCCCTCTCTCTCTCGCCTCCCTCTCTGGCATCCCCTCCCTCCATCACGATCTCCCTCTCCTCTCCCCTCCCATCTCGCTCTCCTCCTACGTCTACAACCCCTCCTCTCTCCCGTCTGTCACTCTCCTCTCCTCCTCCTCTCTCTCTCTCTCCGCCCCCTCCTTCTCTCTCTCATCCCCCAGCTCCCCCCCCTCTCCCTCTCTCCCTCCCTCCTCCTCTCCTCCTCCATCCAACCCCCCTTCTCTCCTCCTGCCTCTATTCACTCGATCCATCCATCGCACCATCTCCCTCTCTCTCGTCGTCGTCCTCCCCCTCTCCTCTTCTGCTCTCTCTCTCTCCTCACACCTCCTCTGCCCTTCTCTCCCTCCTCTCTCTCCTCTTCCCTCCTCAATCCACCTCTCCCTCTCCTCCTCGTACATCCTTCCCGTCCTCTCTCTCTCCCTAACTCATGTCTCTCATCCGCCCTCTCTCCCCTCTCTCTCCTCTCCTCTCAAAAAACAACTGGTTTGTTCACAAATATAACAGATAATTTTTCTTGCTTAAAGATCTAAAATAGCTAGCTTGAAACTGGGGTTACAGGATGGTTTTAATACAAGCGATGTTTACACTCTTGACAATACTGTGATTACCTGCTTAACAAAGACATCCTAAACTTTTCTTAAGTCATTTGTATAAGCTATCTCAAATGTTTTAATATATAAATCGAAGGTTTATCTTACATAAAATTTCCAACATTTTTGAAACCCTAGATGGAAATATACTTGTATACTTTGAATAGAAAAAAGTAATGCTTGTGAAGGATTCCCGTTAACGTACGCAGACAGTGGTTAAATTTACCTGTAAAAACTTTGAAGCCTTTCCTCTAGGGTAGTAGTAGTAGTATTAGTAAGTAGTAAGTATTAGTAGTTAGTAAGTAGTAGTAAGTAGTAGTAGTAGGCAGCAGTAGTAGTAGTAGTAGTAGTAGTCGTAGTAGCAGTAGTATTAGTAGTAGTAAGTAGTAGCAGTAGTCGTAGTAAAACACAACATCCAAGGATCCTATAACTAAAACTCCTCGTATATTAGTATCATCCTTGTCGTCATGGTATAAAGTGTGGTAGCAAAATAATATGGGTGGATTTGTAGTAAGTAGTAGGAGGCTGTTCTCTCCCATCTTCCTCTCGTCCTTTCCATCTCCCTCCTTTCCTGCGGCCGGTCTTTTCTTTCTGCTCCTAGCTAACTCTCTCCTCTCTTTCTCTCCCCCCTCATCTCCTCCTCTTCTCTCTCAATCTTTCCCCCCTCCTTTCTCTCTCTCTCTCCCTTCTTTTGACGCTCTCTCCTTCCTTCTTCTCCCTCTTACCCCCTCCCCCTCTTCTCTTCTCCTCTCCCTCCTCTTCTCTCTCTTCCCTTCTTTCCTCTCTCTCGCACCCTCCGGCTCTCTTTCCCTTTCTTCTTCTCTCTTCTCCACCCTTTCTTTTTATCTCTCCCTTCTCTCTTCTTTCTTCTCTCTCTTTCCCTATCCCTCCTCTCTTTTCCCCCCCTTTCCTCTCTCTCCTCTTCTCCGTCTCTCTTTCCTCCTCTCCCTCTCTCTCTTTCCACACCCCTCATCTCTCTCCTCTGCTCTCTTTTTTCTTCCTCTCCTCTCTCTCTCCTCTAAAAAAAAAATTCTCTCTCTCTCCTGTCTCCTACTCTCTCTCCACCCTCCCTCTCTTCTTTCTCCTCGTCTCTTTTCCCCCCTTCTTCCTTTCTCCTTCTCTCTCTCCTTCCTCTTCCCTCTCCTCTCTATCCCTCCTCTCTCCTCCTCTCTCCCCTCTCTCTCTTCTCGTCTCCCTCTCTCTCCACTCTCAACCCTCTCTCTTCCTCGCCTCTCTCCTCCTCAGTCCATCATCTCTCTCATCTCCTCCTCTCTCTCTCGCTCTCTCCATCTCTCTCTCTCTCTCATCTCCTCCTCTCTTCCTTCCTCTCTCTCATCTTCGTCTCTCTCCCTCTCATCCTCCTCCCTCTCCTCTCTCTCACTCACTCTCTCTCCCTCTCTCTCGCCTCCTTCTTCTCAATCTCTCTCTCCTCCGCTCCTCTCCTCTCTCTCTCTCTCATTCTCTCTTCCTCTCTCTCCTTCTCTGCTCTCTCCCTCTCTCTCTCCTCATTTCCTCCTCTCGTCTCTCCTCTCTCTTTCTCTCATTCTCTCTCTCATCACCTCTCTCTCTCTCTCTCTCTCTCTCTCTACTCCCTCTCTTCAATCTTTCTCTCTCCTCTATCTCGTCTTCTCCTCTCCCTCCTCTCTCCCTCCTCCTCTCTCCTCTCTTCTCCTAATCTTCTCGCCTCGTCTCCTCTCTCTCTCCACCTCTCTCTCTCTCTCTCATCCCAGCGTCCTCCTCTCTCGCACCTCCATCTCCCCCTTTCTCTCTCCCTTCTCGTTCCTCTCTCTCTCTCCTCCTCTCTCCTCCTCCTCTCATTCTCCCTCACCCTCTCCCCCTCCTCTCCTCTCCTCCTACCCCCTCATTCTCTCCTCTCCTCCTTCCTCTCCTTCTCTCTCCTTTCCCTCTCTAATCGTCCCCTCTCGGTCCCACCCATCTCTCTCTCTCATCTCCCTCTCGCTCGCCTCCCTCTCTCTCCCCACTTCCCTCTCCCTCTCCTCTTCTCTCCCCCCTCATCTTCATTCCACCTCTCGGTCTCTGTCCGTCTCTCTCACTCACTCTCTCATCCTCCTCTCTCTCTCCCCCGCTCTCCTCCTCCTCCTTCTTCTTCTCCTCTTCTCTCTCCTCTCCCTCTCCATCTTCCCTCTCTCTATCTCCTCTCTCTCCCTCCCTTCCTCTCTCTCCTCATCCTCTCTCCTCCTCTCCTCCCACCTCACTTCTCTCGCCTCTCATCTCTCCCTCTCTCTCCTCTCTCACTCTCTCTCTCTCCCCTCTCACTTTCTCTCTCTCTCTCCCATCTCCTCTCCTTCCTTCCTCTCCTCTCTCTCCCTCTCCTCTCTCTTCCCTCCCTTCTCTCTCCTCTCCATCCCTCCCCCTCTCTCTCTCTCCTCTCTCCCTCTTCTTTCCCCTCTCTCTCTCCCTCTCCTCTCTCTCTCTCTCCTCACAGTCCTCTCTCTCTCTCATCTCTCTCTCGCTCCGTTCTCTCCTTCTCGTCATCTCTCCATCTTCTCTCCCCGTCTCTCTCTCCATCCTCTTTCTCTCCAGTCCGTCCTCTCTCTCTCTCCTCACTCCTCTCTCTCTCTCTCTCCTCTCACTCCTCGTCTTCCTCTCTCTCCTCGTCTCTCGTCCTCAACAGCAGGTGAAGCAGGCAGGTGTCACTCTGATCAGCAACACCTTTTGTCCCCTTGGCGTCACAACACCGCCCATTATAGCTTGGCGGCGAGACGCAGGTAAGAGAGGACAACAGGCGACAACTAATGACTGCATCCATCTTTACACTCACCTGAAAAGGAAAACGAATGTGTTTCTACATAACAAACCTTCCTTTCACAGCCTTGTATCTTTCATGCGACTGTTATTTGTTAGCTCCAATTAATTCTTATCTGGGGTGTATTTACTTTACTGTGATATACGGGAAATTTATTATTATTATTATTATTATATATATATACGTATATATATATATATATATACTCATGGGGTTCCGTCTCTAAGGGCGTATCTATAGGATCTTGAAACATTGGGGGCTTTACCCAACCTAAAGATCTTTAAATTTTTACAGGACAATTTTCAGCAGTCCTTGCCTCCATGCCCCCCACTCTCACTTCTTCAACAAAGATATTTCAAAATATTCCTGAATCAGAAAAAATACTTTACAAATGCGTGTTTTTATCACTTATTGTGCCCACAGTTATTCATAAACACCTTGCATATACCAGCAGATTTAGTTGATCACGTTTAGATAATAATAATAATGATCATGATAACTACGCTAATAATCGTAATAATAATAACAACAAATAGTGCATAAAAAGTCTACAGAGATAGTTAAACGCGGCAAGGCGTCACCGCAGAGTGTTTCTGCCACATCCTCTCTAGCCGCTGTCCTACGCTCACTCGTCGCACAGCCGGAGCTTCTCGGGGCTACACTCTCCGCATGTACACTCTCGCAGCCGAGCTTCCGCTACAAACGCTCGCGCCCACTTCTCGCTACACTCTCGCAGCCGAGCTTCTCGCTACACTCTCGCAGCCGAGCTTCTCGCTACACTCTCGCAGCCGAGCTTCTCGCTACACTCTCGCAGCCGAGCTTCTCGCTACACTCTCGCAGCCGAGCTTCTCGCTACACTCTCGCAGCCGAGCTTCTCGCTACACTCTCGCAGCCGAGCTTCTCGCTACACTCTCGCAGCCGAGCTTCTCGCTACACTCTCGCAGGCGAGCTTCTCGCTACACTCTCGCAGCCGAGCTTCAAGTTAAAGCGAAGGCCGAGCTTTAAAATACTTAGTTAAAATACTTGAAGTTAACAGTTCTTCCTTCTGTCTGTCTTGGCTCACGCCCCCCAGGTGATTACCCACGCCCCCCAGGTGATGACCCACGCCCCCCAGGTGATTACCCTACGCCCCCCAGTGTGATGACCCACGCACCCCCAGGACCCACGCCCCCCCTCAGGTGATGACCCACGCCCCCAGGTGATTACCCACGAGGCCCCCCCAGGTGATGACCCACGCCCCCCAGGTGATTTTGAGTACCCACCGCCCCCCAGGTGATGAACCCCACCACGCCCCCCAGGTGATGACCCACAGCCCCCCAGGTGGGATTACCCAACGACCTCCCAGGTGATGACCCCCGCCCCCCAGTGAATTGCCCACGCCCCCCATGTGATTTACCTAACCCCCGCCCCCACAGGTTAGGAATCAGCTGCTCTAGGGTAAGATTTACGTGTTCAATATTTTCATGTTTCAAGGTTTTTCTTTTTTTTCCTACCGGTAAAGTCTCGGTTGAAGGAGTAGAGGGTGGGGAGGAGCCTTCCCTGTACTATCCTATTTCTCTCATTAGATTAGAATAATTAAATGTGTAGCTTATCATCAATACCTCGTCAAAATGAATAGTTTAAAACTGTTTGTGTTCCTGTTGTGTTTCCTCGTGCTCCCTCCTCCTCTCTTGACGCCTGCCGGAGCACTCACTGACAGTGGGGGTAAACAAACAAGAGGTAGGCTGTGTGGGGTCCTAGGTGTGCAGGGTATTGAGGCATCTGTGCATAGGCGAATTACTGAGGGCAGGAATGTAGTGTGTGAGGCATCCTGTAGGCTCAAATACATAAGAATGCTGGAGTTTATAATTAAGGGTGTGTGTTTGGAGTAATTTTTTTTTTTTTTTTTTTTTTCAAAAATTTTTCCTTTGTCCTCTCTCCTTTCTTCTCTTCTCTTACTCTCTCTCTCTCTTTTCCTCTTCCCTTTCTCTTCTCTATTTCTTCCCCTTTTTTCTTTCCCCTTCCTCTCTCTCTCTCCTCTCATACACTTATTAAAAATTTTATCATGATCATTATTATTATCATTTCAATAGATTATACAGTACCTGTATAGTTTTAGTAATGTTATAGCATATTTGTGAAGATATGCTGTAGTAAACTAAGATGTAGGTGGGTGGTGTGGTGGGGGTTTGGTGGTGTGGTTGGTGGGGTTGGGGGTGGGGGTGGTTGGTGGTGTGGTGGTGGTGGTGGTGGGGTTTGGGTGGTGGTGGTTGGGGGTGGTAGGGGGGGTTTTGGGGGTGGTTGGGGGTGTGGTGGGGGTGGTGTGGTGGGGGTTTGGGGGGGTTGGGGTGGGGGTGGTGGGGTGGTGGGGTGGTGGGGTGGGGGGGGGGTGGGGGGTGGTAGTGGTGATTTTCCTGTAATATATCGAACAACAAACCCTTTTTAATTTCCCTTTCGTAGTAGCATAGTGTAGTAAAATTAGAGTAGAAAGGGCAGTAGTAGTCATCATCATCATCATAATTCTTTTTTGATAACTACAAGGAGCTGTTACGTATTACATATCCAAAAAGAAAGAAAATTTTCATGACAAAGGAAGTGGAACTGTCTCAATTGGGCGTGGTTTGAACCCAAGTTTTTGCAAAATTACATCCATGCTATTAAACTAAAAAAATTATTAAATTTTGAAAAAAATTTCAAAAAATTTAAAAGACTAAAAAAAAAAGAGAGAGAGGAGAGAGAAGAGAGACTGCATGTTTGTACTTTTCATCTAAATTTTTATAAAGTTTAGAAGCCAAATTACCCCCGTACCTCCTTTTTAAAATTTTAAAAAAATTTTTTTTTTTTTAAAAAATTTTTTTTGCCCTTTTTTTTTTTTTTTTTTCTTCCTCCTCTTCCCTCTCTCTTCTCTCTCTCCTCTCTCTCTCTCTCTCTCTCTCTCTCCTCTCTCTCTCCCTCTTCCTCCTCCTTTCTCTCCTCTCTCACTTCTCCTCTCTCCTCTCTCCTCCCCCTCTCTCTCTCTCTCTCTCTCTCCTCTCTCTCAAAAAACAAAGGTTTTTTTTCAAATATAAAAAAGAATAAATTTTTTTCTGGCTTAAAGATTAAAAAGCTAGCTTGAATGTTGTTACAGAGGGGTTAAAAAAGGTTTTTCATCTTTGCAATAGGTTTCTGCTTAACAAAAGGAATCCAAATTTCTTAAGTGCTTTGTATAAGCTATCCAATGTTTTTAAAAATTTTAACCGATTTTTTTTCTTACATAAAATTCCACATTGAAAGCTAGATGGAAACTGTAATACTTGAATGAAAAAGTAATGCGTGAATGGTTTCCCTTTAAAAACTTACCGAAAGACAGGTTAAATTTACTGAAAAAAACTTTGAACCCTTTCCTTAGTAGTAGTAGAGTAGTAGTAAGTATAGTAGTAGTATTAAAATAGTAGTAAGTAAGTAGTGTTGCAGTAGTAGGTGATTTGGGAGTAGTAGTAGTAGTAGCAGTAGAAAAGTAGTATAGTAGTAGTAGCAGTAGTAGTAGTACATCAAGGATACAAATACTCGTTATAGTATTTGTCTAATGGTATAGTGGTAGAAGTAATAGGGTGTTTGTAGTAGTGTAGGGGGATCTCCTCTTTTTTCTCTCCTTTTTCTCTCTCTTTCTCCCCCCTTTCTTTCTTCTCATCTCTCTCCTTCTCGCTCTTTTCCCCCCTTTCTCTCTCTCCTCTTCTCTCTCTCTTCTCCCTCTTCTCTCTCTCCTCTTTTCTCTCTTCCTCTTCTCCCACTCTCTCTCTTCTCCTCTCTCTCTCTCCTTTTCTTTTCCCCCGCCCCTCTCTCCCCCTCCCCCTTTTTTTGAAAAAAAACAGGCGGGTGTCACTCTGATCAGCAACCCCTTTTGCCCCCCTTGGCGTCCCACCGCCATTATAGCTTGGGGGCGAGACGCGGTTAAGAAGGAAAACAGGCGACAATAATGACTGCTCCATCTTTACACCACCTGAAAAGGAAAACAAATTTGGTTTTCACATAAAAAAACCTTCCTTTCACAGCCGATTTTCAGCGACTTTTATTTTTACTCCAATTAATTTTATCTGGGGGTTTTTATTTACGTGATATACGGGAAATTTATTTTTATTATTATTATTATAATATTAACGTAATATAAGATATTATACTCTGGGGTTCCGTCTCTAAGGGGTATCATGGGATCCTTGAAAATTGGGGGCCCCCAAACCTAAAGATCTTTAAATTTTTACAGGACAATTTTCAGCATCCTTTTGCCTCCATGCCCCCCCCCCCCCTCTCACTTCTCAAAAAAAGATTTTTCAAAAATTCCGAACAGAAAAAATCTTTTTCAAAACGTGTTTTTACCTTATTGTGCCAAGTTATTTTAAAAAACCTTGCATATACCAGCAGATTTGTTGTCACGTTTTTGATAAAATAAAAAAAATATGATAACTACGCTAATAATCGTAATAATAAAAAAAACCAAATAGTGCCTAAAAAAGTCCACAGGTAGTTAAACGCGGGAAAAGGGGTCCCCAGGTTTTCTGCCAACTCGCTAGCGACTTCCTACGCTCACTCTCGCAGCCGGCTTCTCCTACACTCCGCAGCCAGTTTTTGCTACACTCTGCAGCCGAGCTTCTCCGGGCCCCTTTTCCCCCCCGCCCGAGTTTTCTCGCTACACCCTGGGAGCCGAGTTCTCGTACACTCCGCAGCCGAGCTTCTCGCTACATCTCGCAGCCGGCTTCTCGCTACACTCGGGGCCCAGCTTCTCGCTCCTCTCGCAGCCGAGCTTTCAATTAAAAGCGAAGGCCCAGGTTTTAAAATACAAAGTTTTAAAAAACTTGAATTTAAAAGTTTTTTCCCCCCGTCTGTCTTTGGCTCACGCCCCCCAGGTGATTACCCACGCCCCCCAGGTGATGACCCACGCCCCCCAGGTGATTACCCACGCCCCCCAGGTGATGAACCCACGCCCCCCAGGTGATGACCCACGCCCCCCAGGTGATTACCCACGCCCCCCAGGTGATGACCCACGCCCCCCAGGTGATTACCCACGCCCCCCAGGTGATGACCCACGCCCCCCAGGTGATGACCCACGCCCCCCAGGTGATGACCCCACGCCCCCCAGGTGATGACCCACGCCCCCCAGGTGATGGCCCACGCCCCCCAGGTGATTACCCCCCGCCCCCCAGGTTAGGAATCGCTGCTCTAGGTAGAAGATTTACGTTCAATATTTTCATGTTTCACGGTTTTCTTTTTTTCCTACCGGTAAAGTCTCGGTTGGAGGGAGGAGAGGGTGGGGAGGAGCCTTCCCCTGTACTATCCTATTTCTCTCATTAGATTAGAATAATTAAATGGTGTAGCTTATCATCAATAACCTCGTCAAAATGAATAAGTTTAAAACTGTTTGTTGTTCCTTTGTGTTCCTCGTGCTCCTCCTCCTCTTCTTGACGCCTGCCGGAGCATCAGCTGACAGTGTAAACAAACAAGAGGTAGGCTGTGTGGGGGCCTAGGTGTGCAGGGTATTGAGGCATTCTGTGCATAGGCGATTACTGGAGGGCAGGAGGTAGTGTGTGAGGCATCTGTAGGCTCAAATAAGCAAGATAAGATAGGCTGGAGTATTATAATTAAGGGTGTGTGTTTGGAGTAACCTTTTCCTTTACGTGTGTGTGTGTATGTGTGTGTGTACACTACTGCTATACGATGCCAGACTCTATTATGACCCAATGACCTTATCTGACCTTCCTTGTATTCCTTCAGCCACCTAGACAAGCAGTCGTCCCTCGTTGCATCATCCACCCAGCCATACTCATCCACCACAGCCACACTCAGACAGCCGGTTCCTTAGTCGTCCTCACGTCTGTCTCTCAGTCATCCTTCAGTCAGCCGTCAGTCACCCTTCAGTCAGCCGTCAGTCATCCTCGCACTATGGCTCAAAGTCTGGCCAACGGAGTGACGGCAGATTCGCCCGAGGAAGAATTCAGGTAACACACACACACACACACCAGACACACACACACACACACACACACACACACAGACACACACACACACACACACACACACACACACACACACACACACACACACACACACACACACACACACACACACACACACACACACACACACACACACACAGACACACGCATAAACACACACACCACACACAAGTACAGAGGTTTTTTTAAGAAGAAATATGATGAAATAGTAACAAATGATAGGGTGTAACGGTAACACTGCAGTTTAGTACAATATCCAGGTGACAGGGAGTTTCGTACACAAGTTGTTTCGTACCCAGGTTTTGTTAGTTGTTTCGTACACTGATTTTGAGTTTTTTCATACATACCTGGTGTCGTTTCGTAACTCTAGTAATCAAGTTCAACTCTGAGCTGAGTGTACGAAACGACTATGGTTTCATATAGACTAAGAAACAACTTTGGTGTACGAATCTACTGGTGTACGAAACAACTTGTGTACGAACTGACTGCACCCCAATACTCCCTATCGACCAATACTCTCCTGACATAACAGGGGGGACTGCCTTCCCTCTTCCCATAGCTATTGCACTCCACCACCTCTTCCTCCACCCCCCACACAGGTTCTCCTCCGACCTCAGCCTGGAGGACATACGCACGGAGCAACACAGGTTCTGTCGGGAGAGGGATTGGCTGCAGTTCCACCCGCCACGCAACGTCCTGCTGGCTCTTGTGGGGGAAGTTGGGGAGCTGTCTGAGTTGTTCCAGTGGCGCGGGGAGGTGAGTAGGGGAAGATCAGGGGCGTTGGGGAAGATCAGGGGCGTTGGGGAGGTGAGTAGGGGAAGATCAGGGGCGTTGGGGAGGTGAGTAGGGGAAGATCAGGGGCGTTGGGGAAGATCAGGGGCGTTGGGGAGGTGAGTAGGGGAAGATCAGGGGCGTTGGGGAAGATAAGGGTGTTCAGTTCAGTTCAGTTCAGTTGTGGGTCGGGAGTCAGGCCTTTTTCATGGGCACTCCCTGACGTGTTTCTTCTCGCTGTCTGGATCTTGAGTTAGTTGTGTTCTCTTATTCTGTCTTTTAATTTCTTTCTCTTTCTTTCCTCTTATTTTCTCTGGTCATCCAAAAACTGTTGATTGTTCTTTTTGCTTCTTCCACACAGCGCTTGGCTGTATTTAAATACATGTATTTAAATACATTTGTGTATTTATAAATGTATTTATAAATACATTGGTTGTCATGTGTTTAAATACAGTATTTAAATACTTTTATGAGTATTTAAATACATTGTATTTAAATACTCATAATATATAAATGTAAATACTTTTTTATCTGTTAATTTGGCCATAAACCCGCCCCACTATCTGGCAACCCTGATGTTACAGTGAACCAGGGTTTTCACTGCCAAGGCAACCCTGATGTTACAGTGAACCAGGGTTTTCACTGCCAAGGCAACCCTGATGTTACAGTGAACCAGGGTTTTCACTGCCAAGGCAACCCTGATGTTACAGTGAACCAGGGTTTTCACTGCCAAGGCAACCCTGATGTTACAGTGAACCAGGGTTTTCACTGCCAAGAGCAACCCTGATGTTACAGTGAACCAGGTTTTCACTGCCAAGGCAACCCTGATGTTACAGTGAACCAGGGTTTTCACTGCCAAGGCACCCTGATGTTACAGTGAACCAGGGTTTTCACTGCCAAGGCAACCCTGATGTTACAGTGAACCAGGGTTTTCACTGCCAAGGCAACCCTGATGTTACAGTGAACCAGGGTTTTCACTGCCAAGGCAACCCTGATGTTACGTGAACCAGGGTTTTCACTGCCAAGGCAACCCTGATGTTACAGTGAACCAGGGTTTTCACTGCCAAGGCAACCCTGATGTTACAGTGAACCAGGGTTTTCACTGCCAAGGCAACCCTGATGTTACAGTGAACCAGGGTTTTCACTGCCAAGGCAACCCTGATGTTACAGTGAACCAGGGTTTTCACTGCCAAGGCAACCCTGATGTTACAGTGAACCAGGGTTTTCACTGCCAAGGCAACCCTGATGTTACAGTGAACCAGGGTTTCCACTGCCAAGGAAATGTCCTCATTTTAAGGAAATTTAGGCGTGAGAAGGAAATTTCTAAGGAAACCCAAAATCTAAGGAAATCCTAGGAAATCCATTTTTTTCGGACATGTTAAAATGTGTGTGTATTTAAAATGTATTTACAAATGTATTTAAATACATTGATGTATTTAAATACATTTGATGTATTTAGTATTAAGTATTTAAATACATTTGTAAAATGTATTTAGTATTTAGTATTTTAAATACATTCAATGTATTTAGTGCCCAGGTCTGCCTCCACATTCCCATCTTCAAACAAATACTCCCCCACGATATCCTCTTCCTCCTCTAGGTAAGGTTGTTGTAGCCTCTTCCTCCTCTAGGTAAGGTTGTTGTAGCCTCTTCCTCCTCTAGGTAAGGTTGTTGTAGCCTCTTCCTCCTCTAGGTAAGGTTGTTGTAGCCTCTTCCTCCTCTAGGTAAGGTTGTTGTAGCCTCTTCCTCCTCTAGGTAAGGTTGTTGTAGCCTCTTCCTCCTCTAGGTAAGGTTGTTGTAGCCTCTTCCTCCTCTAGGTAAGGTTGTTGTAGCCTCTTCCTCCTCTAGGTAAGGGTTGTTGTAGCCTCTTCCTCCTCTAGGTAAGGTTGTTGTAGCCTCTTCCTCCTCTAGGTAAGGTTGTTGTAGCCTCTTCCTCCTCTAGGTAAGGTTGTTGTAGCCTCTTCCTCCTCTAGGTAAGGTTGTTGTAGCCTCTTCCTCCTCTAGGTAAGGTTGTTGTAGCCTGGCACTTTTCTTTCTTTCATTATTGTAGGCTGGCCACCATAGCAACAAATGATTGAAGTCTTCCTTATCTGGGTTCTTTGCCTTGTTTACCCTTTGTTTTCCTCCTCCTCAAATTCTTATTCTCGTTGTGGTGGTGGTGTTGTTGGTTGTGGTGGTGGTGGTGTTGGTTGTGGTGGTGTTGTTGTTGGTTGTGGTGGTGGTGTTGGTTGTGGTGGTGGTTGTGGTGGTGGTGTTATTTGCCTTCTTGTTTTCTGCATTATTAGTTTCAGTCTTTTGTAACTTAAAGTGTTCTATGTGTTACTTTTCCCCTCCTCCTCCTCCTCCTCCTCTTTTTCTTCTTTATCTACTTCTTTGTCTTCATCTTCATCATCCTCTTCTCCCTCCTATTCTCACTCCGTCTCTTCCAGTACATATGCATCCACCCCAAACATTCTAAGAAAATATTTTAGAGAAGAAAAAGTCAAAGATTGAGAAATTTAAGAGAAGAAAAATTTTAAAGATAATTTTAGAGAAGAACATTTTTATTTATAGAAGAATTTTTTTTAAAGAATTTTAGCGAAGAAAAATTTTAAAGAAAATTCTAAAGAAATTTTTTATTTAGGGAAGAAAAAACTGTAGGTACAAACATAAATACTACAGAAACAGTTCCCTACAAGTATACCTCAGTCCCTGTATACTAACAAGGCACACACACACACGCCCTAACACCCCTAACCCTATGTACACACACACACACACACACACCCTAACAAGGCACACACACACACACCCTAACATCCCTCACCCTATGCACACACACACACACCCTAACAAGGCGCACACACACACACCCTAACACCCCTCACCCTATGCACACACACACACACCCTAACAAGGCACACACACACACACACACCCTAACAACCCTCACCCTATGCACACACACACACACACACCCTAACACCCCTAACCCTATGCACACAGGTCTGCCGCGGTCTCCCAGAATTCTCCGCCAACGACAAAATGCGAGTGGGCGAAGAACTGAGCGACGTGTTGATCTACCTGGTGGACTTGGCGGAGCAGTGCAGAATCGACCTTCCGTCCGCCGTCCGGGACAAGATGCAGAAGAACACACTCAAATACCCCGCCAGCAAGGTGTGCGGACGCAGCGACAAATACACCTGTTACCTGGAGGAGGGTGCGGAGGAGGTGCCGGCCGAGTTGGGGGTGAAGAGTGGCGGTGGGGGAGGCGTCGAAGAGAGGCAGAGGGAGGAAGGGGACGGGAGCGAGTGACTGGGATCCTGCGCTAACCTGGCGTCCTGTCTCTGTCTGTTGTCCGGCTGGGTGATTTTCTTCATCTGTTTGACGGTTTTTCTGCTCTGGTTCGCCATCAAGTATTTAGACTAGGAAGCGTCTCTTTCTCTCTCTCTTGTAAGTCTCTCGCTTCTTCTTTCTTGTTCCTTTTGTGTTTAGGTTAGTGATGTGTGTTTTTGTTTTTCATTTGCGTGATCTTTTTCTCTTTCATTTTCTTGGTTTTTTCCTTTTTCTCTTTCATTTTCTTGGTCTTTTTCTCTTGCATTTTCTTGGTCTTTTTCTTTTTCTCTTTCATTTTCTTGGTCTTTTTCTCTTTCATTTTCTTGGTCTTTTTCTTTTTCTCTTTCATTTTCTTGGTCTTTTTCTTTTTCTCTTTCATTTTCTTGGTCTTTTTTTTTTTTTTTTTTCTTTTTCTCTTTCATTTTCTTGGTCTTTTTCTCTTTCATTTTCTTGGTCTTTTTCTTTTTCTCTTTCATTTTCTTGGTCTTTTTCTTTTTCTCTTTCATTTTCTTGGTCTTTTTCTTTTTCTCTTTCATTTTCTTGGTCTTTTTCTCTTTCATTTTCTTGGTCTTTTTCTTTTTCTCTTTTTCATTTTCACTTGGTCTTTTTCTCTTTCATTTTCTTGGTCTTTTTCTTTCTCTTCATTTTCTTGGTCTTTTTTCTCTTTCATTTTCTTGGTCTTTTTCTCTTTCATTTTCTTGGTCTTTTTCTCTTTCATTTTCTTGGTCTTTTTCTTATTCTCTTTCATTTTCTTGGTCTTTTTCTCTTTCATTTTCTTGGTCTTTTTCTCTTTCATTTTCTTGGTCTTTTTCTTTTTCTCTTTCATTTTCTTGGTCTTTTTCTCTTTCATTTTCTTGGTCTTTTTCTTTCTCTCATTTTCTTGGTCTTTTTCTCTTTCATTTTCTTGGTCTTTTTCTCTTTCATTTTCTTGGTCTTTTTCTCTTTCATTTTCTTGGTCTTTTTCTTTTTCTCTTTCATTTTCTTGGTCTTTTTCTTTTTCTCTTTCATTTTCTTGTCTTTTTCTCTTTCATTTTCTTGGTCTTTTCTTTTTCTCTTTCATTTTCTTGGTCTTTTTCTTTTTCTCTTTCTTTTTCTTGGTCTTTTTCTTTTTCTCTTTCATTTTCTTGGTCTTTTTCTCTTTCATTTTCTTGGTCTTTTTCTTTTTCTCTTTCATTTTCTTGGTCTTTTTCTCTTTCATTTTCTTGGTCTTTTTCTTTCTCTCATTTTCTTGGTCTTTTTCTCTTTCATTTTCTTGGTCTTTTCTCTTTCATTTCTTGGTCTTTTCTCTTTCATTTTCTTGGTCTTTTTTCTCTTTCATTTTTTGGTCTTTTTCTCTTTCATTTTCTTGGTCTTTTTCTCTTCATTTCTTGGTCTTTTTCTATCTCTTTCATTTTCTTGGTCTTTTTCTCTTTCATTTTCTTGGTCTTTTTCTCTTTCATTTTCTTGGTCTTTTTCTCTTTCATTTTCTTGGTCTTTTTCTCTTTCATTTTCTTGGTCTTTTTCTCTTTCATTTTCTTGGTCTTTTTCTCTTTCATTTTCTTGGTCTTTCTCTCTCTCATTTTCTTGATCTTTTTCTCTCTCATTTTCTTGGTCTTTCTCTCTTTCATTTTCTTGGTCTTTCTCTCTCTCATTTTCTTGGTCTTTCTCTCTCTCATTTTCTTGGTCTTTCTCCCTCATTTTCTTGGTCTTTCTCTCTCTCATTTTCTTGGTCTTTCTCTCTCTCATTTTCTTGGTCTTTCTCTCTCTCATTTTCTGGGTCTTTCTCTCTCTCATTTTCTTGGTCTTTCTCTCTCTCATTTTCTTGGTCTTTCTCTCTCTCATTTTCTGGGTCTTTCTCTCATCCTCATTTTCTGGGTCTTTCTCTCTCTCATTTCCTTGGTCTTTCTCTCTCTCATTTTCTTGGTCTTTCTCTCTCATTTTCTTGGTCTTTCTCTCTCTCATTTTCTTGGTCTTTCTCTCTCTCATTTTCTTGGTCTTTCATTTCTTCTCTCTCATTTTCTGGGTCTTTCTCTCTCTCATTTTCTTGGTCTTTCTCTCTCTCATTTTCTGGGTCTTTCTCTCTCATTTCTTGGTCTTTCTCTCTCTCATTTTCTTGGTCTTTCTCTCTCTCATTTTCTTGATCTTTTCCTTTTTTTCTCTTAGTTTCTAGCTCCTATTTATAATTTGTTAGTTTGTCTGTGTATAGATTAGGTTAGGATAGCAGAGGTTAGATGAGATTTAGGTTAGGTTAGGTTAGGCTAGGTTAAGTTAGGTGGGTATAGATATGTATGTAGGTGTTTTTTGCTGGGGGGGGGTCTCTCTCTCTCTCTCTTCTCTCTCTCTCTCTCTCTCTCTCTCTCTCTCTCTCTCTCTCTCTCTCTCTCTCTCTCTCTCTCTCTCTCTCTCTCTCTCTCTCTCTCTCTCTCTCTCTCCCACTCAGATTCTCAGTAAGTTAATAATTATATGTTGGATAATTTACTTTCTAATTTCAAAGCCAACTTGAGTTCCTTACAAGTTATTTCCTTCCTTCCTTCCTTCCTTCCTTCCTTCCTTCCTTCCTTCCTTCCTTCCTTCCTTCCTTCAATTTCTCTTCTTCCTTCTCACCCATCCTATCTTTTCCCTTACCCCATCCGGTATCCTTGCCTCCTTCTCTCTTTCCATCCTTCCTACCCTTCTCTTCCTCTCTCTCTCTCTCTTCTCTCTCTCTCTCTCTCTCTCTCTCTCTCTCTCTCTCTCTCTCTCTCTCTCTCTCTCTCTCTCTCTCTCTCTCTCTCTCTCTCTCTCTCTCTCTCTCTCTCTCTCTCTCTCTCTCTCTCTCTCTCTCTCTCTCTCTCTCTCTCTCTCTCTTCCTCTTCTCTCTCTCTCTCTCTCTCTCTCTCTCTTCTCTCTCTCTCTCTCTCTCTCTCTCTCTCTCTCTCTCTCTCTCTCTCTCTCTCTCTCTCTCTCTCTCTCTCTCCTCTCTCTCTCCTCTCTCTCCTCTCTCTCTCTCTCTCACTCACTCACTCACTCAAGGACAGATGGGGCATAATACTTCAGGTCAGAGGTCACAGAGATCATGGGAAAAGGTCAAGCGCAGTGATCAAAAAAGAATATTTAGAGTTTACGGGTCAAAGCCTGTTAGCACCACCACCACCACCACCACCACCACCACCACCCATCTTGCTAGCTTGTTAGAACAGCTATGCAATGACACGGTTCTCAAGGCTACACTGTCTAGAACTTAGCTATTTGATATTAATTTTTAGTTAGATTACTTAAAAAAGATGATATAGGTCGAATTGTGAAGAAAAAAATTGCAAGTTTAGTTTATTGATGAAGTATATAGACGGAATTTTACTATATACGATATTTAGAAATTTCATCTGTATTATTTTCGTTCGTAATCATATTAGGCTACAAAATATAGAAAGAAATAGATAACCTGAGGCGTTTATTACTGAAAATCCATAAACGCCACAACTATAAAACTAAGAAAATGGCTTCGAACTGTTTCAATGTACATTTTGATATGATATTCAATGTACAGAGATATGACATTTTGAACAGTGAAACCTTTTGAAGCCATTTTCTTCGTTTTTTATTGATGGCGCTTTATCGACTTTCTGAAATAATCGCCTCAAGTCAAAGTCAAATTTGGTGATGCTCTGTTTTTTGTGTGGATTTCGAAAATTTTGCGTTCTGGCTTTTGGAAAATGATGAATCTTTTTTTTGTCCATGCAGTTGCCAAAGGTTTGTAGTGTTACTCAGGTTATGCATAGCAGCTGTGGCTGAGACGTTCACGCGTACGCACACACCCTGTAAGGTTCATGGGGAGACGTAAGCATTCTGCGGGTAATGAATGGGCAATGTTTTATATATTATTATTATTATTATTATTATTATTTTAGTTGACCAATTTTTGAAGCAATGAGGAGGCTTTCTTTTCAGTTATTCACCTCGTATATATTATTTGTATGTTTATTTAACCCCTTGAGGCCCAGAACGTAATTTCCATTGTAATTTGGGTACCATTATACAATTTTTAGTGAACATAAGTAACATTTTATAGCTATGACCAGTTAAGTATCCTTGTCCACTTACTAATTTGATCTAACTACCTATATATATCAGTAACTTTTCGTAGTTGTATGGCTCGACAACGTACAATTATTTATCTAGCCAAGGAAAGATCTGGGTGTGAAGGGGTTAAGCCTGTAATTCCTGACACTATTGATTCATTCACTCCATGCTAAGGTATTATGCTTAATATGTAAATTTTCTAATGTTTCTTTAATTTTTTTCATATATTTCTAGCTAAGATAAGTTTTTTTCATATGTTTTCTAGCTACCGTAGATAACAGTGAAGTCGCCACCTGCAGTGATGTCGCCAGACACCATATATTACAAATTATAGCATCACTACTGCTGTGTCTGTGCCACTGAAGATGATACACAGTAGTTTATATCATGACTGTATAATCTACCCTGTTTCAGCGTTGTTTTATGCTTTGTAGCTGCAAGTATAGACAGTTTCAAATTTCGCTGCGCATTTTTTTTTCGGGCGACGACGACAGCGTTACGACACTCAGTAAATAAACACTAGATGGCGACTCTACTGTTGGTAGCCACTTTGTAGATATTTTTGTCATTTGTTCATTTATAGCCCTACTATGACACAGATGAAGACACAAAATGACACAGACTCTCCAGATAGCCCCTTCTAACTGTCCTGAAATCATGGATGTAGAAATGTAACTATTAACGCCACCACACGGCTGTACATAACAAAGAAACGTTGTCCTGGCGACTTTACTGTTATCTACGGTAAGATATTTCAATTGATAAACACTTCATTTTTCATCTATTTTATATTTTTTCATATAGACATTTCCTCCCACTACGTTAAATAGATCCATTCCATATTAAGATTACTCCATTCCATATTTTGATAAACTGAGCATTTTCTGTTCATTTTTCTTCATATTTTTTTCTAAGTAGCATTTTCTATTAAAGTGTCATTATGTTTATTTCTAAGCTATAGGTCATTAATATCTAGATGCCATTCCTCGCAACACTAGATCATTCCATGCTAGGATATACGTCGGTTCGGTTTTTTGGATAACGGTAATAAGAATCAGGGTAAGTCGTTTCGTACCTTTAATATTGACCGAACAGTACGGTGTGTGCGTCTCAACAACCTGACTTTTTATCCTTCCTTTTTCAATTCACACATTCCAAGCTTGATAATCACTAATACATACTCCTTAAGATAATGTCCTACACCTTAATAGACTCCTAACCTTGTATACTTGAAGCTCTAATCGGCGTGGTGTTACTAACTTTACTAACTTTTTCATAATACTGTATTTCTATCGTCGACGGAGATTTGTACCGAGAGTAGTAGATAAGGGTTGAAACGGTCGGTTGATATCTATCGTCGGCGAATTCTATCGTCATATTCGAACGGTTAATTTTATCGTCGACGGGTGTTTGTACCGAGAGTAGTAGATAAGGGTTGAAACGGTCGGTTGATATCTATCGTCGGTGAATTCTATCGTCATATTCGAACGGTTAATTTTATCGTCGACGGGTGTTTGTACCGAGAGTAGTAGATAAGGGTTGAAACGGTCGGTTAATATCTATCGTCGGCGAATTCTATCGTCATATTCGAACGGTTAATTTTATCGTCGACGGATGTTTGTACCGAGAGTAGTAGATAAGGGTTGAAACGGTCGGTTAATATCTATCGTCGGCGAATTCTATCGTCATATTCGAACGATTAATTTTATCGTCGACGGATGTTTGTACCGAGAGTAGTAGATAAGGGTTGAAACGGTCGATTAATATCTATCGTCGGCGAATTCTATCGTCATATTCGAACGGTTAATTTTATCGTCGACGGATGTTTGTAACAAGAGCGTAGTAGATAAGGGTTGAAACGGTCGGTTGATTCCTGTAGTTTCTCACCAAGCACTGTACATAATGCATGCCAGGAACAGGAATGATAGATAGTAATGATAAACGCATAAGATAAAAGATAAGGAAATAATGATAACTTCGAATGAGCACAAACTAGTGAAGATAAGCATATTTAATCCTTTTTTCCTCCTTCCTTTCTTCCTTCCTTCCTGAATTGCTTTGGAACAGGGAGAAGGAAGGGAGGAAAGGAGGCTATAGTCTATTTTTTCTAACGAGGCGAAAATTCCATTCTATCTTAAGGTCTCGTGCTTAGAATGATGCCTATGTTTGCCTGATAATAGGGTTAACTATGATCAAATAGAACTGAAATTTAGAAGCGTAGTATTCCCTTCTGGCGTTAAATATCAGTCGGTAAGCAGCAAGGGGTCAGGATTTTTCGCCTCGTTAAATAAAACTGAGTATAGTAGAGGTGAAGGTATGAAGGAGGTGCATGAAATCAAAAAGCCATTACACATAGCATTCAGAACAGAGTACATACATACATACATACGCGCCATAGCTGGTCGTAAGGTCAAGGAGGCGTCGTGTTAGGTAGCTGATCGAGGCAGTGATGCTTTAAATTCATTACCAGTACAGGTTGAAGTTCCCAAACTCGGCATCCCAAGACTCGGCAACACCCAAAACTCGGTTATGGTTCCGGATTTTCCAAAACCCGGCAGAACACCCAAAACCCGGCGCGTAGTTGCCGGGTCGGCTGCTGGGTGCCACCACACTAGGCCGCTTGGTTTCTCCCGCCGATTTGTTTGTTGTTATTGTTCAGTGGTGTTGTGACTGTAGAGTTGTGTACACTGTTATTGTGTGTACTTCTACAGGTCTGTTATTGGTATTATGGCTCCCAAACGTCCAGGAACACCTACTGGGCAAGGGAAAAGAAAAGGAAGAACAATGTGTTAACTATTTCTGAGAAAATTGACCTTTTGAAGAAGTTGGAAGATTTCATGCTTTTTTTCCACTTAATATATCTACGTTCTAAAAGTTGGAAAATTCCATTACTCGGCTCGGCGCTGGTCCCGAGGTTGCCGAGTTTGGGAACTTCAACCTGTACTGTTAAAAGACGTAGGAAATAGCAAGCATGATGTAGTCTAAGCTAATAAGTCACTCCCTTACTTACCAACATGAATAGTTCCTAGGGGTTTGCTGCTTACCTTGAAATGTATCTCCATCTAACACTGCTCTTGTTAATACTGAATACTAAAGGAGGGGAGCGCGGGGCAGGTTGCATCGAGGGTAGGTTGTTGCATCATGGCCTCTTAACTCGCATTCACTTTTTTTATTATTATTATTATTGTTGTAGTAGTTTGTAGTAGTAGTAGTAGTAGTGTTAAGACGATGTACGTGTGATAACATGCGAGTTCGAGGCAATGATGCAACCTGCCCCGCTCTCTCCTGCTCCCTTACTTATAGACATAAATAGTTCCTGGGGGTTCGTTAGTTACCTTACCTTGAAGTGTTATCTAAATCTAACCTTGCTCTTGTTAATACTGGATACTACACGACATTGATAGAATAAATAGAGTGTTTGTAGAGTGCAGTTGTAGCCTAATAGTACTCTACAGTATAGTATATCAGTCTGAAATGGGATACAGTTTAATGGTTCCTGCTATTACCATCACCACTGCCTTCACACTAATGCTAGGTATGTTATGGTCATTTAATATCCATGAAAACCACAGCTTGTATTGCCAGTAAGGTTTGTTTGTTGTATCTCTGAAAGTAAGGAACTGGACTGTTTGTAAGTAAGCGAGTGTCTGTACAGATGTAATTAACCTCCGTACGGCAACTACGAAGGGAGGTTGGGACACCTGCCTCCACCACAGTGCTCTTGTGATGCATTCCTACAGTGTGTTGCGGCTCGTGTCATAAATATGTGTAATAAATCATACTTTTCGCGCCATTTCAGTCTCTGTTGTCTTTGAGTGTGTGCGTTGATGTGGACTAGGAGATGTGATGTTTGGATGTGGACGTGATAGGAGGCTAGGTGGACAGCTTTATGGATGGGGATGACAGGTGGGTGTAGGTAGTGCTGTGGCAGGGGCGTGGTTAGGCCTGGGTACTGGGTTGTGTAGCCCCGAATGTTTTATGAATAGCCCCGGATCTCAAATATCTTTTTTTTTTTTTTTTTTTTTTTTTTTTTTCTCTCTCACAAAAATAAGATAAGCTCTGACGGGGGCAATATCAAATTATAGAAAAAAACTAGATGTTTGGTTAGATGTTACTTAGCGTGTGCTGATGGCATCCTTTTTATGAGCAGGACATGGGAGAGGTGGAGAGAACAGGAGGAGATGACAGTGGAGATGAGGAGTGCATGACAGAGGAGACACCAAAAGACCATTTGGAGAGGTGAAGAAGAGAATATCAGATGAACAACACACACAGTTAACAGAAGTGCATTTTTTTTCAAAGTGCATTTTTTTTCAAAGTGCATTTTTTTTCAAAGTGCATTTTTTCAAAGTGCATTTTTTTTCAAAGTGCATTTTTTCAAAGTGCATTTTTTTTCAAACTGCATTTTTTTTCAAAGTGCATTTTTTCAAAGTGCATTTTTTTTCAAAGTGCATTTTTTCAAAGTCCATTTTTTTTCAAAGTGCATTTTTTCAAAGTCCATTTTTTTTCAAAGTCCATTTTTTCAAAGTGCATTTTTTCAAAGTGCTTTCTTTTGGAAGTGCATTTTTTTTCTAAGTATATTTTTTTCGAAGTGCATTTATTTCGAAGTACATTTTTTTTAAGTGCATTTCTCCATCCACAGTTTCAATTTCTCATTCATAATCATTCCCAAACCTTGGCTAACTAGTGTGTTCATGACAGCTATGGGTCTATAGTGGAAAATATAAGGACATAGCCATATAGCTATGTCCTCCTTATCTTTTCCTCCTCCTTTGCGTATTAGGGTCACTGCTCTTTGTCCAGTCCTGTGGCACGCACAGCCTTGCTCCAGCACTGTCACAATGTTATATATCGCCTGTTTGACCATTTCTCCTCCATAGTTAACAAACTCCCCAATGAGTCCATCTGTCCCTGCAGCGTTGTCGTCTTCAAAGCTTTCACTACCTTAAATGCCTACCTCTCCTAAGCTCAATGTCTATATCCTCCACTTCTCTCCTATCACTGTAGATCATGTTCTCCATTCCCTCTACTTCCATGGCCTTTCTAATGACTATACTCCAGTACCCTTCTATTAATGATGTTATCCTTCTCATACAGTATCTCTTCCCTCTAGACTTCAGCTTAACTCTCTGGTTCATCTCTCCTCCACCTAGGTTTCTATTTATTCCTTTCCCTCCTCCCTTTTCCCTCTTCCTCGGGGTAAACTGTGGACTTCAAGCGGGCTTTGTGTTACCTATTTTTGTTGTGCCCTTGGCCAGTCCTTTGTGATGTTAAAAAAAAAATAAAAAATAAAAATAAAAGTAACAGGAACTATCTCGTGTAGGTCTCACGGCCTCTTGTAGCTTCCTTATTTTCTTATGTTCTTCTATGTTTCTTTGCCTGCTGGTCCTCCCATCTCGCTGTCTTTTTACTAATCAGAATCTGTGATACTTTCTTCACGTTCTTATATTGAGTAGTGTTGGAGGGGCAAGTCACAGGCTTGTAGGATCGCTATCTCTCACCTCCGTCATCATTACATAAGAGCATAAGGAAGCTACAAGAGGCCGTGAGACCTACACGAGGTAGTTCCTGTTACTTAACACTACCTACAGCAGGCAGAGCTGGGCACTAAATGCATTGAATGTATTTAAATACCAAATACTAAATACATGGGAGAAATGTATTTAAATACTAAATACATTTTACGAATGTATTTAAATACTTAATACTAAATACATCAAATGTATTTAAATACATTTGTAAATAATTTTTAAATTCACAAATTTTAACATGTCCAAAAAATATGGAATTCCTTAGATTTTGGGTTTCCTTAGAAATTTCCTTCTCAGGCCTAAATTTCCTAAAAATAAGGACATTTCCTTGGCAGTGGAAACCCTGGTTCACTGTAACATCAGGGTTGCCTTGGCAGTGAAAACCCTGGTTCACTGTAACATCAGGGTTGCCTTGGCAGTGAAAACCCTGGTTCACTGTAACATCAGGGTTGCCTTGGCAGTGAAAACCCTGGTTCACTGTAACATCAGGGTTGCCTTGGCAGTGAAAACCCTGGTTCACTGTAACATCAGGGTTGCCTTGGCAGTGGAAACCCTGGTTCACTGTAACATCAGGGTTGCCTTGGCAGTGAAAACCCTGGTTCACTAACATCAGGGTTGCCTTGGCAGTGGAAACCCTGGTTCACTGTAACATCAGGGTTGCCTTGGCAGTGGAAACCCTGGTTCACTGTAACATCAGGGTTGCCTTGGCAGTGAAAACCCTGGTTCACTGTAACATCAGGGTTGCCTTGGCAGTGGAAACCCTGGTTCACTGTAACATCAGGGTTGCCTTGGCAGTGGAAACCCTGGTTCACTGTAACATCAGGGTTGCCTTGGCAGTGAAAACCCTGGTTCACTGTAACATCAGGGTTGCCTTGGCAGTGAAAACCCTGGTTCACTGTAACATCAGGGTTGCCTTGGCAGTGAAAACCCTGGTTCACTGTAACATCAGGGTTGCCTTGGCAGTGGAAACCCTGGTTCACTGTAACATCAGGGTTGCCTTGGCAGTGGAAACCCCTGGTTCACTGTAACATCAGGGTTGCCTTGGCAGTGAAAACCCTGGTTCACTGTAACATCAGGGTTGCCTTGGCAGTGGAAACCCCTGGTTCACTGTAACATCAGGGTTGCCAGATAGTGGGGCGGGTTTATGGCCAAATTAACTGATAAAAAAGTATTTACTTTTTTATATGAGCATTTAAATACAATGTATTTAAATACTCATAAAAGTATTTAAATACTGTATTTCAATACATGACAACCAATGTATTTATAAATACATTTCTAAATACACATTTGTATTTAAATACGTATTTAAATACAAATGTATTTAAATACTGCCCAACTCTGCCTACAGGCTACATCCACCTCTCATCCCCATCCATGAATTTATCCAGCCTCCTTTTAAAGACCCCTATAGACTCCGCACTGACCACCTGACGACTGAGTCCATGCCAATCATTCACCACCCTATTTGTGAACCAGTTTCTCCCTATTTCTTTTTTAAATTACGCTTTTCCAGCTTGGATCCGTTACTTCTTGTTCTACCCTGCTTACTATATATATAGCCGTAAGAACTTTTCCTACATCGCCTTTATAGTATCCCTTAACCACTTCAAAACTTCTATCAGATCGAGATAGGTAAAGTACCTAGAGATAGATCATTAGAGATTAGGCGTCATAGGTGATAGGCGTCAGAGATAGATAATATATAGATGAGTCGAAATCGTGATGGGTATATAAGCAAGTAGATCTTAGTAGCCCCATAATAATATCAATGAACTCAGATGATGAAAAGAAACAATACAGGGTAGAATAACGATTAACGAAGTAAACAAAGAAGAAGAAAGAAGGATTTCCAAATACTAACCAATAGATCAAATGAAGCCAAATGACGATAAAATAGAGAACAAAAATAAAACAAGCAGAAAAATGAGTTAAAAGAGCATGAATGTAGTCAAAATTTATAAATGAAGTAGAAATTTAAAGGTCCCGTAACCCGGCGACCAATCAGCGCGCAGCAGCTCACAGGTTTAAATCCCCCGAGCCACACGGCGGGCCCTCAGTCTGCCTCACATATTTCCCTATTTTCACCCTTCCCTGGCCACCCATTAGGCCTCTACTACTACTAAATTCTCCCCAAGACCTCGAGGAGCACCTGGGGTAACTATGAAGTGATAGATACATGGGAAAAGTGAGAATTAAGGAATTAGCGGAGACGATTTCAAATGCCCTGTGTTTGTTTTGGTCAAGTTCCTTCTATCATGACGGTTTCCCGTATACAACCATTGCCTTATAGAATGCCTTGCAGTATAGTAATGCTGTATTCACTATAGCCTTGCAATAATAACGTCATCAAATTGTCTAAACCGACCGAAATCTACGTCATATTAATTTTTTTTCCCTCGGGGGCAAGTTTTAGTGGGTGATTGGGTCGTGAGAAGGGAGTGTTTAGGGTTCCTTCTCAATAGCTTCCCTTATTGTGTGTGTATTTATAAATGGTGTTGAGGGGTAAGGGGAGGGAGGGGGCGTGGGGGGTCACACCTACCCTACGACAGGCAAACCTAGCCATTATTGCAATTTTTGGGGGTAAAATTGTAGAGTCCTTTCCCGCCCTTATTAGTGGTATTATTATCTCCAGACCTTCACAGATCCCTCCAGATACTTCTAAAACATAATTATAGAATGGGGGAGAGATGCCCCCTTCAACCCCCCCCTCACCCTATATTACCCCCTCCCATCACCCCCCAAAATATTACTATCCTAACCTTACCAATAACCTCCTGACGAGACCTAAAGGCGAAAAAGAACTCAAATTTTACCAGGTTAGGTTATATTGAGGTTAGGTTCGTTTTCTGTTCCTTTTCTTTATCTCTCCCCCACTTTATAATTACGTGTTAGAGATATCTGAAGGGCGCTGTGAAGGTCTCGAGGAAAAAGGTCACTAATAAGGGCGGGAAAGGACTCTAAAATTTTAATGCAAACCCTATCTCTCTCTCTCTCTCTCTCTCTCTCTCTCTCTCTCTCTCTCTCTCTCTCTCTCTCTCCTCTCTCTCTCTCTCTCTCTCTCTCTCTCTCTCTCTCTCTCTCTCTCTCTCTCTCTCCTCTCTCTCTCTCTCTCTCTCTCTCTCTTCTTTCTTTCTTTCTTTTCTCGCTCTCTCTCTATCTCTCTCTTTTTTTCTCTCGCTCTCTCTTTCTCTCTCTCTCTTTGTTTCCTTATATGATAACTTACAATGATAACTGTAACGTAAGAACATAGGAAGCTATACTAGAGGCCGGTGGACATATGTGGTAGTTCCTGTAACGCGGGCAGTATACTATCCCCCTTGAGCAAGAGAATTTGGGTTTTCAGGTCCCAGCTTTACCCAGAGGTTTGTCTACTAGGCAGGGTAACAGCAGGCGGTGGGTGAATCACACACACACACACACACACACACACACACACGCACACGCACACGCCCACACACACACACACACACACACACGCACGCACGCACGCACGCACACACACACACACACACACACACGCACACATGGAACGCGTACATAGGGAAGAAAAAAGGACGCTGAGTAAAATGGAAACTTGTGATAAAAGTGCGAGTAATGGAATGAGAGAGAGAGAGAGAATCAACAAATTAATGTAAAAAAAATAATAAGAGGTGACTGATAAAATTGATAGGCCTATATATGTTTGTAGAGAAGCAATGGACCTGCAGATGGAAGGCATATACCATCAGAATCTGGCGTATATAAACCAAAAATTTAAATATGAAGGAAAAAAAGAATATCAGGAAAAATGTTAATTACTCACTGTATCAAAATTGGAACCGAAAATAGAAAGAGGAGCAAAATTCTTGAAAAAAAAGTCATCTACCCTCAGAATCTGACGTATCAAAAAAATGGAAAAAAATGAATAAGTATCAGGAAAAAAAGTAAATTATTTAAATAATTATAGCAATTAAATTGTTTTATACGCCAGATTCTGATGGTACGTGACTTTTTTTTCAAGAATTTTGCTCTTTCTATTTTCGGTTCCAATTTTGTTAGCGAGTAATATCTTTTTTTTCTTTTCTTTTCTGATATTCTTTTTTTCAAGATTTTTTTTTTTTTTTTTTTTTTTTTTTTTTTTTTTTTTTTTTCCGCCAGATTCTGATGGTATATGATTTTTTTTCAAGAATTTAACTTTTTTATTTTCGGTTCCAATTTTGATACAGTGAGTAATACAAAAATAATCCTGATATTCTTTTCTTCCTTCATATTTTAATTTTTTTGTTTTGATACGCCAGATTCTGATGGTATATGTTTTTTTTAATAAATTTTGCTCTATCTATTTTCGGTTCCAATTTTGATACAGTGAGTAATAAACTTTTTTTCCAGATATTCTTTTTTTCCTTCATATTTTTTTTTTTTTTATATATATACACCAGATTCTGATAGTATGTGACTTTTTTTTAAGACATCACTTCCTTCCTTCCTTCTCTCTCTTAACATCACTTTCTTCCTTCCTTCTTTCACTCCTAACATCCCTTTTTCTCCCTTTCTCAGCAGCCCCAGGATGGAAGGCAGCAAGGAGGTGAAGTCAGCAGGTCAGCAGCAGCTCAGCAGGGACGGTACTGCCACATCCAGCAACTCACACAGCTCTGGGTAAGTCCAGAGAGAGACAGACAGACAGACAGACAGAGACAGACAGACATACAGAGACAGACAGACATACAGAGGGTGATATATACAGACAGACAGACATAGAGTGAGACAGACATACAGACAGATAGAGAGAGACAAACAGATAGAGAGAGACAGACAGACAGAGAGAGACTGACAGACACAGAGAGAGACATACATACAGACAGACAGAGAGAGAAAGGCAGAGAAAGAGTGAGACAGACATACAGACAGAGAGAGAGAGAGTGTGAGACAGACATACATACATACAGAGAGAGACAGACATACAGAGAGAGAGAGAGACAGACATACAGACAGAGAGAGAGAGTGTGAGACAGACAGACATACAGAGAGAGAGAGACAGACATACAGACAGACATACAGAGAGAGAGAGACAGACATACAGACAGACATACAGAGAGAGAGAGACAGACATACAGACAGACATACAGAGAGAGAGAGACAGACATACAGACAGAGAGAGTGTGAGACAGAGAGAGTGTGAGACAGACAGACAGACAGAGAGAGAGACAGACATACAAACAGAGAGAGAGACAGACATACAGACAGACAGAGACATACAGACAAAACATAAACAAATATTTGATCTCAGTTTACAAAGTTCAAGAATAAAATTAGTATATGAAAAAATTAGCTCCATATAATGTTGCTAAGACTTATAGTAATTACTGATCACACTTAACCTAGGAATGTGTTATAGGTAAAATCGTTAATAACTTCATGAATAGTGAATAAATGATTAGCATGGAGAGAGGGAATGAGGAATAGTGAGGCAAGATTACCCATGATGGAGTGAATGTGTGTGAATGTGTAGGTTGTGGAGTGAATGGAGTGGTTGTGGAAGGTTTTTTTTTTATTACAGAAGAGTTAAAAGTAAGAGTAAAAAAATATAAAAAATCTGAAACCAAAAAATGAAAAATCCAAAAAATAAAATAAATAAAAAAAATATATATAAAAAATAAAAAATAATAAAAATTTGAAAGGTCAAAAAATAGGTTATGGAGTGAATGGAGTGGTGGTGTACAGGTTTTTTTTATTACAGAAGAGTTAAAAGTAAGTAATGAGTTAAAAAAGATAAAAAAAAATAACGAAAATCAAAAACAAAAATAAAAAATCAAATAAAAACAAAAACAAATCAAAATAAAGAAATATACAAAATATTTAAAAAAAAAAACTAAATTACAAGCTCAAAAAATAGGTTATGGCGTGAATGGAGTGGTTGTATAAGGTTTTTTATTATTACAGAAGAGTTAAAAGTAAGAGTAAATGAGTTAAAAGAAGAGTACAAAATAAAAAATCTGAAACCAAAAAATCAAAATAAATCTAAAAATAAAAAAATCTAAAAATCAAAAAAAAAAAAAAAAATGAAAAATATAAAAAACTAAAATTTAAAACAAAAAAATCTAAAAATTTAATTATATATATATAGATTTTTTATTCTATCAATCTATCTCTATATATAAACTTGGTATAATGTAGAAACTTATGATGTTAATTCAGTTGGTGCAAAAGAATCAGGCCATTGATGATATTTTTTCTCTTGCTCCTTCTTCTTCTCCTTCTCTGTTCCCTCTTCTTCCTTGTCCTCCTCCTTCTCTGTTCCTCTTTGTCCCTCCTCCTTTATCACCATTTCCCTCCCTCCCTTCTCCCTCCCTTACTCATTGCCCTCCTTTTATTATCCTGCCACTTCCTTACATCCTTCAATCTATCCCTTATCCTACATTTTATCCTGCCATTTCCTTGCATCCTTCAATCCATCCCTTATCCTCCTCCTCCCCCCCTTCCCTTCTCCCCTTCTCCCCTTTCTCTCTCCCCTTCTCCCCTATCTCCTTTCTCTCCCCTTTCTCCCCCCCCCTTCCCCTTCACACCTTTCTCCCCCTTTCTCTCCCTCTTCTCCCCTTCTCTCCCCTTTCCCCCCTTCTCTCCTTCTCCCTTCTCCCCTTTCTCTCTCCCCTCTTCTCCCTTTCTCTCTCCCCTTCTCTCCTTTCTCTCCCCCCTTCTCCCCTTTCTCTACCCCCTATCTCCTTTCTCTCCCCCCCTTCTCCCCTATCTCTTTCCCTTTCTCCCCCCTTCTCCCCTATCTCCTTTCTCTCCCCCCCATTCTCCCCTTTCTCTCCCCCCTTCTCCCTTCTCTCTCCCCTTCTCCCACCCCATTTCCTCCCCCCTCTCCCCTTTCTCCCCCCTCTCCTATCAGTAGAGCCCAAGAAATGGTCGCTGGCAAATTTTGAAATCGGGCGTCCTCTTGGCAAGGGGAAATTCGGCAATGTCTATCTGGCGCGGGAGAAGTCCAGCAAGTTTATAGTGGCCCTCAAGGTGCTGTTCAAGTCCCAGCTGCAGAAGGCCAATGTGGAGCACCAGCTACGGCGGGAGATCGAGATTCAGGCACACTTGAGGTAGGGGAGTGGGAGAGGTAGTACGGGTGGCAGTTTTTTTTTTTTTTTTTTTTTTTTTTTTTTTATTGATACATGGATTTTTTTTTCTTCTTGTGTTTTATCATTTCTATTGCTTATCAGTGTTCTTATTATTGTTGTTATTGTTGTTGTTTTCTTGTGCTATTGTTATTGGTCTTATCTTTTTATTATCTTATATTATCTTACATGTACTTTTTTTTCTTGTGTTTTATCATTTCTATTGTTTATCATTTTTTTTTTTTTTTTATTATTATTATTATTATTATTGTTGTTGTTGTTGTTGTTGTTGTTGTTATTGTTGTTATTTTCTCCACACTTCCACACAATGTCCTTTTGCTCATCTGTCTGCTTACAGTACTTCAACACCCCACTCGCATATGTCCCCACTCAAACACCCCATCGCCGGCCCATCCCTCATCTCCCCATACAACCTCCCCCCCCCCGCACACACACACACATCACCCCTTTCCCTCACTACCCCACTCACCACCCCACACTACCCCACTCACCACCCCACACCCCACACCCCACTCCACCACCCCACACCCCACTCACCACCCCACACTACCCCACTCACCACCCCACACCCACTCACTACCCCACACCCCACTCACTACCCCACACCCCACTACTACCCCACTCACCACCCCACACACCCCACACTACCACTCCCACCCACCACCACCCCCACACCCCACTCACCACCACTCACCACCCCACACCACTACACCACCCTCTCCCCCCCCACCCAGGCACCACCAACATCCTTCGGCTCTTCGGATACTTCTATGATGAGACGCGCGTGTACCTCATCTTGGAGTTTGCGCCTCAGGGGGAGCTGTACAAGAAGCTGCAGGCACAGGAGCACGGGCGCTTCAACGAGAAGACCTCCGCCAACTACATCAAGCAGCTCACAGAGGCGCTGGCGTACGTATGAACCACACATGCACACACAGATAGATAGATACTGTATATAGATAATTTATTGACCACAGTATACATAAATCTTAACATTAACACATAATCTTATAACAATACATACAGTTAAACCTCGATATAACGGACTAAAGGGGGGGAGGAGTGGTCCGTTAAAGCCGATTGTCCGTTATAGCGAGGGTATTTTCCAAGGGTGGAAAAATATATGGAAAAAACGGGAAAAATTGTGAAATAAATGAGAAATAATCACAAACACAACCAGACCGTGTAGGTAGTCAAGCTCAAGGTCTAGTGAAAGGTAAACAAATGACTACGAGCCAGATTCAGCCGTGGCTTCCAAAGGTATTGCTTATTATCATGACTAATGCTCATTATTATATATATTATAGGGTTGTGAAGTGCAGTTCTATACACGTGTCACTATTTAGGTGAGTGTAGCACTGCGTGTCACCTTAGATAAGGGTGATTTAGGGTGTTAAGGTGACAGGGAGACGTAGCAGCGGCCACGCCATAACACTAATAGTCACTATTCTAAACAATACACCTTCTACGTGTACCACTAAATCACTACAACACAGGCTCCTTCCTTATAATAGTATATCTTAATATGGGATACATCAAAACTCCTTAAAACCCAAGCATTACAAAGTAAATTGAGAAAATAATACAATATGTTGAGTTGACAATTCGAGCGGCGATGAGCGGTCTAATATGCAAAAAAAAAAAAAAAAAAAAAAGTCACGCAAATGGAGTCCGTTATATCCGAGGTCCGTTACATCGAGGTCCGTTACATCGAGGTCCGTTATATCGAGGTCCGTTACATCCGAGGTCCGTTACATCGAGGTCCGTTATATCGAGGTCCGTTACATCGAGGTCCGTTACATCGAGGTCCGTTACATCGAGGTCCGTTACATCGAGGTCCGTTATATCCGAGGTCCGTTACATCGAGGTTTGACTATTACATGCTGTTAGTACTAATATAAACAACACAAATAATGCAATCTGCAGTCCACAGCATGATATTAAAACAAAAAGCATCAATTGTGGGTGCAGGAACAGTGACAGGAGACATCCATGACACAGACCTTACACAGACAAGTGCAAAATATCATGAATCATTTTAAAAGATTCATAATGGCTATATTTACTGTTATATAGCTCCTCGAGACAAGTCAAGCCTACTGTCTGTCTAATATTGTTTGATAACGGACAATTCTCAACAACATGTTCCTCAGTCTGTACATCGCCACACACACACATGCACACACACACACATGCACATACACACACATGCACATGCACATACACACACATGCACATACACACACATGCACATACACACACATGCACACACACACACACACACATGCACATACACACACATGCACATACACACACATGCACATACACACATGCACATACACACACACATGCACACACACACACACATGCACACACACTCATTGACATAGTACAATCACCCTTTACAAAATTATCAAGTTACTGTATATATTTTTAACCCCTTCACGCCCAGATATTTCCCTGGCTATATATTATCGTCTGTTAGCCATTACGAAAAGTAGCTGAATATACCAAATTAGTTAGTGGACAAGGATACTAAACAGGTCATAGCTATAAAATATTGCATAGAGTTACTACAAAATTGTCTAATGGTGCTCAAATTACAATGGAAATTACGTTCTGGGTCTCAAGGGGTTAAGAAGGGGCGAGTGTGTTTACATTGTACGTGTGTTTGTCTGTGTTCGTCTGCCATTCATTTCCTTGATTTCTTTCTTTGGTTTTTTTCTGCGATCTTTTCTTGATTTTTTTCTTTGCGATTTTTCTTTCCTTGATTTTTTTCTTTGCGATCTTCTTTCCTTGGTTTTTTTCTGCTATCTTTCCTTGATTTCTTTCTTTGCGATCTTTCCTTGATTTTTTTCTTTGCGATCTTTCCTTGATTTTTTTCTTTGCGATCTTCTTTCCTTGGTTTTTTTCTGCTATCTTTCCTTGATTTCTTTCTTTGCGATCTTTCCTTGATTTTTTTCTTTGCGATTTTTCTTTGCGATCTTTCCTTGATTTTTTTCCTTTGTGATCTTTCCTTGATATTTTGTTGTTCTCCCGTCCTGTTTCCCTCCCCCTCTCCCTCCCCCTCTCCCACCCTCTCACCCTCTCCCTCCCTCCCTCCAGGTACTGCCACAGCAAGAAGGTGATACACAGAGACATCAAGCCTGAGAACCTTTTGCTGAACCTCCGCGGTGACCTCAAGATTGCCGACTTTGGCTGGTCCGTCCACGCACCCTCATCCAGGTGTGTGTGTGTGTGTGTGTGTGTAGGGGCAGGTGTGTGTGTGTGTGTATAGTACTTTGTGATGTAAAAAAATATATATATATAAAACAAATAATAATAATAATAAATAAACACTAACCCCAACCCCCCCAACCCCCCCAGGAGAACCACGATGTGCGGCACGCTGGACTACCTCCCCCCGGAGATGGTGGAGGGCAAGGCGCACGACGAGAAGGTGGACTTGTGGTCGCTGGGGGTGCTGTGCTACGAGTTCCTGTGTGGCAAGCCGCCCTTCGAGACCGAGACCAGCGCGGACACCTACTCCCGCATCTGTAACGTGGACATCCGCTTCCCCTCCTACGTGTCTGCCGGGGCGCGGGACCTCATAGTGAAGGTGAGGGGAAATAGGAGGACCCATAGGCAGAGGGGAAATAGGAGGACCCATAGGCAGAGGGGAAATAGGAGGAAGAGGGATGGGACGCAGGACCTCATAGTGAAGGTGAGGGGAAATAGGAGGAAGAGGGAAAATAGGAGGACCCATAGGCAGAGGGGAAATAGGAGGAAGAGGGATGGGGCGCAGGACCTCATAGTGAAGGTGAGGGGAAATAGGAGGACCCATAGGCAGAGGGGAAATAGGAGGAAGAGGGATGGGACGCAGGACCTCATAGTGAAGGTGAGGGGAAATAGGAGGACCCATAGGCAGAGGGGAAATAGGAGGAAGAGGGATGGGACGCAGGACCTCATAGTGAAGGTGAGGGAAATAGGAGGACCCATAGGCAGAGGGGAAATAGGAGGAAGAGGGATGGGACGCGGGACCTCATAGTGAAGGTGTGGAGAGAGGAAATAGGAGGAATAGGGAAACGTGAAGGGATGGTGAGGGGAATGATAGGGAAAGTGGGTGGTTGAGGCTGGGAGGAAGAGGAAATAGGGAATGTTTGAAGAATGGAAGGAAGGAAAGAGAGGGAAAATGGGAGGACCGAGGGATGAGTGAAGGTTGAAGAATGGAGAAAGGAGGGAAAGAAGAATTTGAGTCATGTAAGAAGAGGGAGGAAAGAAAAGAAGGAAATTGAGAAGTTAACGAAGGGAGGAAGGAAGGAGGGAGAAAAGACGAAGGAAGAGGACAGGAAGAAGAGGAAGAGGACAGGAAGAAAAGGGAGAAGAGAGGTTGAGGCAGGGTATTGTTTGGAAGTGATTTTGTAAGATTAGAGACTAGCTAAGACCTAGTATATATAATATGTAATAATACCAAAATGACCAAAATGATACAAGGATGCGTAACTTTAGTTATGAGAGGAGATTGAAGTTATTAAAATTACACTCACTCGAGAGACGCAGAGTAAGGGGCGATCTGATAGAAGTTTTTAAGTGGATAAAGGGATTTAATAAAGGAGAGGTAGGAAAAGTTCTTACGGCTTTTAACCAGGGTAGAACAAGAAGTAACGGATTCAAGCTGGAAAAGCGTAGATTTAGAAAGGAAATAGGGAAAAACTGGTTCACAAAGAGGGTGGTGAATGAATGGCATGGTCTCAGTAGACAGGTAGTTAGTGCTGAGTCATTGGGGAGCTTTAAAGGGGAGCTGGATAGGTTCATGGATGGGGATGAAAGGTGGATGTAGGTAGTGTTAGGTGACAGGAACTACCACGTGTAGGTCTCGCGGCCTCTTGTAGCTTCCTTATTTTCTTATGTTCTTATGTTCTTATGTTCTAATACTATTACTGTCATTTAATAGACCAATTTCTCGTGCTATGTGGGACCCTAGTGATGATATAATGGATGACAGTAATAGTAGTAACGGCAGCATACTCGCCGCCACATAGAATGATCTCGTTTATCCACCAATTTCTCGTGCTATGTGGGACCCTAGTGATGATATAATGATGACAGTAATAGTAGTAACGCAGTAGACTCGCCACACGTTAAGTTGGCAAAATGGGGGCCCTTCACTCCCCCTTCTGAACGCATGGGATTGGCTGAGGTGTGGAGGTTTAGGACAGAACTTTGAGTAAGGCATTCTCACCCAACACCTCAGAGGGGGAGTGAAGAGGCCCCATTTTCGCCAACTGAACCCCTTCACGCCCAGATCTTTCCTTTGCTACATGAAACTGTCTTGTCGAGCCATAAAATTACGAAAAGTAACTAAATATACCCCATTAGTTAGTCGATAAGGATACTAAACAGGTCATAGCTATAAAACATTGCTTATAGTCACTTCAAAATCATCTAATGGCACCCAAATTACAATGGAAATTACGTTCTGGGCCTCAAGGGGTTAACGTGTGGTAAGTATAGCAGTAGGGATGATAGAGTAGCGCATCCCTCACCACCTCCTCCCTTGCAGCTCCTCCGGCGTTCCTCCAAGGAGCGGCTGCCCCTGGAGAAGGTGCTCAAACACCCCTGGATCCTGGAGAACGCCAAGGACGGGATGCGTGACTAAGTGATCGCTCCCTCAGCACTGCCGGGTACTCCATCATAACTCACTCCTGACGTCACACACACACACACACTCATTTCTCAGCCCTACACACACACACACACACACACACACACACACACTCACATCCCCAGCCCTACACACACACACACCACACACACATACCACATCCTCAAGCCCTACACACATCTACCACATTCTCAGCCCTACACACACACACACACACACACGCCATTTCTCACCCACAACACACACACTCATCCACACACCACACACACACACATACACACATTCCTCAGCCCTACACACACACACACACACACACACACAGCTCATTTCTCAGCCTACACACACACACACACACTCTCATTTCTCAGCCCTACACACACACACACACACTTTTTTTAAATTAGGAGAACATTTTAGTATGTGTGTTGGGACAGTCAAGGCAGGAGTGTGTTTCTTTTCTATTCTAGGCTTTATTTTATCTTTGGTTTGTGATTATACGAGTACGTGTGTGTGTGTGTGTGTGTACGTGTGTGAGTGTGTGTGTACGTACAAGCAAGTTAACAGCCAACAAAGAATTTTTTTTATTTCTCTTTGTTTAGTGGTTTATTTTCCTAGTTCTCTCAGTAAGGTGAAGCTGCCACTGCCTTCCATCAGCATCCATTTCTTTCTTGGTATTCTCTGTCCAGTTGTTATTGTTGTATCTTTTCCTTAGTATCATTATTTGTGTAGTACGTATAGGTTTTAATGTCCCGTGACTGTGTGTGTCTCAGTGGGCAGGGGATCTTCTCGCTCCACCACATAGCAGTGAAAGGCATCCATATTTACCTCCTTATTTTACTTCTTGTGGGTTGTACATTCCTAATTCCAAGTCTTTACAACACAGGAGTCACCCACCACCTTCTAGCCTCCTTTGTTTACTCTTGTGTGGGTTGTACATTCCTAGTTCAAAGTCTAACACAGGAATCACCCACCACCTTCTAGCCTCCTTTGTTTACTCTTGTGTGGGTTGTACATTCCTAGTTCCAAGTCTTGACACAGGAATCACCCACCACCTTCTTGCCTCCTTTGTTTACTCTTGCGTGGGTTGTACATTCCTAATTCCAAGTGTGAAGGCAGGAATTACCCACCACCTTCTTGCCTCCTTTGTTTACTCTTGCGTGGGTTGTACATTCCTAGTTCAAAGTCTTGACACAGGAATCACCCACCACCTTCTTGCCTCCTTATCGTGCCTTGAAGGATACATTTTAGCTGTCCAGAAGAAGTGCATTTTAGTTATAGGTACAAATAAAGTAGGACATAGTAATAGGAACTTCACTCCCCCATTCTGAACGCACGGGATTGGCTGAGGTGTTGGGTGAGAATGCCTTACTCCAAGCTTCCCCCAACATGTCCTGATATCCTGCCCCCATCTTACTCCTGCCCGTTCCAGTTCCTTCCCTTTCTTGCGGACATACTCCCGGAATCCCCCTCCTCCCTGGACAATGTAACCTCCTTCCTCCAACACATCCACATCCTACATCTGATCTAACCATCCTGCTGTAACATTCCGTTCTTTCCCCTTCCCTCATCGTTTCACTATTATTCTTTAACCCTGACCTTTCATATGCTTTGCCATAGTGCCATATGACCTCTGATGGCTGGCACATTCACCTTTTTGGCATTAAATCAATCCATCCAAGTTCCCCTAAAGCCCAAACACCCAACACCTCAGCCAATCCCAGGGGGGGGTGAAGGGGCCCCATTTTCGCCAACTTAACGTGCAGCGTGTATAGATTTAAGAGCCAAGAACAGCTTTATAGTAACCTTCCTACATTAAACTTGTAACATGTTCTTATCCTCCAAGCCAGATCCTCACCACAGGAATGTAAATATTTCGGAATATAATCATTGAAGCAGATTCTTTAGTTCGTTATTTCAGTGATGCTTTATAGGGCAGTGAGGTAGGTAGACCCTCACTCAGAGCTGTAATATTCAGGGTCGAGTCGCTGGGTGAAGCTTATTCTTCAGTCATTATAGCGACACACTCGTACAGAAACTACCTGTCATTTTTTCTACTTTTCGGATACTCAAAAAAACTTCCTCGTTTATTCAATTTATCACTGCATTGTTTATCCTTATATATTTAAGACCACACACACCACACACACACACACACACCCTACACACACCCTACACACACACCCACAACACACCCTACACACGACATTGGCGACTATACCAATAGATGCGCCACAGGACGAAGAATAATTTAGGCAAAAATCCAGAAATTGCCAAAAAATGACTTGGGCAGTTTCTTTACGAGGGTGACGATATTTAGTTTGCTTTGGGATAGCAGTGAGGTACCGAGTTGTATTTACTTTGCTTCCACGCTGCTTTTGACGTAACCCAGTGGCTTGTGGGAGATGCGATGCGTTATGTTATGTTTAGGTTATAGTTATAATTTTTTTTTATTATGGTCAAAATGCAGTAAGGAAGCCACGCCCCCTGCCTCCCCTTCTATTCTACGGGGCAGCTGATTGGTGCATTCCTCGTATCATCACTACCAATCACTATCTTCACTACTTAACAGCGCGTGACCACTGGACAGAGCAATCTTCACTACAAAGGGTGACAAAAATCCCTCTGTAGTGAAGATTGCTCTGTCCAGTGGTCACGCGCTGTTAAGTAGTGAAGATATTGTGATGGGTAGTGATGATACGAGGAATGCACCAATCAGCTGCCCCGTAGAATAGAAGGGCAGGCAGGGGGCGTGGCTTCCTTACTGCATTTTGACCATAATAAAAAATATACTGCTGATTAACACAAAGATCTTAGCTTGTAAGTAAATATGTGATCCTTTTTTTTTTTTCATTCTATTTGAAGCCCTTTTTTTCAACTCCTATTTTAAGCCCTTTTTTCAACTCCTATTTGAAGCCTTTTTTTCACTCCTATTTGAAGCCATTTTTTTCACTCCTATATTAAGCCATTTTTTTCAACTCCTATTTGAAGCCTTTTTTTCAACTCCTATTTTAAGCCATTTTTTCAACTCCTATATTAAGCCTTTTTTCAACTCCTATTTTAAGCCTTTTTTCAACTCCTATTTTAAGCCTTTTTTTCACTCCTATTTTAAGCCTTTTTTCAACTCCTATTTTAAGCCATTTTTTTCACTCCTATATTAAGCCATTTTTTTCAACTCCTATTTTAAGCCTTTTTTTCAACTCCTATTTTAAGCCTTTTTTCAACTCCTATTTTAAGCCTTTTTTCCACTCCTATTTTAAGCCTTTTTTTCAACTCCTATTTTAAGCCTTTTTTTCACTCCTATTTTAAGCCCTTTTTCAACTCCTATTTGAAGCCTTTTTTTCACTCCTATTTGAAGCTATTTTTTCAACTCCTATTTGAAGCCTTTTTTCAACTCCTATTTTAAGCCATTTTTTTCACTCCTATATTAAGCCATTTTTTTCAACTCCTATTTTAAGCCTTTTTTTCAACTCCTATTTTAAGCCTTTTTTTCAACTCCTATATTAAGCCTTTTTTCAACTCCTATTTTAAGCCTTTTTTTCAACTCCTCTTTTAAGCCTTTTTTTCACTCCTATTTTAAGCCTTTTTTCCACTCCTATTTGAAGCCATTTTTTCCACTCCTATATTAAGCCATTTTTTCCACTCCTATTTTAAGCCTTTTTTCAACTCCTATTTGAAGCCATTTTTTTCACTCCTATTTGAAGCCTTTTTTTCCACTCCTATTTGAAGCCTTTATTCAACTCCTATATTAAGCCATTTTTTCCACTCCTATTTGAAGCCTTTTTTTCAACTTCTATTTTAAGCCATTTTTTCAACTTCTATTTGAAGCCTTTTTTTCAACTCCTATTTGAAGCCTTTTTTCCACTCCTATTTGAAGCCATTTTTTTCACTCCTATTTTAAGCCATTTTTTTCCACTCCTATATTAAGCCATTTTTTCCACTCCTATATTAAGCCATTTTTTCCACTCCTATTTTACACATTTTTTCCACTCCTATTTGAAGCCTTTTTTCACTCCTATTTTAAGCCATTTTTTCCACTCCTATTTTAAGCCTTTTTTTCCACTCCTATTTGAAGCCTTTTTTTCAACTCCTATATTAAGCCATTTTTTCCACTCCTATTTTAAGCCTTTTTTCCACTCCTATTTTAAGCCTTTTTTTCCACTCCTATTTTAAGCCTTTTTTCCACTCCTATTTTAAGCCTTTTTTTCCACTCCTATTTGAAGCCTTTTTTTCCACTCCTATTTGAAGCCTTTTTTTCTACTATTTGAAGCCATTTTTTTTTTACTATTTGAAACCTTTTTTTTCCACTCCTATTTTAAGCCATTTTTTCCACTCCTATATTAAGCCTTTTTTTCCACTCCTATATTAAGCCTTTTTTTCCACTCCTATATTAAGCCTTTTTTTCCACTCCTATATTAAGCCTTTTTTTCCACTCCTATTTGAAGCCATTTTTTCCACTCCTATTTTAAGCCTTTTTTTCCACTCCCATTTTAAGCCCATTTTTTCAACTATTTGAAGCCATTTTTTTCCACTCCTATATTAAGCCATTTTTTTCAACTCCTATTTTAAGCCTTTTTTTCACTCCTATGTCAAGCCATTTTTTCAACTCCTATTTTAAGCAGTCACAAACTAACCCTTAATTTACTAGTGACATTTAAGGTATTTTTAAGTATCACTGATGTGTAACTCAAGTCCCATCAGTTTTAACCCCGAGTTACTGAGGCCGCCCGTGTTTCATTAATATTAAGTCCATAATCTTGTACATACTAACTCATAAGGCGTTTTCTCGACCTCACTGGTAGGCTAACATGGCCCTTGCCTACTAGTGATATAAGGAAGGTTTTTATCGGATCGCGGCAGAGCTCCGTATGTCCGTCTTGCTCTGCTCGGCTACTGTCGGCAAAGAGGTTTAGTAGTAATACATTATACCCTGATTGTATTTATATATATTTCCCTTTATTTCTTACCATGGCTTGGAAGTTATGGTCATCGCTCCTGATTTCTTGATTTCTTTTATATCCATCATGTCTTGGAATAAAGTTATGTTCTTTTAGTTGCGAGTTATCTTTAGCCCTCTCTCCCTCTCTCATGCGTGTATTAAGGAAAATCAAGCAGAACACCATTATACCCACTGTCAAGCAACTCATTTTTATTAGTAAGATTGTCCTTCACAAACTGGTTGTAGAAAATAGTTGGAAAAATTATGATACTCTTAATACTACAAATAGCAATAGCTGAATTTTTTTTACTGTTTGGTTGTGTGTTATCTAGCAAACTCTTCCAATAGAGCGTAGGACAGAATTTAGTGAAGCCTGGTCAGTGGTGTCCCGGGCCCGCGGTGAGCCGTAACGGTGAAGGCAAACTGAAAGGTCGCGCACCAGTGTCGCTAGTCGTGGGAATGTTGCCGGCCAGGTCTCTTCCAATTCAGCTCTCACCGACACTGATGTTCACGATGCATACCAAGCGCACAGACATGCAAGCACACACACATACACACGCGCACACACACACACACACCCACACATACATACATACATACATACACACATACATACATACATACTGACAGCTGCCATCTCTGCTTTACACTGGTACTCAAACACTAGTCGTACCCTCCCTCCCTCCCTTGCTAAAGTGTGGTTAGTGTCTGCCGATTTTGTGCCGAAAAACTTATTTACTACTTCACACACCACAGTGTTGCGGCGGCGGCGGCGGCTACTCCCCGTACAGCATGGAGAAAACGGTCATGCGTGCGGTCTCGTCCATGTCCTCCTGGATCTTGCCGAAGACCTGCTCTGCCAGGCGTCGGTGCTTCACGTTCCTGGAGATGATGAGTTCCCCGTACAGGTAGACGCCCATGGCCTGGTCCTCCAGCAGGAAGCGCTCCACCTGCTGCAGGTCCTCGTAGTCACTCTTGATGATCAGCTCGCACCAGCGGTGGCGCACGTCCCCGCACTGACCCCACATGCCGTAGTACTCGTTGATCTGCCGCAGCGTGCGCTTGTACACCTTGGGCAGCTCCAGCAGGTGCTCCAGCAGCAGCACCAGCTGGTCCGGGAACAGGAACGGATCCAGCTGCACCTTGGCCCTCTTGATGGTCTGGCCGGACCGCTTCTTGGACTTGTCAAAGTGTTCCCAAAACCTGAGGTGCTGGCCCACCTGCTCAAACAGGTCGTTGGACACATCCCCGAACATGTCGGTGATCTCCTCGTTGAGGCCGGGCTGGTGCAGCCACTCCTCCAGCAGCATCTCCTGCGTGACGCCCTGGGCCTCCAGGTGGGGGAAGGCCTTGAGGAAGTAGTCCAGGATGTGGCTGGACAGCACCAGCTGGCCGTGGTACACACACACGTACTCCCTCAGCATGTTGTCAAACTTGTCCCGGCCCACCAGCAGGCTCAGGTACTTCAGCAGGAAGTAGCCCTTGAGGTAGTGCACCTGCAGGAAGGTCTTCTCAGGGTTCAGGCCGTTCTTGATGTAACTCACTCCGTCTGAGCCCACCAGCCCCTCGCCCTGCATGGGCCGCAGGGTCTGCAGCTCCTCCGTGGAGTGCTCCACCTCGCCCGCCAGAGTCCTGTACCTCAGGTGCGCCCGCAGCTCCGACAGCTGATCCAGGCCGTCCCGGGTGAGGCCGTTGCCTGCGGACAGCTTGAGGGGCAGGCTGGCTCCCAGGGCCAGACTCTCCACCATGACACAGCCACACTGGGCATTCCGAGACCCACACTTATAGCAAGGCTCCCTGTCTTCCACTTCTTCCTCCTCCTGGCTGGCACCGTTGTCCTTTGCCGTGCGAGGTCTGGTTCCCGAGCTGCTGTTGGTGTTCTCCGCGTCTCCCTCTCCCTCCTCGTCGCCGGCCTCGGCCTCGCTGCCCTGCTGAGCTTTGTCCTTGGGGCTCTTGGGGCTGCAGTGCGGGGCAGCCTTGGCGGGGCCCGGGGAGCTGCTCCGTGCCCTGTGGTAGGCCAGGGCGGCCTCGGAGTAGATGGAATCCTCCATGTAGGTGGCGAAGCCCTCGCTGAGCCACTCCTCCGTCCAGTCCTGGGCGCCGATGACGATGCCAAACCAGGCGTGGCTGTCGGCACAAGACAAGGCTACACTGAGTACAGCCCTTCAACAACATAGGGAACCTTAGACTCACACACTGAACAAAGAGAAATCAGTGTGTGTGTGATGTAAAATTGCTGAGACTAATGACCTAAGAGCAGGCACCATGCATAATGAGAGGACAAGGATGCTTATGTATACCCGAGAGAGATACTGTGGGATCTTTCCCTCAAAGGATATTTGATTTGAAACAAGGTTAAGAATAATTGTGAAGCAGCATCCCAGTCAGAAGCAGAGTGGGGCAAAGAAAGCAGTTGGCATCGCCCTCTCACCTGATCTCGTGGGCGAGGCGGATGTAAGCGGAGGGGTCGTCGATGGCGGCGGTGGGGGAGAGGAAGATGACGTTGGGGGAGGCGAGACCCAGGCTGCCGAAGCACTGGGGCAGCACCACCACCTCCAGCCTGCGGCACGGGTACACCCCGAGGAGGCGGGTGGCGGCGGCCAGGGCGTGGGGCAGGAAGCAGCCCAGGGGCCTCACCGCCCGGGCACAGGAGGACGGGTACACCAGGGTGAGCGGGGTCTGGTAGCTCCAGTTGTCCGGGTCCTGGTGGCACGGGTAGTGGTAGTGCCGGCAGCGCCCCGCCTCCTCCCCCTCGGGGGGCTTGGCCCGGGGCAGCACCGTGGAGAGGGTCTCCACCTCCCACTTGCCAATGGCGATGGCCAAGGTGGCCATGGGCAGCACCATGGTGGTGTGGTAGTAGAAGCACACCGTGGAGGGTCCGGCCAGCCCCTCCTCCTGGTCCGGGGCACAGCAGCACTCCTCCAGGGGCTTGTGGGTGGGAGGGTCGCCTCCCGTGCCATCCTCACCCGGGGGAGGACACCGCAGGGGCCTGGCATCCCCCGTCATGCTGACTATCTTCTCCCTGCCCACAGTGATCCAGGCCTGCCAGGTGGCCATGGCAGAGGGGGGGTCCTGGCAGGGCAGCAGCGATCGGTTGTTGATGGCCGCCGCCGGGGTGAACACGCAGGCGTTGCCGTCCTGGTCGCTGCGCCACAGCAGGGACTTGCCCTGCGGCGTGGTCTCGTAGTCGATGCAGATCACGCGGGGGAATCCCTGGGCCTCCCTTATGCCGGGCTTCCAGATCTTGATGCACCAGGGGCTGACGGTGTAGTGGAGGGGCGCGTGCCGTTTCCCGCACCACAGGGTGAGGGCCGAGGAGCACACGCGTTGGTGCTTGGGGTCCAGGTATTGTTCCAGCTCCACGCCCTCCGCCGTGACCTCGGTGACCCCGCGCACCCGGATGTCGCAGCAGTCCAGCACCACCTCAAAGTCCTTGTCCTTGGAGGCCTGGCTGTCCCCAAGCTGGGAGTCCTGTGGCGGCTGCACCTCTTCATCAGAGTCAGAATCAGAGTCCTGCGGTGTCGGCGGGGGGCGCCTGTGTGCCCTCACGCCCGCCAGGATGCCCGTGGGGGCGGCGGGACGCTGGCTCTCGTCGCAGGAACAGTCCCGCGTGCAGCAGCCGCCCAGGCGCTCGCAGGCGGTGGTGGGCTCCAGGAAAATGACCACCTTGCCGCGCACCACCTTGGAGTGAAAGTTTGGGTGCAAGTGCAGCAGGTAGTGTCTGGCCCTGATGTCCCCAATGTTGGACAGCAGCGGCAGGTCTTGGCCACTCATGGTGGTGGTGGTGGTGGTGGCGCTCTAAGCGACTGTCATGGTGTGCACCGAGTGTCTGTGTGGGTCAGTCTTCACCCTGTGCTGTGTCTGCTTGACTGCTCTCAGGACAAGACTCACCCTAGGCAAGGCATAGAATATCAGATCTAATCTCACTCGCCACTGAACTTTGTGCCCTCGCCCCAAGGCTCCAAGGCTCAGTGACGGCTTACACTTAACAGTAATAGCGCAGGGAAATACTGGACCGGGACACCTCGCCTCGCCTCCACTCGCTAAGCGTAATTCCTGGCCATGAGATCTCTACACTGGTCACAACTTATCACCTCATTATATAAAACACTAAAACCTCCTAAAAATACTTTCACAAAATAATAAAAAACATGTATTTCATGTTGAGAGTCTGGCTTGTGGGGGGCGGGGGTCAAGGCGTAGGTGCAGGGCCCTCGGGTGACCTCCGGATGACCCGGGGGCTGCGGCGGGGCGGGTCAGGCCGCCTCCTTTAGTCCTGTGGGGGGAAGACATTGTCACAACACACCAAGGCAAATCCGGGTTATAGAAACATTGCACAGCGCTGCCAGCAGTCTTGCTAAGAAGGGGATTGATTAAAGCCAAAAAAAGGTGAATGTGCCAGCCATCAGAGGTCATATGGCACTATGGCAAAGCATATAAAGGGTCAGGGTTAAAGAAAAATAGTGAAACGGTTAGAGAAGGGGAAAGAACGGAATGTTACAGCAGGATGGTTATCTTGCTATGGTCATAGTATCAATTCTTTCCCGGACTTGGAATTCCTCCCTTGGGCGCCGACTGCCTCGCACTTAATGGCATCAGTTATGACAGACAGCATTCCACCCAGCAAACAAAGGACAACCACATCGGCCTAACCATTCATATAACAAAGCCATGACGGGCCGACCAGGTAATAAGGACCCCTGACCCCTCCCGTGACTCCCACCCCCCACGCCCTCGCCCCACGTCACACCCACGCCTCACCCCCACACACGGGCGCCGCGGCAGGGTACAGGGGCGGCAGGGAGGCCAGGCAGGGCAAGGCATCGCCCCGGAAGCCACCCAGGGGAACCGTTGGCCGCGACTCCCTCAATGGCGTTTCCGCTAAGGTTTTTTTTCCCTTTTATGATGGATTCCGCGGCGCCTTGGTTCCTTCCCTGCCCTCCCTGCATGCCCTGCCGCCCCGCCCCCTGCCCCGTGCCCCGCCTACCCAGTACTCACCCGCACAACGCCACACTCGGGTATTTTAACAAAGAACATTTTAATCGGCGGAAAATCGATCAAAACATTGCGAGCCTCGGCAACTCCCCGCCCGCTACCCGAGGCGCCGAGGGGATTTAGGGATTTATCTCACTCTATCACTATCATTTCAGTATTTGTAAGCATTATACTGTATCAAAATTATTTCTGTCAATATATAATTTACTCATAACACCCTAAAATTACTTATATCCAGCATGATACATAGAACTCAAACCTCTCAACTCTTAACAAAGCACATTTACTCACTAATAACTATATAATCTTGAATGGTATACTTTATTATTCAATTATTTTACCTGGAACACCATCATAACCCTTAAAACACCGTCCATGGAACACGCACCGAAATGTTTGTCCTGACGCGGCACACACACCTAGCCGCCGCACTGACTTTATATATTCACTAACTCAACACTCGTACATAGACATCATCATTATTTACGATACATAGATTATCTACTCTATAACTAATAGCAATCTAAAATCTCGCAATATTCCACTACCATGGTATGCCAATTATAGCAATGTTACCCCTTTAAATCACCCATGGACTTTACCTGGGTAGTTTAAAAGCTTTACAATGACCCTTAAAAGTCTCATCTCAGCCCTCATAACCCTTAAGTTTCCTCTCAAAAAAGTTTCATATTTCCTTCAAAAGTCTTATCAAACCTAAAAACCCATATATTTCCCCTCAGAAGCAATACATTTCCCCTCAACAACTTATATTATCCCTCAAAAGCCGGGGCAGTGATTCGTCAGAGGTTAGACAAACTTTGCATACTCTGAGCAAACGTTTGGTGAACCTCGTAAACGTTGCGTGAGCTTGACAAACGTTTATTTAGACGTAAATCATACCATACATCCATAGAGAAAAAGTAGCTGATCTCTCTCTCTCTCTCTCTGTCTCTCTCTCTCTCTCTCTCTCTCTCTCTCCATATGTTTATCCCTATCGAGTCATTTCTTATTTATAACTATTTCTCACAGGAAACTCGATCAGCTCAAACTCAACAGGAAAAAGGGGAGAAAGACCCATTTTTCTACCTAGATAAACTACAGAGCTTATTCTGAACCCTAAATTTAATGACCTCAAAAATCTACTCTTCGTCCGGAAATGAATAATAGACTAATAAAAAAACAATAAATATAAGACCTACATATATATACCAAGGACCTCATATAATATACCTGCGTGCATGTATTATATATAAATCATACACTAGATCAATATTAAAGAAGTCCTTGAAACACACCATTACGGGCGAGGCATTGGATAAAAAATGTATTGAAAGAGAAAATGGCGATGGCAGTTCAATACCCTTCAATAGCTATCACAATATCCTGACTCTTTTCCTGTCCATGGCTTCCTCCCTCTGTAGATCCATGAAATAGGGAGTTATGGGTATGGGAATGACCTATGGGAGCTATGGGGAGGCATATGGGAGGCTACAAATCATGGGTTACTGATACAAATATGGAAGTTATAAGGATATCGGTTCCGTAAATATAACAAAAATACATGTCTCTCGTAATGGCCGGTTTTCGCCTATAAATCAATGGTAGGAAGACTCATGGGGGAAATAGGGATGGGGATGAGGTATGGCAGGTATGGGGAGGATATGGGAGGCTAGATAATGGGATATATATAGGTAGCAATATGGAAATGGGGAGAGGACGCTCATTTCAGACGGTTCATAGGTCGCTTTTCTATATATAACAAAATATAGTTTTGTATTAATGTTAGTTGTGGGGTTTATATGAATGGTAATGGGGCTATGGGGATAATGGGGGGTGTATGGGAGGTAATGGAAGGTATGGGAGGCTGTATATCAAGCTGTATTAATAGAATAATGGTTATAAGGGGGAAGGGTTAATGTTAGTAGGGTTTATATGAATGGTAGAGGGAGTTATGAGGGTAATGGGGGGTGTATGGGAGGTAAGGGAAGGTATGGGAGGCTCTATATCTAGGTGTATTAATAGAATAATGGGTATAAGGGGGAGGGTTAATGTTAGTAGGGTTTATATGAATGGTAGAGGGAGCTATGAGGGTAATGGGGGGTGTATGGGAGGCAAGGGAAGGTATGGGAGGCTGTATATCAAGGTGTATTAATAGAATAATGGTTATAAGGGGGAAGGGTTAATGTTAGTAGGGTTTATATGAATGGTAGAGGGAGTTATGGGGGTAATGGGGGGTGTATGGGAGGCAAGGGAAGGTATGGGAGGCTGTATATCAAGCTGTATTAATAGAACAATGGTTTTAGGCCCCTATATGTATTAATGATAGTTACGGGGTTTATATGAATGGTATGGGGGCTATGGGGGTAATGGGGGGCGTATGGGAGGTAAGGGAAGGTATGGGAGGCTGTATATCAAGGTGTATTAATAGAATAATGGTTATAAGGGGGTGGAGGGGACAAGACGGCCCCCTGTAAGTAGCATAGAGACTTGCGCAGCTTTCCTCATAGCATGGATTCCATTACTCCTCTTTTACCCATGAATTCCCATTAACACGTGAGTACAACCCCGGCTTTTATGTACCCTAGACCTCCCTGAACCCATGGCTGATAGGCCTATGGGGTGATATAACCCATTAATACAATAGATCTAGTAGAAAATGGAAAAATATAATGGGTACTGAAATTGTTATGGATATTGATTAACCCCGGACGGAGGATTTCTGATGTGTTAAATGTCTCGAAGGACTACTTTCTACCTATTTCCACAGGTTCCTATGGCTACTCAGACACCTATATAGCCTGTGCAGTCTATAGGAGCCCTAGGATGTGGGGTAGATAAGTGGATAACCCATTTTTAGACCACATTTATCTGAAAAAATACCTCGAAAAATGACCCTCCTCACCGCGCTATCACTGCTTAGGTAAGAACGATATGATTCCTACCTGTTATTTCTCCCTACACGTGATGGATACATGTGGATAATTACTGTATTAGTGGAGTGACTTGGTGGATAAAGTGGATAATGAGGTGGATAGTTAACACGTGTGGTTCTGATTTCAGGTATGCAAGCTTGGTGACATCATGAACCATCGAAGAACTACTCCATTTGAAGGTGTTGGTTGAGGACACACCACTCCACAGTACTCCCACTCACTCCACCCCACTCCACTACTCCCACTCACTCCACATCACTAACCTAACCCACTCATTTTATCCACTCATTTTCCTAACTGGCTTAAATCACCCAAAAACCACTCTCATGACCTCCTCTCAACTCCTACTCCACTCCACAGTACTCCCACTCACTCCACCCCACTCCACTACTCCCACTCACTCCACATCACTAACCTAACCCACTCATTTTATCCACTCATTTTCCTAACTGGCTCAAATCACCCAAAAACCACTCTCATGACCTCCATTAAACTCCCACTCCACTCTACCTCACTCCACCCACTCCACATCACTAACCTAACCCACTCATTTTATCCACTCATTTTCCTAACTGGCTCAAATAACCCAAAAACCACTCTATTGGCCTCCACTCACAACTCCTACTCACTCCACCCACTCCACTCGGGATGCAGTCAGTTCGTACACAAGTTGTTTCGTACACCAAAAAGCTATTTCGTAGTCTATATGAAACCATAGTCGTTTCGTACACTCAGCTCAGAGTTGAACTTGACTACTAGAGTTACGAAACGACACCAGGTATGTACGAAAAAACTCAAAATCAGTGTACGAAACAACTAGGTAAAAAAATCTGGGTACGAAATAACTTGTGTACGAAACTCCTTGTAACCCAAACCCTCTATTGGCCTCCACTCATAACTCCTACTCACTCCACCCCACTCCACCCCACTCCACTCTGCCCCACTCCACTCCCACTCCACTCCCTTAACTAACTCACTCATTTTCCTGACTAACGCAAATCACCCAAAAAACACTAATAACCTCATACTTATTATTCTTCAATGAGCTTAATTGTCGAAATATCAGTCATGTTTATGGTTGAATTATGTTTTTATTTTTTTTATTTTCTAGGATATTTGATTTTGCCAGGTTGTAATAATAGCTTGTACTTGTATTTTGCCCGGTGGTAGGAAATAACTGTGTGTATTTTGATTTTCCCAGGTTGTAATAATAACTTGAACTTTTATTTTGCCAGGTTATAATAATTGTGTGTATTTTGATTTTGCCAGGTTGTAATAATAGCTATTTGTCTCTCCCAAGTAGACTTAATACTGGGTAGTCAGTTCTTGCCTGCACTCGCGACGGTCGACACCGAGAACGGAGAACCCCTGGCACGCGTAGGAGTGTTGCAGTGCCGCAGATGTAACGCAAGCTTCCTCCAGGTGTGTGGCGCGGCATTTTCTCTTTTTTTTCCACTTTAGTGTTAGAATTCTTATGGGGCTCAGTTTTTTTAGGTTAGGAGCTTCAGCGAGCCTACTGAGAACTATCTTTGACTTAACAGGAATGTGTTGATTATTCCTTCCTTGCTTAACATACATACATACATACTTATCTTACTCCTATCTTGACTTACTTATCTCTATCTATCTTTATCTTGATCTTATCTCTATCTTATTATTACTGTGACTTACATATCTATCTACTTACTCATATTTTTTTCTTTTATCTTATGTTCTTATATTTACCCACTCATTTTACTCACTCATTTTACCCACTCATTTTACCCACTCGTTTTACCCCCTCATTTTACCCCTCATTTTACCCACTCATTTTACCCACTCATTTTACCCACTCATTTTACCCACTCATTTTACCCACTCATTTTCCTAACTGTTTAAATCACCCAAAAACTGCTTTAATGACCTCCACTCCACTCCCACTCCACCCCACGCCACACTCTTAACCTAACCCACTCATTTTACCCACTCATTTTACCCACTCATTTTACCCACTCATTTTCCTAACTAGCTCAAATCACCCCAAACTCTTATGGCAGGTGAAGGAGGTGAGACGTTGTCCCACTACCACCTGCACATCTTTACTGACTTATTTTGACTTATACTGACTTTATTTGACTTATCTTATTGACTCATATTTATATTCTATGTTCTTATGTTGTTATGGCAGGTGAAGGAGCCGTTGTTCTTACTCATCTATCACTATTACTTGTACATATCTCTATCTTACTAACTCATATTTGTATCTTTTATAAGTTGTACTCATGTTCTAATGGTGTTGTAGTTGCTTTTTATTGTGTCTGTATGCCTCCGGGTGATAATAAAATCATCCTTCTTCTTCTTATTATTATTATTATGATGTCAGGTGAAGGAGGCGTTGTCCCACTACCGCCTGCACATCTTTGAGACGCACAAGGAGCACTTCACGGTAGTGGTCGGCGGCACGTGTCCCCTGCCCGGCTGTGTCCTGGGCGCCAAAAAGATACCCACCATACACTTCCACTGCTCCTACTGCTGCTTCATGTCAACCGAGGTGAGAGGCCCAGGCGGCTCAGGGCATGTTTACCAAGGGCCTTCTAGTGGTCTTGCTACTCACGTCTACAAAAATTCTCGTCTCCACACAAACCGGGAAATCTCGCCGAAATTAATGGTTAGGTTAGGTGGTAATGGTCTGGTTAGGTTAGGTTAGGTTAGGTTTGGTTTGGTTTGGTTTGGTTTGGTTTGGTTTGGTATGGTATAGGTTAGGTTAGGTTAGGTTAGGTGGTAATGGTCAGGTTAGGTTAGGTTAGATTTGGTATAGGTTAGGTTAGGTTAGGTTAGGTATAGGTTTGGTATAGGTTAGGTTAGGTTTGGTTTGGTTTGGTTTGGTTTGGTTTGGTATAGGATAGGTTAAGTATAGGTTAAGTATAGGTTAGGTTTGGTTTGGTTTGGTTTGGTATAGGTCAGGTTAGGTTAGGTATAGGTTGGTTTGGTTTGGTTTGGTATGGTATGGTAGGTTAGGTTGGTATAGGTTAGGTTAGGTTAGGTTGGTATAGGTTAGGTTGGTTAGGTTAGGTAGGTTAGGTTAGGTTAGGTTAGGTAGGTTATGGTTGGTTTGGTATGGTTAGGTTTGTATAGGTTAGGATATAGGTAAGGTTAGGTTAGGTTCAGGTAGGTTAGGAATTGGTAGGTAGGTTAGGGTTTTAAGAGTTTAGTATATTCTAGGTAGTATAGACATGTTAAGTTATTAGTATGGTCATATGTAGGTGTATATCGGCCCTAAATTGAAACGGCACAAGCGCCACTTTTAAAATGAGAAAAACGCGCTTAAAGTTTAATTTGATTTCTTCATTTTTGGTGATTTACTTTGAAAACACTTTAGGGATTTTTTCATTGATAAAAAGTGGCGCTTGTGGCGTTTCATATCTTGATTTTCTTAGATTAAACTTTAAGCGCGTTTTTCTCAGTGTTTTAAAAGTGGCGCTTGTGGCGTTTCATATCTTGATTTTCTTAGATTAAACTTTAAGCGCGTTTTTCTCAGTGTTTTAAAAGTGGCGCTTGTGGCGTTTCATATCTTGATTTTCTTAGATAAAACTTTAAGCGCGTTTTTCTCAGTGTTTTAAAAGTGGCGCTTGTGGCGTTTCATATCTTGATTTTCTTAGATTAAACTTTAAGCGCGTTTTTCTCAGTGTTTTAAAAGTGGCGCTTGTGGCGTTTCATATCTTGATTTTCTTAGATTAAACTTTAAGCGTGTTTTTCTCAGTGTTTTAAAAGTGGCGCTTGTTGCGTTTCATATCTTGATTTTCTTAGATTAAACTTTAAGCGCGTTTTTCTCAGTGTTTTAAAAGTGACGCTTGTGCCGTTTCAATGCTAGGCGCCTGATACATATATTGAGTGGTAGAAAATAGGAGCACTAGATGACATGAAAAGTTGAAATTCTGGCCCAAGGGAGTCTAGTCTTTCTTCTTCTTTCTGTTTAACGGCAGATTTTGTGTACTTTTCTAGATCCTGTTTTGATGACTTATTTCTGTGTTGTTATAAAGAGTGTGTTAACCTATGCCAGGCGAGTGAGCTATTAGTCACAGGACCTTATAGGGGGTGGCATGCTTAGGAGGATAAGAGTGTTACAATTGATAAGCGAAACATGCCCTTGGTCAGTCCTTGGTGATTTAAAAAAAAAAAAAAAAAGGTTAATTTCCAGATGAACACCGAACTTCCTGTGGTGGACGAAACTGGTTTTTTTTTCTGGTAAGTTTTGATAAAGTTGGGTAAAGCTTTGAATGAATCTGCTCACCGTCGTAGTCGCAAATCACTTTTTTTTTTTTTTTTTTTTTTTTTGCAACGAAAATGACAAAAACAAAACAAATTGAACCTAACCCAACCTAACCTTTACCTATCCTAACCTAACCTATACCTAACCTATACCTAACCTAACCTAACCTAACCTATACCTAACCTAACCTATACCTAACCTAACCTAACCTAACCTAACCTAACCTAACCTATACCCAACCTAACCTATAACTAACCTATACCTAACCTAACCTAACCTAACCTAACCTAACCTAACCTAACCTATACCTAACCAAACCTAACCTAACCTTACCTAACAAACCAAACAAAAAACCTAACTAACCTAACCTAACCTACCAACTAACTAACCAACCTATACCTACCAACCTAACTAACTTACAACAAACCAAACAAACACCAAACCAACCTAACTAACTAACATACTAACTACTAACCTAACCAACTACAACTACGTTTACCTAAAAAAAAGAGAAAAAAAGAAGAAATACATAATTATTTGCAGCAGAAACGGTCAGCAGATTAATTAAAAACACATAAAAACTCCCATAAAAAAATTGTTTCGTCCACCAAAGTGAATTCGGTGTTCATCTGAAATAATACCCCAAAAAAGCATAGTCTTTGGTGGGTGAGTGTGATGGTGGTAAGAGTGTGGTGTGAGTGTGATGGTGGTAGTAAGAGTGTAGTGTGTGTGTGCCTCAGATTATGGACTTGCCGCTGCACATGGAGAAGCGTCACCTAGCGTTCTACAGGGAGGTGAGCCTAGTGCTGCGTGGCGACGACATCCAGCGCACCAAGGTAACCTCCGCAACACCCTGCCTACCTTCCTCTAGCCATCCCGCTCTCTATCTCCTTAACCCCTTCACGCCCAGATCTTTCCTTGCTATAAAAAATCGTCTGTTAGCCATAAAATTACGAAAAGTCACTGAAAATACCAAATGAGTTAGTGGACAAGGATACTAAGCAGGTCATAGCTATAAAACATTGCTTATAGTCACTAAAACTCGTCTAATGGTACCCAAATTACAGTGGAATTACGTTCTGGGTCTCGAGGGGTTAAGTAATGATACCTCTTTCTCTATCTATCTCTCTATATCCTTAAGTAACTATACACCCTCCTCTCTCTCTCTCACTCATTCTGTTTCTCTGTCTATCTATCTAACTCAAATTTTCCCCTCTCTATCCATCCCTGTCTGTCTATCTCCTTAAGTAACTAGACATCACCCTCCTTCTCTCACTCACTCTGCTTCTGCTTCTCTGTCTCCCTCTATCTCCTTAAGTAACTATACATCACCCTCCTCCTCTCACTCACTCTGCTTCTCTGTCTCCCTCTATCTCCTTAAATAACTAGACATCACCCTCCTCCTCTCACTCACTCTGCTTCTCTGTCTCCCTCTATCTCCTTAAGTAACTATACATCACCCTCCTTCTCTCACTCACTCTGCTTCTCTGTCTCCCTCTATCTCCTTAAATAACTATACATCACCCTCCTTCTCTCACTCACTCTGCTTCTCTGTCTCCCTCTATCTCCTTAAATAACTAGACATCACCCTCCTTCTCTCACTCACTCTGCTTCTCTGTCTCCCTCTATCTCCTTAAGTAACTATACATCACCCTCCTTCTCTCACTCACTCTGCTTCTCTGTCTCCCTCTATCTCCTTAAATAACTAGACATCACCCTCCTTCTCTCACTCACTCTGCTTCTCTGTCTCCCTCTATCTCCTTAAATAACTATACATCACCCTCCTTCTCTCACTCACTCTGCTTCTCTGTCTCCCTCTATCTCCTTAAGTAACTATACATCACCCTCCTTCTCTCACTCACTCTGCTTCTCTGTCTCCCTCTATCTCCTTAAGTAACTATACATCACCCTCCTTCTCTCACTCACTCTGCTTCTCTGTCTCCCTCTATCTCCTTAAGTAACTCTACATCACCCTCCTTCTCTCACTCACTCTGCTTCTCTGTCTCCCTCTATCTCCTTAAGTAACTATACATCACCCTCCTTCTCTCACTCTGCTTCTCTGTCTCCCTCTATCTCCTTAAGTAACTATACATCACCCTCCTCCTCTCACTCACTCTGTTTCTCTGTCTATCTATGCAAATCTATATCTACCTATCTATCTATCTCTATTTCCTAAGGTAACTAACTATACACCCTTCTTTTCTTTCCTCACTCACTCTTTCTATCTATTATTTATCTAGTGAAAATAAATCAATGCCAGGGAGTGACTTAACATGTGATATTGAATGCGTGGAAGGTGGCTTTTTATTTGATTATTATTGATTACTATATTTTTTTTATGTTGTGATGCTCCCCGGCAGGTTTACACGTGTGGCGAGTGCGGCATCAAGATCCAGGGCACCGTGTCCATCGTGCGGCACCTCCTGGCCCACGACACGGACACACACAGGGCCGGCATGGCACTCCTCAACGGGGCCGCATCCGAGGGCGACGAAGGCCAGGCACTGCTCAACGGCCTCGGGAAATATGACAGCGAGAGTAGCGGCGGAAAGGAGGAAAATGCCGCCACGTTTCTCCTGGCGGGGGAAACGGGCTTGTGAACGGTACGAGGAGAAGAGGACCGGCGGAGAACGGCATCAGCGTGGAGGGCGGAGAGGAGAGCGTGGACATGCACTTTATGCGTAGTCTCCAAGGTCTCGACGGCGGCACGGGTCATGTGTACCACTTTCAGGACGGTGGGTCGCGCGGGATGAAGGGGATGCCATGGAGGTGACACTTGGAGACTGCCATGGGGTGTCGCAGGTGCCCGAGGAAGACGTACAGGTGGAGATCAACCCGCTGGACCTGCTTACTACTGTCATGGATGAGGACCAACGTAGCGACAACCCAGTCTCCCCACGAACACTTCCTCCTCACCCTGCCCGCCCCCGGACACTTCCTGGAGGAGGCGGGGGGGCAGGAGGAGGTCACGGAGGGGTCGGCGGAGGTCAGGGAGCTGGAGGAGGACTCGGGCAGTGTGGACGGGTTCTCGGAGGTGCCCAGCGACATACTATTGGACCATCCCGGCGTGTATAACTGTGACCGCTGTGAGGAGACCTTCCGCTACCAACACCAGCTGGTGGCTCACAAACACCAGGTGAGGGGGGGGGTGTGGTGGTGAGGAGAGATGGAGTGTAGTGGTGGTGTGGAGGGGAGTGGTCAGTTTGGGTTGGAGGGGTGTAGTGTTGGGGGTGGTGGTGAGTGCAGTGTAAGTGGTGGTGGTGAGGAAGGAGTGTTGGGGGTGGTGGTGGTGGTGAGGGAGAGTGGTAGTGTGGGTAGTTGGTGGTGGTGAGGGAGAGTGGTAGGGGTGGGGGTGGTGGGGGTGTGTACTAATTGATTGTTAGTTTGTGTAGTGTGTGAGGGTAGAGTGGTTTTGTTGTTTGTAGGGTTGAAGAGGAGGGGACAGTGCGGCGGTAATGGTTTAGTGAGTGAGGGGAAGTGGATACGATTTGGTAGGTAAGTGGTCGGAGGTTGGCCTAATCAATAAGACCGTGAAGTCCACAATAGTGTAAATCACGTGAACACTGAAATAAAGACAATATCGGCGGGAGAACGGGTAGTGGTGGTGGCACAGCGGTCGACCGAATATGTCCCTAGGTTTTTGTGTTTTTTTAGAAAATCGAACATAGCCGTATTTTGTTTGGTTTGGGATCAGAGTTTGTGAAATTTCAACCTGTTTTCCATCCCCTTGTTTGGTAATTATTATATTTCGTTATGGTTTTTATATTTTTGTTTACAATTGTGTTTGTCTAAGCGGTAGTATTCCAGATAACACGGAATTCACTTGGGTGGACGAAACTATTTTTTTCTGGTGAGTTTTGATGCGTTTCGAATTAATCTGCTCACCGTTTCTGTCGCAAATCTTTTTTTTTTTTTTTTTTTTTTTTTTCAAGTTAAGGTTAGTAAGGTTAGGTTAGGTTAGGTATAGGTATAGGTTAGGTTAGGTATAGGTATAGGTTAGGTATAGGTTAGGCTAGGTTAGGTTAGGTTAGGTTAGGTATAGGTTAGGTTAGATTAGGTTAGGTTTAGGTTAGGTTAGGTATAGGTATAGGTATAGGTTAGATTAGGTTTAGGTTAGGTTAGGTATAGGTTAGGTTAGTTTCAAGTTTTTAATTTTTTTATTTTTGTTGCAAATCACAAAAAAAAAAAAAAAAAAATTGATTTGCGACAGAAAAGGTTGATAGATTAATTCACAACAATCTAAATCACCAGAAAAAAATAGTTTCGTCACCAAAGAAAGTTCGGTGTTCATCTGGAAATTGTTAAACAAAAAAAAAAATCAAGGCAGAGATTTTCATTCAACTATAATTCATCAGGATAATTCACATTCATTCATTCATTCATTCATTCATTCATTCATTCATTCATTCATTCATCCATCCATCCTTCACTAAAATGTTGTCACTAAAATGTTCCCCACCTTCGTGACGGCGCCGCAGGTCCACCAAGCCTTTGACGCCCAGTTTGAGTGCCAGGTGTGTGGGCTGGAGGTGATGGTGCTGCTGGAGTTGAAGCGCCACATGATGACTCACGCTGGCACGGCACTGTTCTCCTGTGGCATGTGTGGCGAGACCTTCCCGGACAGGACTACCCTCAAGGCCCACACCGTCACTCATGGGTACGTGCTCAAGCCTCCTCTTCATTTCTACATTTTCTCCATTTTTTGTCCTGCATTTTTCTATTCGGTCGATGATACGCTTCCAACTATCTCTATCCATTGCCTCAACGTCTTCAATGGCCAATGCTGCCAGATCCCCTTCAATACACTGCCTCCATGTCTTCCTTGGCCTGCCCGGTGGACATGGAGGCAGTGTAGGACCTGGCACTTCCACTCTGACAGCTCTTCCCAATGCCTCACCACCTTCCCTCCTCTTCACGTGCCCAACCACCTCCATCGCCTGTAGACTCTCACCTGGACCACCAACGCTCTCAAGCCCACACACTTCTCTCTACGTGCCAACCACCTCCATCGCTTACTTCACTGCATTTCACTCCATTCTCCATGTCTCACCACTTTTCCTCTTCTCGATGCGCTCAACACTCTCATCCCTTACCTCACCTTCACTGCCATCTGCCAATCCTCTCCACTACATGCCTCACCATGTTCCCTTGTGCCACCTCCTGACCTTACTGTCACCTGGCACTTTCCACTCTAACAGCTCTCCCCAATGTCTCACCACCTTCTCTCCTCTTCACGTGCCCAAACCACCTCCATCGCCTTACTCTCACCTGGCACTTCCACTCCAACACCTCTCCCCAATGCCTCACCACCTTTCTCCTCTTCACGTGCCCAAACCACCTCCATCGCCTTACTCTCACCTGGCACTTCCACTCCAACACCTCTCCCCAATGCCTCACCACCTTCTCTCCTCTTCACGTGCCCAAACCACCTCAATATCCTTACTCTCAGCACTGTACTCGGCTCCTTCAATCCACATTTTCTTGCCACCTTTTCACTAGACACTTCACCTCTCCATGCTCAAGCCTCTCCTGTCATTATTTTCATAGTAATCTAATAAAACACTGATTCTAACTTTTTTTGTAAACACTGATGCCATAAAACGTAAAATCCACCCCTGGTTAGAACATTCCGTAGCCTTGTGAGTGGCAGCGTAACGTAGCGTTGTGATGATATTGTGCCGCCTATTGTCAATTATTTGCTTCAGTAATTAAGTTCATGCCCTCGTCTATATACACACAACCCTCGCTTTCCCGGACCTCCATTTCCCTTATATCGGATTTGCCGGTCAAAATCCGAGGTCCGGGGATATGTCAAGAGTCCCGGACAAATGCCTGGGCCAGTCCGTAAATCGACAAAGTTGTCCGGCGGTCCGAGCGTCTCCAGTCACCCCTGATCAGTGTCCGTGCCTCCCGCCAGGTGGCAGCATGCTCAGCGGTCGTATTGTTTATATTTGGGCACAAGACACTCACGGTTCACCCGCACCGCCTCCGTCAGTCCCCTGACCCCCCACTGCCCCTGGTGCAGGAACGTCTCTGAGACTATTGAACACTTTCTGCTGCAGTGTCCGCGCTTCCACTCCCACCGTGTAGTGCTACGCTCTCAGACTCCTCACCCTGAACGTCGCCACCCGTGACCTGCCCACCCTGCTGGCGGCGGCTGGCGTCCACCCCTCCCGGCAACACGCCGTCATCCGCCTCACCTGTGCCTTCCTGAGGAAGACAGGTCAACTACCGCGCCTGTGATAACATCATAGGACATCACCAGGGCTCATAGTGTTCCCAAGGGATCCTCGCAGCCCTTAAAACAACAACAAAGTGACGTAAAAGTCCTTGGCGGGGTAGTTGATATTGGCGGTTGCCGGACAGTAAATACTAGAGTAGGATAAACGTCCGGGGTGGAGTAATGGCCTCGGACTGTTGCGATGCTTGGACATTTGTGGTTCCCGGACCAGTGCTGCCCCTAGTAGTCCAGGAAAACCAGGTGTTGTTTAGGTTTGTTTTATTGTGGTTCTTCTGGTTGTATGACTTAGGTTATTATTATTATTATTATTATTATTATTATTATTATTATTATTATTATTATTATTATTATTATTGTTATTGTTTCATGTGTCTCACGGCGCCGAACGTGATCTATGCGCGTGGAGTTCCGTCAGTTCCCGTACAGCCGCACATGTGAAGCGGAACGTGTACAAAGTGTGAGGAGGAGAGAGAGAGTAGAACCTAAAGAGAGTGGTAGAGAGAGAGGGAGAGAGAGAGAGAGAGAGAGAGACCTTAGCAAAGATAAGAGAGAAGATACAGAAAGAATTACGAAAACACGACACACACAGACGAGAACACGAAAGCAACACACACACATAGAAAACGAAAACGACACGACAAAAGAAAGACTAGAACAAAAAGATAATGAGGAACATTAAGAGAATGGAAGCACATAGAGTTTAGATGCAAGAGAGTAATAGTCGAAGTAGAGGAGGAGAGGGTTGGCACTGAGGAGAGGACTGCCAGACTGGAGCCTCAAGGTGAACGCGCACCGCCACACCGGAGTCATGGAGGAGCAGCAAAAGGCTCAATCGACACTGCTACAAAACTTTAATTACCAACATATAGCATGACAACAAAAAGTGTGACAATCTGTACACATCGTTGACACACTTCTGTACGATATTGAGTCATATCACACGATGTATTACGATGTTCAAAACACAACGACACACACAGATATGTAGCTAATAATGCCTACGTGTTAAATGTAATAGTGTTCGTGGTTATGTGAGTGTAGTGCCGTGATTTTAATGTCGTCGTTGCTTATTAGGCCCTGCGGGGGTGCGTGTGTCACTGGGTAGGATGCGTGGTGGCCTAAGTGTGCGCTGATGTGTCAACCGGAAGTAGGTTGGAAAAAGGAAGGGTGATGGCACACGGGAAAAATTCAATGGCCTCCAACCTGCGTGACACTGGTCATTTGTTTGCTGTGTGTGTGTGTGTGTGTTTGTTGTGTGTGTGTGTTTATGTAGTTGTGTGTGTGTGTGTGTTTATGTATGTTGTGTGTGTGTGTGTGTAGTTGTGTGTGTGTGTATTTGTGTGTACTGAATGTAAGTTTGTGATACAAATTGCTTGAAATTACGATGAAAGCACCACGGAAAGGTTAATGCCACGGGTCATGACGTGGGGCCACGCCAGCTACTGATAGTCCTAAACGTTTAATTTGACCTTACGACATAATTTATTTGACTTACACACACACACACTCTCACTCATGTCATAGCATCACACACATCACACAACATCACCACACATCACACACACACACACTACACCCACTCACACAGCCCACACTTCCTCTAAAACAAAGTCTATTGTCACGCCACCATAAAATTAAAAAATCCACTTAATAACCAACATAGCTAGTGCAACAAGATACTAATAGGTCATATCTATAAATATTGTTTAAGTCATTAAAAATCTCATAATAGTACGGAAATACAAGTCCAATACTCGTCTCAGGTTAACACACACACACACCCCCCACCCCATACCCCAGCACACATCCCCACTTAACACCCTCCCCCCCCTCAGGTGGTGCACACGGGAGAGAAGCCATACCCGTGTGACATCTGTGGCAAGGCGTTTAGCTTCATCCACAACATGAAGACCCACCGCCTCACCCACAACGAGGGCCGCAGCGAGATGTGCCCCTACTGCGACAAAGCCTACAAGAGCAAGATCTCACTCTACTACCACATGAAGAAGGGAAACTGTAAGGGACTCTCCACTAAAGAGGTACGCACCATTGTTTACCTAGTGGTGTTTTACAGGGCCTGAGCTACACTCGTGGGGTCCCGTCTCCGTAGCTACATTGATCCAGTCTTTCCTTCATCTGGTACACATTATTTGCCGATATCACCTCGTTTAGTCCATTACAAACTTGTACATTGCTATGAGGGAAGCTGTACTTCTTTGTGTTATTCAGGCATCTCCCTTGTCCTAGTTGTTTTGTATGTGTAGCGACCTCTTGTGTAGCGACGACCTTCTCTCTGTGTCCGAGTCAGTAGTCTCTCATGGTCTGTTTCTTCCATTGTAGTTATCAGCTTAAAGATTGTTATGAAGTCTCCTCTTTCTCTTCTCTGCTGGAGTGTTGGTAACTTTATCTCTCGTAACCTTTCCTCATAAGGCTTGTTGTGCTTCACTTGGCCTAACATCACCTGGTTTTTTGTGTCATGAGACTTGATATTTGATAGTTTATTTAGCTTGGTGTAATACAACAATGCTCATACTCAATCCTACAGTCATATAAGCCATGGTCCATTAAGCCCAAGCTCTTTATGGACCTCAATGCTATGATAATGTTGTTGTCTCTCGTGGACTCAGGTGGACTATTGAAATATATTGACAGACTTAATAATTGCAAGTAAGAGAAGTGATCATAACAATAACCATAAGGAAGAGTAGTGGAGGAAAGGCTGACGTGATTTTGACTTGTTATATTTTGACTTGTTATAATTTTACTTGTTATATTTTGACTTGTTATATTTTGACTTGTTATATTTTGACTTGTTATATATTGACTTGTTATATTTTGACTTGTTATATTTTGACTTGTTAGATTTTGACTTGTTAGATTTTTACTTGTTATAATTTTACTTGTTAGATTTTGACTTGTTATATTTTGACTTGTTATATTTTGACTTGTTATATTTTGACTTGTTATATTTTGACTTGTTATAATTTGACTTGTTATATTTTGACTTGTTATATTTTGACTTGTTATATTTTGACTTGTTATATTTTGACTTGTTATATTTTGACTTGTTATATTTTGACTTGTTATATTTTGACTTGTTATATTTTGACTTGTTATATTTTGACTTGTTATATGTTGACTTGTTATATTTTGACTTGTTATATTTTTATTTGTTATATTTTGACTAGTTATATTTTGACTTTTATATTTTTATTTGTTATATTTTGACTTGTTATATTTTGACTTGTTATATTTTGACGTGTTATATTTTGACTTGTTATATTTTGACTTGTTATATTTTGACGTGTTATATTTTGACTTGTTATATTTTGACTTGTTATATTTTGACTTGTTATATTTTGACTTGTTATATATTTTTTTTTTTGACTTGTTATATTTTGACTTGTTATATTTTGACTTGTTATATTTTGACTTGTTATATATTTTTTTTTTTTACTTGTTATATTTTGACTTGTTATATTTTGACTTGTTATATTTTGACTTGTTATATTTGCACTTATTTGTTGTTTCATATTTAGTTGTAGTTGATATTTTTCAAGGTTTAAAAGCAGGGAAGACTGTTTGTGCTATCCTATTGGAACATTCTACAACCTTATGGTGCACTTTCCAGGCGGTTGTAGTATTATTCTTTTTATTTTCTGTTATTCCTGAGGGATAAAAAGCATGGAAGACTTATACTACTCAGTTCTTTTTAACGAGGCAAAAAATCCTGCCCCCTTGCTGCTTACTAACTGATATTTGATGCCAGGAGAAGGGAATACTACACTTCTTGTTAATGTCAGGTGTATTTTATCATAGTTAACCCTATTATCAGGTAAACAGAGGCATCATTTTTAAGCATGAGACCTTAAGATAGAATGGAATTTTTGCCTCATTACAAAAATGAGACTAGATCATTCCTTTTGATATCTGGTAACCCCCTCACCTCCCCCTCCCTCCCCCCCTCACCTCCCCTTCCCTCCCCTCCTAACCTCCCCTTCCCTCCCCCCTAACCTTCCCTTCCCTCCCCCCTAACCTCCCCTTCCCTCCCCCCTCACCTCCCCTTCCCTCCCCCCCTAACCTCCCCCCACCTCCTCTCACCTCCCCTTCCCTCCCCCCCTAACCTCCCCTTCCCTCCCCCCCTCACCTCCCCTTCCCTCCCCCCCTAACCTCCCTTCCCTCCCCCTCACCTCCCCTTCCCTCCCCCCCTAACCTCCCCTTCCCTCCCCCCTCACCTCCCCTTCCCTCCCCCCCTAACCTCCCCTTCCCTCCTCCCCTAACCTCCCCTTCCCTCCCCCCCTAACCTCCCCTTCCCTCCCCTCCTAACCTCCCCCTCCCTCCCCCCCTCACCTCCCCTTCCCTCCCTCCCTAACCTCCCCTTCCCTCCCCCCTCACCTCCCCTTCCCTCCCCCCCTAACCTCCCCTTCCCTCCCCCCTAACCTCCCCTTCCCTCCCCTCCTAACCTCCCCTTCCCTCCCCCCTAACCTCCCCTTCCCTCCCCCCCTAACCTCCCCTTCCCTCCCCCCCTAACCTCCCCTTCCCTCCCCCCTAACCTCCCCTTCCCTCCCCCCCTCACCTCCCCTTCCCTCCCCCCTAACCTCCCCTTCCCTCCCCCTCACCTCCCCTTCACTCCCCCCCTAACCTCCCCTTCCCTCCCCCCCTAACCTCCCCTTCCCTCCCCCCCAGGTCCCCGAGGGCTACCACAGGTGTACCGAGTGCCTACAGATGTTTGCCAGCGAGGAGAGGTTCAAGATCCACAAGGAGAAGGGCCACTGCCAGGTCTCCCACCGCTGCCAGCACTGTGGCCTGCGCTGCTCCACCGAGCAGCGCCTGCAGAACCACCTGCAGAAGGGACTGTGTCTCAAGAAGGTGCGGGAGGCTATATGTATAAGGCTGGTTAACCCCTTCACGCCCAGATCTTTCCTTTAGGGGAGAGCGGGGCAGGTTGCATCATTGCCTCTAACTCGCATGTTATCACACGTACATCGTCTTACTACTACTACTACTACTACTACTACTACTACTACTACTACTACTACTACTACTACTACTACTACTATTACTACTACTACTACTACTATAAACTACTACTACTACAGCTACAACAATAATAATAATAAAAAAAGTTAATGCGAGTTAGAGGCAATGATGCAACCTACCCTCGATGCAACCTGCCCCGCTCTCCCCTACTATAAAAAAAATAGTATGTTGTCGAGCCATAAAATTACAAAAAGTCACTTAATATGCCAAAGTAGTTAGTGGACAAGGATACTAAACAGGTCATAGCTATAAAACATTGCTTATAGTCACTAAAAATTGCCTCATAGTACCCAAATTACAATGGAAATTACGTTCTGGGCCTCAAGGGGTTAATGTGTGTGTGAGGAGATATGGTAGGTGATGGTGTTGTTGAGGAGAGATGATAGTTGATAGTTTGAGAAGATTGTGGATAGTTTAGCAAGGTGTGTGTGATAGTCTAGGCAAAGTGTGGGATGGCATGGAAGGGTGTTGCAATGTTGCCTGGCCAGAAGGTGTAGCAGGGTGTGTAGGAGCCTGAGAGTGTGGCAAACCCCATGGCAGGGTGTGTAGGAGCCTGAGAGTGTGGCAAACCCCATGGCAGGGTGTGTAGGAGCCTGAGAGTGTGGCAAACCCCATGGCAGGGTGTGTAGGAGCCTGAGAGTGTGGCAAACCCCATGGCAGGGTGTGTAGGAGCCTGGAGGTGGCAAACCCCATGGCAGGGTGTGTAGGAGCCTGAGAGTGTAGCAAACCCCATGGCAGGGTGTGTAGGAGCCTGAGAGTGTGGCAATCCCCATGGCAGGGTGTGTAGGAGCCTGAGAGTGTGGCAAACCCCATGGCAGGGTGTGTAGGAGCCTGAGAGTGTGGCAAACCCCATGGCAGGGTGTGTAGGAGCCTGAGAGTGTGGCAAACCCCATGGCAGGGTGTGTAGGAGCCTGAGAGTGTGGCAAACCCCATGGCAGGGTGTGTAGGAGCCTGAGAGTGTGGCAAACCCCATGGCAGGGTGTGTAGGAGCCTGAGAGTGTGGCAAACCCCATGGCAGGGTGTGTAGGAGCCTGAGAGTGTGGCAAACCCCATGGCAGGGTGTGTAGGAGCCTGAGAGTGTGGCAAACCCCATGGCAGGGTGTGTAGGAGCCTGAGAGTGTGGCAAACCCCATGGCAGGGTGTGTAGGAGCCTGAGAGTGTGGCAAACCCCATGGCAGGGTGTGTAGGAGCCTGAGAGTGTGGCAAACCCCATGGCAGGGTGTGTAGGAGCCTGAGAGTGTGGCAAACCCCATGGCAGGGTGTGTAGGAGCCTGAGAGAGTGGCAATCCCCATGGCAGGGTGTGTAGGAGCCTGAGAGTGTGGCAAACCCCATGGCAGGGTGTGTAGGAGCCTGAGAGAGTGGCAAGCCCCATGGCAGGGTGTGTAGGAGCCTGAGAGTGTGGCAAACCCCATGGCAGGGTGTGTAGGAGCCTGAGAGTGTGGCAAACCCCATGGCAGGGTGTGTAGGAGCCTGAGAGTGTGGCAAACCCCATGGCAGGGTGTGTAGGAGCCTGAGAGTGTGGCAAACCCCATGGCAGGGTGTGTAGGAGCCTGAGAGTGTGGCAAACCCCATGGCAGGGTGTGTAGGAGCCTGAGAGTGTGGCAAACCCCATGGCAGGGTGTGTAGGAGCCTGAGAGTGTGGCAAACCCCATGGCAGGGTGTGTAGGAGCCTGAGAGTGTGGCAAACCCCATGGCAGGGTGTGTAGGAGCCTGAGAGTGTGGCAAACCCCATGGCAGGGTGTGTAGGAGCCTGAGAGTGTGGCAAGCCCCATGGCAGGGTGTGTAGGAGCCTGAGAGAGTGGCAAGCCCCATGGCAGGGTGTGTAGGAGCCTGAGAGAGTGGCAAGCCCCATGGCAGGGTGTGAGGGACGATGTAGCAAGGCACAGAAAACAAAACTTGGAAATATCTCAGAACAGAATGTGTTGTAATACAGTTATCGTTCCGCCTCAGGACACCGGCACCCCCGACAACCCCCCCAAGCGGCGCCGCGCCCCCAACAAGGAGCGTGAGAAGCCCCAGGAGGAGATCATATGTGACCGCTGCAACTACACCAAGGACTGCTGCTGCACCTTCTCCTGCAAGCACTGCGGCAAGCGTGTGTTCTCCATCATGGCCTACCGCATGCACCAGGACAAGACCTGCGACGTGCTCAAGCAGCGTCGGGAACGCATCCGCCACGCCATCATGGAGAAGCGGCGGCGGCGGGACGACCCCAGCCTCCCCGCCCTGGAGATCCCCCCCATGCTGCTGGAGACTCCGATCCACAACTCTGGCCGCTACATGTCCCAGCGGAACCACCACCTGATGGACCGCAGGAGATACGCGCCGCCGCCCGACAGGGAGGTGCCGAGACCGGTGGTGGTCAAGGTGGAGAAGAAGGTCGTGGCGGTCAAGAAGGAGGTCAAGGTGGAGGCGCCCGAACCGCCTCCCGAGACGCCCTCCGCCCAGGGGGACGCGGAGGGAGACGACAGCAGCTCGGGGAGTCTGACGGATCTCTCCACCTTCACCTCCCCCAACATCCTTCAGCCGGTGAGCCACGGCGGGGAGTGAGGCGGCGTCAGTGCCCCTCGAGGGAAGGCCGGCACGGGACCCCTCCTGCCGGGACAGTGACGAGGGGGCAGAAGCGAGCCGGACGTCCACCTTCCGACGTGGCTGGTTTTGTACTCAGATATCTCTCTTAACGTACCTGACTTCCCCCACGTGCCAAAGAAAGGCTAGTGCTGACGGCGGTGACGGCGGCAGCAACACAGGGACGGAACACTCGCTCACTCTCCACATATTCCACAAGCCTGATTCTAAGACTCCACGTAAGCAGCGGCGGTGAATGGACGGGTGGAGCAGTGGTGGGAAGGGAAGCAAGAAGACGGTGACACCCACACAGGGCGAGGGGAGCTGCGTATCCCCTCCTTCAATACACATATCCAGCGAGGGAAAGCGTTCGTCCTCCGTTTCGCCTCCACGGCTGTTTGTTTCCTCGTCTGCATGTGATAATAAATTTAAGCTCGGAGTGGCGAGCAGACAGAACGCGTTGCTCGGCAGAACACCCGACAGCAGACGTGCCGTGCGGACCTGTCTGTTTGGACGACTGTTTAAAGGAGTTTTATCGCGATTTTATATCTATTTGTACCGCAGAGAAGTGTGGTGGTGGCGTCACGTGTGTTCTTAATGTGGCGTGAGGAGTGTGTGTGCTGCAGCGGCGGTGGTGGTGGTGGTGGTGGTGGTGGTGGTGGTTTAAAAGGGAGGCATTGCACAACAGTGGCGCGAGATGTGACGTTCTGCCTGACGTGTGCCGTACTTGATGTCTTCCTGGCGCCGTGACGCTGTGCCGCCCCGAACAGACGCCGTGACCTCTGTGGCGCAAGGGTCAATAAACGTCACAACCTCGAGAGTTAGACTTGTCGGAACGTTGGCGTGACGTCGAGGTAGTGTGACGCAATGCAAGTGGATGTGCCGTTGTGTGTGTGTGTGTGTGTGTGTGTGTGTGTGTGTGTGTGTGTGTGTGAAGGGATGGAACTGAAGTGACCTGGGCATTGCAAGTCACACACACACCTGTCACTATTTTCATTATTATTAGTAACATTTTATATCTAAGAATGGTATAAAATTAAGCTCCAGTTAATTCATCGAGAACTTCCTCATATACTTATTTATTAATCAGTTTATATTATCTTTCCCACGTATGTCTGTCTGTATTAACCTCTTTGTTTTCAGCGGAGGGAATCTGTCTATGTTTTTCTTTGGTGTGTGTTTTTGTATCCGGTAATGGCAACTCTAGGTCTGCTGCTTAAGACTGTTCAAAGTGTATTGTTATGTTTACCAACGCACAGACATCCAGGAGGCATCAGTTCCTTACACGTTTATGGGTCATCAGGGGCGTAAGAGGGGCGTATATGGGTGTAAGAGGTGTGTATATGGGTCATCATGGGTGTAAGAGTGTGTATATGTGTCATTTTGGGTGTAAGAGTGTGTATATGTGTCATTTTGGGCGTAAGAGTGTGTATATGTGTCATTTTGGGTGTAAGAGTGTGTATATGTGTCATTTTGGGTGTAAGAGGTGTGTATATGTGTCATTTTGGGCGTAAGAGGTGTGTATATGTGTCATTTTGGGTGTAAGAGTGTGTTTATGTGTCATTTTGGGCGTAAGAGTGTGTATATGTGTCATTTTGGGTGTAAGAGTGTGTATATGTGTCATTTTGGGTGTAAGAGTGTGTATATGTGTCATTTTGGGTGTAAGAGTGTGTATATGTGTCATTTTGGGCGTAAGAGTGTGTATATGTGTCATTTTGGGTGTAAGAGTGTGTATATGTGTCATTTTGGGTGTAAGAGTGTGTATATGTGTCATTTTGGGCGTAAGAGTGTGTATATGTGTCATTTTGGGTGTAAGAGTGTGTATATGTGTCATTTTGGGCGTAAGAGTGTGTATATGTGTCATTTTGGGCGTAAGAGTGTGTATATGGGTCATTTTGGGTGTAAGAGTGTGTATATGTGTCATTTTGGGCGTAAGAGTGTGTATATGTGTCATTTTGGGCGTAAGAGTGTGTATATGTGTCATTTTGGGCGTAAGAGTGTGTATATGTGTCATTTTGGGTGTAAGAGTGTGTATATGGGTCATTTTGGGCGTAAGAGGTGTGTATATGTGTCATTTTGGGCGTAAGAGTGTGTATATGTGTCATTTTGGGCGTAAGAGTGTGTATATGGGTCATTTTGGGTGTAAGAGTGTGTATATGTGTCATTTTGGGTGTAAGAGTGTGTATATGTGTCATTTTGGGCGTAAGAGTGTGTATATGGGTCATTTTGGGCGTAAGAGGTGTGTATATGTGTCATTTTGGGCGTAAGAGTGTGTATATGTGTCATTTTGGGTGTAAGAGTGTGTATATGTGTCATTTTGGGTGTAAGAGTGTGTATATGGGTCATTTTGGGTGTAAGAGTGTGTATATGTGTCATTTTGGGTGTAAGAGTGTGTATATGGGTCATTTTGGGTGTAAGAGTGTGTATATGTGTCATTTTGGGTGTAAGAGTGTGTATATGTGTCATTTTGGGTGTAAGAGGTGTGTATATGTGTCATTTTGGGTGTAAGAGTGTGTATATGTGTCATTTTGGGCGTAAGAGGTGTGTATATGTGTCATTTTGGGTGTAAGAGTGTGTATATGTGTCATTTTGGGCGTAAGAGTGTGTATATGTGTCATTTTGGGTGTAAGAGTGTGTATATGTGTCATTTTGGGCGTAAGAGTGTGTATATGTGTCATTTTGGGTGTAAGAGTGTGTATATGTGTCATTTTGGGTGTAAGAGTGTGTATATGTGTCATTTTGGGCGTAAGAGTGTGTATATGTGTCATTTTGGGTGTAAGAGTGTGTATATGTGTCATTTTGGGCGTAAGAGTGTGTATATGTGTCATTTTGGGCGTAAGAGTGTGTATATGGGTCATTTTGGGCGTAAGAGTTTGTATATGGGTCATTTTGGGCGTAAGAGTGTGTATATGTGTCATTTTGGGTGTAAGAGGTGTGTATATGGGTCATTTTGGGCGTAAGAGGTGTGTATATGTGTCATTTTGGGTGTAAGAGTGTGTATATGGGTCATTTTGGGTGTAAGAGTGTGTATATGTGTCCTTTTGGGTGTAAGAGTGTGTATATGGGTCATTTTGGGCGTAAGAGGTGTGTATATGTGTCATTTTGGGCGTAAGAGTGTGTATATGTGTCATTTTGGGTGTAAGAGTGTGTATATGTGTCATTTTGGGCGTAAGAGTGCGTATATGTGTCATTTTGGGCGTAAGAGTGTGTATATGTGTCATTTTGGGCGTAAGAGTGTGTATATGTGTCATTTTGGGCGTAAGAGTGTGTATATGTGTCATTTTGGGCGTAAGAGTGTGTATATGTGTCATTTTGGGCGTAAGAGTGTGTATATGTGTCATTTTGGGTGTAAGAGTGTGTATATGTGTCATTTTGGGCGTAAGAGTGTGTATATGTGTCATTTTGGGTGTAAGAGTGTGTATATGTGTCATTTTGGGTGTAAGAGTGTGTATATGTGTCATTTTGGGCGTAAGAGTGTGTATATGTGTCATTTTGGGCGTAAGAGTGTGTATATGTGTCATTTTGGGCGTAAGAGTGTGTATATGTGTCATTTTGGGCGTAAGAGTGTGTATATGTGTCATTTTGGGCGTAAGAGTGTGTATATGTGTCATTTTGGGTGTAAGAGTGTGTATATGTGTCATTTTGGGCGTAAGAGTGTGTATATGTGTCATTTTGGGCGTAAGAGTGTGTATATGTGTCATTTTGGGCGTAAGAGTGTGTATATGTGTCATTTTGGGTGTAAGAGTGTATATGTGTCATTTTGGGCGTAAGAGGTGTGTATATGTGTCATTTTGGGCGTAAGAGGTGTGTATATGTGTCATTTTGGGTGTAAGAGTGTGTATATGTGTCATTTTGGGCGTAAGAGTGTGTATATGTGTCATTTTGGGTGTAAGAGTGTGTATATGTGTCATTTTGGGTGTAAGAGGTGTGTATATGTGTCATTTTGGGCGTAAGAGTGTGTATATGTGTCATTTTGGGTGTAAGAGTGTGTATATGTGTCATTTTGGGTGTAAGAGTGCGTATATGTGTCATTTTGGGTGTAAGAGTGTGTATATGTGTCATTTTGGGCGTAAGAGGTGTGTATATGTGTCATTTTGGGTGTAAGAGTGTGTATATGTGTCATTTTGGGTGTAAGAGTGTGTATATGTGTCATTTTGGGCGTAAGAGTGTGTATATGTGTCATTTTGGGCGTAAGAGTGTGTATATGTGTCATTTTGGGTGTAAGAGTGTGTATATGTGTCATTTTGGGTGTAAGAGGTGTGTATATGTGTCATTTTGGGCGTAAGAGGTGCGCTTTGTGTGTGTGTCTGTGCCTGTGAGTGTGTGTGTGTGCCTGAGTGTGTGTGTGTGTGTGCCTGAGTGTGTATGTGTGTGTGCCTGAGTGTGTGTGTGTGTGAGTGTGTGAGTGTGTTTGTGTGTCTGTGAGCGTGTGTGTGAAAACTAGATGCTCTGTTCATTCGCTTAGGTTCCAGTACTGTCACTAGTTATTAGTTTCTTTCTTAGTTCCTTTGGTTACTAGGTACTTCCTAAACGATTGGCAGTATGATAAGAGAGAAGAGACGGTGCAGTGAAATATCAGCGGCAGATTAACTTGTTTACAAAATCCAAAGATAAAACGGCATCAATATGTTTAGTTTAGTGAGTCTCAATTATTTTGTTTTAGTTATGGAAACAGTCACTTTTGCGCGCGTGTGTGTGTGTGTGGGTGTGTGTGTGTGGGTGGGTGGGTGTGTGTGTGTGGGTGTGTGTGTGTTAAAGAGGTTGCCAGAATTCAAACTCCCTTCATATCACCCTTTCGCCCTAACTAATTTTAATCTTCTACCTCCTACAGATAAACGTCTCATTTGCTTTGGCCACTCTACTCTTAACATCCCCATCTATCCCCATCCCCATCTATCCCATCCCCATCTATTCCCATCATCCACTCTAACTCTCCCCATCCCTCACCATTTCACTCTCTCTCTAACCCCGCACACCCTGTCAAGCTCCTCTCACTGTCCAACATACCCTACTATCCTGCCCCCATCTTACTACTGCCCGTTCCAGTTCCTTCCCTCATTTGTCCTCCCTTTCCCGACCTCCCTGTCATGCAAATAATCTCCCGGAATCCCCCTCCTTCCTCCAACAAATCCACATCTTTTCTCTGATTGAACCATCCTGCTGTAACATCCCATTCCTTTCCCTTCCCTCACTGTTTCACTCTCTCTCTGTAACTCCTCCTCTTTATATGCTTTGCCATAGTGCCACATGACCTCTGATGGCTGGCACATTACCCCCTTTTGGCATTAAATCAGTCTATTTATATCACCACTATAACACCCCCTGTACTCTGCCACAGGTCCCCAACACCCACCACCACTGTAACACCCCCTACTACTACTCGACAGGTCCCCCAACACCACTGTAACACCCCCTACTACTCCGCCACAGGTCCCCCAACACCCACCACCACTGTAACACCCCCTACTACTACTCGACAGGTCCCCCAACACCCACCACCACTGTAAACACCCCTACTACTCCGCCACAGGTCCCCCAACACCCACCAACACTGTAAACCCCCTACTACTCCGCCACAGGTCCCCCAACACCCACCACCACTGTAACACCCCCTACTACTCCGCCACAGGTCCCCCAACACCCACCAACACTGTAACACCCCCTACTACTACTCCGCCACAGGTCCCCCAACACCCACCACCACTGTAACACCCCTACTACTCCGCCACAGGTCCCCCAACACCCACCAACACTGTAACACCCCCTACTACTACTCGACAGGTCCCCCAACACCCACCACCACTGTAACACCCCCTACTACTCTGCCACAGGTCCCCCAACACCCACCACCACTGTAACACCCCCTACTACTACTCGACAGGTCCCCCAACACCCACCACCACTGTAACACCCCCTACTACTACTCGACAGGTCCCCCAACACCCACCACCACTGTAACACCCCCTACTACTCTGCCACAGGTCCCCCAACACCCACCACCACTGTAACACCCCTACTACTCCGCCACAGGTCCCCCAACACCCACCACCACTGTAACCCCCTACTACTACTCGACAGGTCCCCAACACCCACCACCACTGTAACACCCCTACTACTACTCGACAGGTCCCCAACACCCACCAACACTGTAACACCCCCTACTACCCCGCCACAGGTCCCCCAACACCCACCACCACTGTAACACCCCCTACTACTCCGCCACAGGTCCCCCAACACCCACCACCACTGTAACACCCCCTACTACTCCGCCACAGGTCCCCCAACACCCTCTCTTTCATCCCCCTCTCTCTTATCACTTCCCATGGTATGATCTGTCCTATCTGGCTGGCTGTCTATCCCTGCTATCCCATCACTTCCCATGGTATGATCTTTCCTATCTGGCTGGCTGTCTATCCCTGCTATCCCATCACTTCCCATGGTATGATCTGTCCTATGTGGCTGGCTGTCTATCCCTGCTATCCCATCACTTCCCATGGTATGATCTGTCCTATCTGGCTGGCTGTCTATCCCTGCTATCCCATCACTTCCCATGGTATGATCTGTCCTATCTGGCTGGCTATCTATCACTTATCACTTTCCTCAGTTCAGTTGTGGGTCGGGAGTCCGGCTTTTTTCATCGACACTCCCTGACGTGTTTCTTCTTGCTGTCTGGGTCTTCTCTTATTCCCTCACTCCTCAAAAACGTGGTCTGTGGGCGTCACTCCTCGCTGATTCTCTCTGTGATAACCAAAGGCACTGGGCACTAGTGGCACAAAACACAGGAACACAAGGCCAGGCTCCACTCACTGTATACGCGACACTTCCCCGCTAGAGACAGGGACATTGGTAGACATTTGTACATAGTAAGAAAGCCAAGTAGTAGTAGTAGGAGGAGGAGGAGAAAGAGGTGGTGGTTTGAGCTTACAGTGGTCTTTCCAAGGTGATGATACACTGCTCCAGGGAACAGGATAGGCCCACCACACCTCATGATATTGACTTATAATTAAACATCTTAAGGTGATAAGGTAGTATGTTAGGAAAGCGAGTGTCGTGTTGAATTTATTAGATCAGAGAGGGAGAGAGAATGTGTGTGTGTGTGTGGTGTTGGTGTACATCAGAGAGAGAGAGAGAGAGAGTGAGTGTGTGTGGTGGTGGTGGTGGTGTAGAATGGTGGTGTAGAGTGCATCAGGGTCTAGTGAGAGCATAGAGGGAGCTTCCAAGGCAGTGTTTTGATAGTGTGGGTGAGATGGTGGGAGGGTTGGGAGGAGAGATGTGTGCTTCAAGGCATTGCTGTCGCCCATTCTGCTTGTTGCGTTCTCTCAGTTATGTGGTGATGATCTGTAACTTATATTTGTGTATCTGTGTTTGCGAAAAAGGTTTAGTTATCATGCGTTCAGAGAGAGAAAGAGGATGTCTGTGTTAATTTATTTTGAAATTATTGTGGTGTGAAGAAAATATGCGCCGAGTTTACTTATTTGAAAAAAGGTCGTGTTTTTATGTCTTGTATTGTTACTGATGTTGCTTTGACTTCATGGCCTGTGATGATGTGTGTGTGTGTGTGTGTGTGTGTGTCGCCAGTCTCATACAGCAACACCTGATCCCGTGCAGCACCTCAGCAACACAGCATTGTCCCGTGAAGTGAAGTGAAGTGACTCGAAAAAAACAGCAAAAGGCCCACAGCACTGCCATCCCTCACTGCCCAGACAAGCAAGCCAGCGACCCTCACCCAACACAGTACCCTCACCACCCACGGAACACCACAACACTCGCGTAACACCACAACACTCGCGAAACACCACAACACCCTCGCAACACCACAACACCCAGGAACGGAACACTAATCTATCGCTACTGTTACATGCTTGTGATGTGTAATACTTAACACCCTGGAACGGAACTCTTGTGGTTAGGATTCTTTTAGCCAAGCATCAGGCCATGAGAACATTTACTTGTCCTGGGAAACTGCTGCTGCTGCTGTTAGATTCTCCCCTCAACCACCAACTCTCGGGAAATTAATGGAAATCACGCCACATGCAATCCCCGCCGTCGCCTTCGCACTGTAAGCCTGTTTGTGAGAAGCTTGTGATATTGAGCTGACTTAATGCAGGATGTTTCTACTTCATTAAGAGTGTGTACAGTCTTGCTTGCACAGGCTTGCCACACACACCCTCCACCTGTGCTTCACCCCTTCACGCCCAGATCTTTCCTTGGCTATAAAAAATTGTACGTTGTCGAGCCATAAAATTACGAAAAGTCACTGAATATGCCAAATTAGTTCAAGGGCAAGGATATTAAACAGGTCATGTCTATATAATATTGCTCATGGGCATTCAAATCGTCGAATGGTGGTTATATTACGATGATAATTACGTTCTGGGTCTCAAGGGGTTAAAGGGTCCTCAGTATTACGTACAGGTGGTCCTCTAGCCTGACCAGGGGAGAAAGTGCCTGTGCGTGTAATAGCCAGGCAGGGAAGGTGGTACTGAGCGACCCTAGACTCACAGGACGCAGGAGGAAGGGGTTTAGGTGGTCTGCCAGCAAGACTCATCACTGCTTGTGTATAGACGGCCGGGAGGGAGTCTGAACCTTCCTCTCCGGCACATTGTGTATACCTAGACATTTGTACTTTATTTATAGCTGATTGGGTGAGACTGGGCCTTTCTCAAGCAGTGTACATATTTAGCCTTGTGTTATTTATAGCCGACAGGATGAGAGTACACCTTCCTCAAGCAGTGTGTAGACTTAGAACTTTTTTTATATCTATTTTTTATAATTGATGAGGTAAGATTAGGTCCTTCACCAACACAGTGTATATACTTAATTACAGTGTATATGACATGTTTACTTTTATTTATAACTAACTGCCTAGGCAAGACGACCTTTCTCAAGCACAGACTGTATACTTACACCAACACAGGCTGAGGGTTGTAGCGTTAGTGCCAAAGCAGTAACCAATACGTAACAGGTCAGGTCAGGTCAGGTCAGGTCGTGTCTCAAGCACTAGTACTTCAGCAAGAAGTATGTACCTAGCAACATTTGTAATCAAGACAATTTATATTTCCATTTGTAATTTATCATGTTTGATTTCTTTGGTACGGGCAGCAGTGTCGGGAAGAAGCAGTAACCAATACGTAGCAGGTCAGGTCAGGTCAGGTCGTGTCGTGTCTCGAGCACTAGTAGTTCGGCAAGAAGTACATACCTAGCAACTTCCATTTGTAATTCAATGTTTGGTTTCCTTTGTAATGGCAGCTACTACTACTACTACTATTAAATCCTTGACTACTACTACTACTACTACTACTACCACTACCACTACTACTACCACTATTACTACTACTACTACTACTACTACTGCTACTGCTACTACCACTACTACTACTACTACTACTACTGTGTCGGGAGGTGGCGAGGTACATATCACCAACCCAAGTGTTCATATGTGTTCCCGGCGCAGGGCATCGCCGCCGCCGCCGCCGCGTAGTCTTCAGGGTAACGGCCAGGGTGTGTGTGTAGCCTCGGAGGGGCTCGGACACAGCGGCGACGGCACATCAGCGGGTTGTTGTATTTCCGCATCAGATGATTTTTTTGTTAAGGATGATAAGGCCGACACTATATATCTTTTTCTTTTTCTTTTATTTCAACTTCCCTCAACCACACACACACACACACACACACACACATATATAATTCAGCCTATGTATTACACTATTTCAACATCTCCCTGTTCCCATAAAAGCTGTACACATATTTTTTTTATTTTTTTTTATTTCAACTTCCCTCAACCACACACACACACACACACACACACACACACACACATATATAATTCAGTCTATGTATTACACTATTTCAACATCTCCCTGTTCCCTTAAAAGCTGTACACACATTATATCTTTTTTCTTTTTTTGTTATTTCAACTTCCCTCACACACACACACACACACATAATTCTGTCTATATATTACACTATTTCAACATCTCCCTGTTCCCATTAAAGCTGTCCACACTTAACTTCTTTATTTTACACTTTCTCAGATTCTTCTTGACACATAGATACCAACCTCACACACTCCTATCTCATGTCACGCTCCTCCCCAACCCTCTGCACACCCTGTCAAGTTCCTCTCACTGTCCAACATGTCCTAATATCCTGCCCCCATCTTACTCCTGCCCGTTCCAGTTCCTTCCCTCATTTGTCCTCCCTTTCCCGACCTCCCTTTCTTGCGGACATTCTCCCGGAATCCCCCTCCTTCTCCCTGGACAATGTAACCTCCTTCCTCCAACACATCCACATCCTACATCTGATCTAACCATCCTGCTGTAACATTCCGTTCTTTCCCCTTCCCTCACCGTTTCACTATTATTCTTTAACCCTGACCCTTGATATGCTTTGCCATAGTGCCATAGGACCTCTGATGGCTGGCACATTCACTTTTTTGGGCATTCAATCAATCAATCACACATGCATTAATACCCATCATTTTTATTTGTATGCCCTGCCCTGTACCTTGACCTTCATAGCAAAGCGCTGGTGTGCCGTTGGCTCTGCGTTCCGGGTGTCCTCGGAGGCTACTCGCGTGGATGGGTGCGAATGAGAGCTGTAGTGGACACCCTCGTTTTAATTTATGTGCATCTTTTGAGGTGGTGGGATTGTTACGCCGTGTGCATGTGTACGTGTGTGTGGGAGGGGGCGCGCAAGGGTGTGTACAGCTCCTCACTAGGCTAAGCTCATCTAATCCGTCTATATAAGAAGAAAAAAAGCAGTCTTGACCCGAACAATCGCTCACAGCAATAAATGTCACTGTTGAAGTAATGTTTCTATTATGTCCTGTGTTTTTCTGACCCTTCTGTGGTGTGTGTGTGTGTGTGTTTACCTAGGTACTCCTGTGGTCCTGTATCCATATATGTATCAAGTTTTCTTACATTGATGCACACATTTTGCTGCTATTACTTTTAGTCCATTCCAGGTAACTAACTATCCATCAATCATTGGGGGCATACGGCGGGGGGCGCGTCGCCTCGCCCACCCTACGACGCCACTCCCGGGAGTCACCACGCGCGAGTCCCCAAGCAAGCTCCCTTCCCATACCAAGCAGCTCTCGACAAGAAGCATCAACTTGCCCCAGCCACGAGCCTTGTGGGCGCCCCCTTGGCCTCCTCCACGCCGGATTGTCTCTTACAGATACAACCCGATGGGAAGGATCGGTTTCAGGGTAGCGTGCCACATGCCCATATAGCCGAAGTTGGCGCTGACGGACTATGCAGGTAATAGGCCTCGATTCAGTCTCACGGTGCAATCGCTGATTTGACACGTAATCATCCCAGCGATACCCCATGATTCTGCGAAGACACTTATTACCAAAGGCATTGATTCGTCTCTTCAAGTCACTATTTAGTGTCCATGTCTCACAACCATAGAGTAAGACAGGGATCACAAGCGACTTGAAGATCCGGATCTTTGTCCTCCTGCACAGGTACCGACAACGCCAAATACTCCCGCTGAGCGAGTCCATAAAACCGTGGGCTATGCCAATCCGCCGTAAGACTTCTTGACGTGACCCGCCGTCATTATGGACTGCGCTACCAAGGTATGTAAAACTTTCCAAGATCTCAATGTCCTCGCCGCACGCATAAACAGACTGTACTGTTTCATCTAGTAAGCCTCCAAACACCTGGACCTTGGTCTTGAACCAGGAGACCTCAAGTCCCAAAGGCTTTGCCTCCTCGTGCAGCGCCTCGAGAGCCATCACCAGGACCTCCAGCGACTCAGCAAAGATTACTGCATCATCGGCAAAAAACAAGATCAGTGATCTTGGTGTTGCCGAGGGATGCTCCACAATCACTTTGATCTACAACTTTGCCCAATACCCAGTCCATACAAGTGTTGAAAAGTGATGGGGCAAGGACGCACCCTTGCCTCACTCCTGTATTCACAGGAAAGAAGCTGGATACACCTCTCCCACACTTCACAGCACTCTCAGTCCCAGAATACAGACCAGTTATCAAACCAACAGTCCTTGCAGGAATCCCGCGAAGTCGCAGAAGATCCCAGAGTGACTCACGATGCACTGAGTTAAACGCCTTCTTGAGATCAACATAGGCTGCAAGCATCCCGTCTAAATTCACGTCGGCGTTCCACCAGGACACGAAGCGCTAGGATACGGTCCGTTGTTGACTTACCAGGCGTGAACCCAGACTGCTGAGGTCTCTGATGCTTCAGCAGATGACTGCAGATGCGCGTCAGCAATAGATGGACAAGCACCTTGCCTGGCACGCTGAGCAGTGTAATACCGCGGTAATTGTTGCAGTCCTGACGGTCCCCTTTCCCTTTCCAGATAGGGACGACCAGCCCCCTTTTCCAGTCAGGAGGAATGGTACCTGATTGCCACACGGCAGTCAGGACAGCACGCAACCCGTGGATCATGGCCTCACCCCCAGCTTTGAGGAGCTCTGCACTGATATTACAAATGCCAGCTGCCTTTCCACCCTTCAACTTTGCTACAGCCTCTCTGACTTCGTCAAGAGAGGGTGCGGTTTCGTCAATGGGAGGATCGGCATCCACTGCCCGTAACCCAGTGGTGTGAAGCTGCTCAATTAGAGGGTCCACCGTGAACAGCTGCCCAAAGTACTCAGCCCAACGAGCCATCTGCCCATCCATGTCCGACACGAGGCGCCCAGGTAACTATACTTCAAGGAAAATTATACATCTTTGTGTTATGGGGACTTATTCCCACATCTTCTCCCCCCCATGATAACAATAATAATATAGTGCCCAGTAAATGAGCTGTATGCCACAATCTTCCCCAAATACAAATAGTTTTGGCCGCAATACATGAACATCATACATACATTGCACCACACACTTCAACACCACTCGGCTGCTCACTCATTACCCGTTTATCACTCGTCATACTATTTTTTTTTTATCCAGGTGAAGAAAAAAATAATTGCCACTAAATACAGGTGAACTCCTGTCCCTATGGAACCGTGTGCTTTATATCAGAACACAAGACAGGAATGAACTCAATCAAAGACTACTCCATACTGGACTTGCTACTCATTTTGGGCTATTTCCAGTGGAGGCCAGTTTTGCGATTCCTGCCATTTTCGAACATCACTCCTATTTCCCTTCCTATAGTTTATCAGTATATATGATATACCGTTATCTTCGTAAATGTGTGTCGTATAATATTATCAAATAAAAAACAGTAAAATGCAATAAAGAAATGCCATTATGAGAGTTAAGAAATATGCATGAACTTTATATTCACTTGAACTCATCGCCATTTAATATTTTGCGAGAAAACATTTTAGATGCTAGCGATAGAAAGAAGCGGATTTTCATTAGCTTTCCATTGCTATATTTCGTTTTCTGATAAATGAATTACCACCATGCATAAATTAGCGTTAACTAAAAAAATAGCACGAGGCACGAGTAGCAAGTCCAGTATAGAGTAGTCTTTGCCTCAAGCCATCAGTCTTTTCAAACTTCAGACTTTAGTGAACTGGTAAACTTTTGAACCTAATTTGAGGATGTGTTAGACTGAACTTTGAACTTATTTGACAACAAGAATTTGCCCTATAAAAATGACTGTGTATTGAGAGGAAGAGTGGCGGCATATTCTCCATTTGAAATATCTTGTTGGGGCCTCTTTCTATTGACAACAAAATCCACCCATTGAATATCTTCCCCTCACACACAACAGCCCACGGATTTCCTCCCTACATAAAGTCCCCCTAACACACACACGCACGCACACAACACAATACACACACACGCACACACACCACAATATCACACACACACACCACAATATCACACACACACACCACAAAATACACACACACACACCACAAAATACACACACACACACACACACACCCACCACAATACACATGACTAGCACAGCACAGATAGTTATTCAACCTATTCTACATATATTACACCCCTTAATACTTCCACCCTTACATATACTATTTCCCTTAGTATGTATAGTATTTCCCTTATATTTCCCTTAGTATTTATAGTATTTCCCTTAGTATGTATAGTATTTCCCTTGTATTTCCCTTAGTATTTATAGTATTTCCCTTATATTTCCCTTAGTATTTCCCTTATATTTCCCTTAGTATTTATAGTATTTCCCTTGTATTTCCCTTAGTATTTATAGTATTTCCCTTGTATTTCTAGTACCATATTTTAGGGCTTATAAGACGCTGCATCTTGGAAGAAGCACCCTGATTTTGGAAAGAAATTTCTAAGAAAAAAAAAAGAAAAAAAACCGACCAGCAAAACAGTTGTCCGCTACACAGTCATTTTCCCAGCAGAACACTCACTAGTCACTGTCTTCATCACCACTGCTCATCAGACATTTGTATTTTCTAGCTTGTATGCGATAGTATAAGTAAATCGTCATGTTGGCTGGCTGAACATGTACACGCTGGTCGGACGGCGGGAGTGAAAACAAACTCGACCGCGGCGGTGTGCAGCTGCGTGCCTGCCTGGCGTGCCCATCAGCTGATAAGTACTGAGGTTACATCATATAAGAGGCTGCATTGAATAGCTACCTTAACTAACCTCCTACAACATTCCTCTTGGAAGACGCAGGAGTGTTTTTCAGGGTATTTTTTGGGGGAAAAAGTGCATCTTATAAGCCGTAAAATAAGGTATTTCCCTTGTAAAAATGATACAGAAATATACAGAGGAATGTGATAAGCTTTGTGCTCATAGAAGGCTAGGTGGGAGCAAGCTTGGCCAGCGGGTCCAGGACGGCCACCAGACCCGCCAGTGACGACACGCTCCCGAGGAATCCCACGGTGCCGGGCGAGAGCTTGGCGTGGCCCAGGGAGGTGAAGGGAATCCAGAAGTCACACAGGTTCTTCACACAGTCCCAGAAGACGTCCCGGTGCTCCTCGGCAAACTCTGCGACGGGTCTGAGCAGCGGCGCCACCCTGCACACCTCCCGCACCCCCGGCACACCCTTGTAGGCGCCCAGCTGGGGGTTGAGGCAGCGCACCTGCCGCCTAGAACATAAGAACATAAAAAAATAAGGAAGCTACAAGAGGCCGTGAGACCTACACGAGGTAGTTCCTGTTACTTAACACTACCTACATCCACCTTTCATCCCCATCCATGAATTTATCTAGCCTCCCTTTAACCCCTTCACTGCGGATGGTTCAAATACGGTCTCTCAGCTATTTGAGGGATCACTGCGGCTGGTACATATAGGGTTTCTGTATTTAAACTGCGCGCTCAATGATATTATGGGTAAATATTCGCTGTGATAGGCTTGTATGGCAACAGTGTCAAGTGTTGCGATATAATAGACCCTCTTTTTCTGCTTGCGTGAGTGAGTGTGACTGATAAGGTCAAGCGGTACAGTACGACGTGTTGACGCTGCCGTGCCTCCACTTCAATGGCGAGGCTAAATAGTCAAGATATTCAACATATTCTTGATGGATATAAAACAGAAGTATGAATGAATGAATGAATGCATGAATGAAGCATTTGTGTACCAAAATAAGCTGTATTTTGTTGAGTAGTAAGCAGTTTCATTGTGCGTCTGGCAGCACGGTCACGGCCCTGTTGCTGCACTCTGACGTAACTCTTCACTTAGCTGGTAGCCTCCACCAAGACCAAACATAGAGTTTCTGGTATGGAATGAGCATCCTATTCATTTAAGCACTTTAAAATATGATCAGTAATTATTTTATATTTTAATTAAACCTGCCGCACAGGGGGGTAGGCCTATGAATTTGATATCTGCAGTGAAGGGGTCAAGGCTCCCTAATGACTCCGCACTAACTACCTGTACAAACTAACTACCTGCTGATGGTGAGGATCTCGTAAGCGTCGCGGAGTAGGTTGAGGACGATGGATCCCAGCCAGAACCTGTTTGAGATCCTTGACCACTTGTCCCGGTCTATGTCCCACAGGCCGGCGCGTCCCACCCAGATGATGTGGTCGGCCACCAGGAAGAGGCACTGGTAGATGCGGGAGAGGGTGAGGGTGATGCGCAGGACGGCGTCGGGGAGGTGTAGGGTGCGCAGGGCCCCGTGCAGGACCTCCACACTCTTGCCCAGACGCAGCACTGGGGGCACGGAGGAAGGAGGGCGGGGTTATTGGCTATTTAGTGTAGGTGGAGAGAGAGAGAGAGAGAGAGAGAGAGAGAGAGAGAGAGAGAGAGAGAGAAATAATGTAAACACTTGCTTTCTGAATACTTACTGTCTTAACTTATCCATCTTTGAAGCCATGTGTATAATTAATATCTGTTTAAATAAGATACAATAATAATGCGTGTGTGTGTGTGTGTGGGTGTGGGTGGGTGGGTGGGTGTGGGTGGGTGGGTGGGTGTGGGTGTGTGTGGGTGTGGGTGGGTGGGTGGGGGGGGTGGGTGTGTGGGTGTGTGTGGGTGTGTGTGGGTGTGGGTGTGGGTGGGTGTGGGTGTGGGGGGGTGTGGGTGTGTGGGTGTGGGTGTGGGTGTGTGTGTGTGTGTGGGTGGGGGGGTGGGGGTGTGTGTGTGGGTGTGTGTGGGTGTGTGTGTGGGTGGGTGGGTGGGTGTGGGTGGGTGTGTGTGTGTGAACATAAGAACATAAGAAAATAAGAAAGCTACAAGAGGCCGCGAGACCTACACGAGGTAGTTCCTGTTACTTAGCACTACCTACATCCACCTTTCATCCCCATCCATGAATGTATCCAGCCAGATCTCTAATGACTCCGCACTAACTACCTGTCTACTGAGTCCATGCCAATCATTCACCACCCTATTTGTGAACCAGTTTTTCCGTATTTCTTTTTTAAATCTACGCTTTTCCAGCTTGATTCTGTTACTTCTTGTTCTACCCTGGATATGGGGGTCACAGGTGAAGGAGGGCAGGGTTACTGGCTGTTAAGTGCGAGTATTGAATCTCATCTTGATTTTGGGTATGAGTGTCTGTCTGTGCGTCTGTGTGTCCTCTCATTCTACATACGGCCTTTCATTCACATCTATAGCATGAAATCTCCCACCCTCTCAATCACCAATCTCTCTCTATCTCAAGTATTCTAACACTCTGGTCTTCTATATATCAGCAAGCTTTCCTCTCTCACACACATACACACACACACACACCAGCATCCACTTTTCATCCCTGCTCTCAAATATGACACTACTCTGTCTTCCCATATTACTAAGGCCCTTTCTCTTTCTCACACACACACACAAACACTATCTTCTTTTTATATTACATTATTTTTTAATTTTATATATATCCCTCCCTATAATCCCATTTCTTCTCATTCACCCCTAGCGTCGCCTCCGTGGTGCAGTGGCTAGCGTGCCTGGCTACAAATCTGCGGGCCCTGGTTCGAATCCAGGCTAGGACAGTCGGCGTGCAGCCCACCCAGCTGTTCATCTTTCCTTTCGGGGTTAGTCGATAAATGGGTACCTGGGGAAACCTGGGGAAGGTAACTGTGGTAACCTGGATGTCACCCTAGCCCTGTGTAACGGGTCCTCACGCACCACAGGCTCGAAGGCTAATGCCACGGAGATGAGCACCGAGGCCAGGCGCAGCTAAGCGTATGCCCCCATCTTTACCTTTTACCCTTATAGTAGGTCTAGGTATAGGGGTATATCCTCCTCACTATAGTAGTACTTAAGCCACCTGAGGAAACACCAACACACACTCACACTTCCTGAAGGTGGAGAAAGCGCTCTCTATGATCTTGAGCCGAGCCACCGTGTCTCTTAGATTCTTGCGCCTCTCCAGGTTATGCCAGGTCAGCCGACTCAGGTATTGGATGAATCTGTAAAGGGAAAGATGGATGACAGGGTGGTAGGTTTGGTTATTGACTGGGTATATAACTGAACCACCTCTACCACTACTACTACCAGTAAGATGCCTTAATCGGCGAGGGACGAGGGAGCCCGTAGAAACCCGCCGCACGTGCGGCGTCACCCGGAGTTTGACCTGTGTGACATTGCTAGGTGTGTGGTCTCAAACCACACACCTAATTTCAACTTAGTCGGTACAGCCGTTTCTCAGCTATAGCAAGATAACGTTGTCTGACACCCCTCACGCGGCACGCGCCATGCTGGCCCCTCACGTGAGACAAAACATGTCAACACAAATAGGGATTGAATGGGGCTATCAGATGGCGAAGACCGCTTGTCAATCGGAAGCGGGATTCCAAAGATATAAGCTCCTGAAAAGTGTGACGGTCGGTCGGGTCGGGTCGGCCGCTAAGTGAGAAAAATCCCGTATCCACCGAGGACTCACGTGTGATTCGCGCTCGCTCGTAACTACTACTACTACTACTACTACTACTACTACTACTACTACTACTACTACTACTACTACTACTACTACTACTACTACTACTACTACTACTCTACTACTACTAATAATAATTCTCACCTAAATAACTTATCCTTCCCTGCAGTGGATGAGTTCAGCTTCACCCACACATCCATGGCTCATCCACTCCCGCTACTGCTGCCGCTGCTGCTGCCGCCGCTGCTGCTGCTCACTGCCTGTCGGGGGAGGAACCGTCACTCCCTCACCACCCTGTGCCTCCCTCACCAGCGCTGTGTCCAGGAGGAGCTGAATAAAGGGTGAGCATCTGTGAGTTGTTGAGTTAGGGGGGTCATTGAGGGGGCACTGCACTGTCCTGAGGCTGTGGAAGTATTTGGTAGTATTACTGAGTTTGCCAATAATTACATGACATGGCATTTTCAAGATGATATTCTTATTTCTTGTGGTTATTGTGAAGCATATTTACTCTATAGTACTTCCGTCGCATATTTAAACATTTTGCGTAAAAGTTCCGCCCCCCTTCGAACCCCCGGCAAGATTATTAACCTAACAGAACCTTAACCTAACCTCCTACCGTACATAACATTTTAGTCGCCACCTGCAATAATGTCGCCAGGCGCCAAATATTACGAATTATAGCATCACTACTGATTTTTATGTGCCACTGAAGATGATACACAGTAGTTTATATCATGACTGTATAATCTACCCTGTTTCAGCGTTGTTTTATGCTTTGCATCTGCAAGTATAGACGGTTTCAAATTTCCCTACTCTTTTTTATTCGCGCGACGACGACGGCGGGAGGACACTCGGTAAATAAACACTAGCTGGCGACCTTAGTGTAGCTCCGTTACAAACGTCGCCACTCGGTTTAATTTTTGTAATTTGTTCATTTATAGCCATAATATGACACAGGTGAAGAAACAAAATGACACAGACTCTCCAGATAGCCCCTTCTAACTTTCCTGAAATCATGGATGTACAAATGTAACTATTAACGCCACCACACGGCTGTAAATGAAAAAAAACGTTGTCCTGGCGACTTTAGTGTTATCTACGGTAAAGAGTTGGGGGCCTCCGGACGGGGAGTGTGTGTCTGTATGCACTATTAAACTATGTCATTTCTACAACATGTATATAAGTGGTTATAATGGACGAGGACTTCGCGGTCATTTTCTGAGACACCGACTAATTTTTCCTGGCCTACAATAGGTGCTTTTTCTAATGGAGATGGTTTTATTTTCCGGAAACCCATATCTATTAAAAAAAAAAAAAAAAAAAAAAAAAAAACTTAACCCTCTCACGCACGAAAAGTTTAATAAGTTTTTCCGTCCACTGCGACATCCGTCTTATGCTCCCTAAGGGTCCCGCGAAATGGCCTGACTGTGCGGCGAATTTTTTGTTTATGTTATCAATTTCAGCAACGTGTATTCTTTTTTCCTGGCATTATTATATATCATTGGTTTTGCAAGAGATTATTCTGCCTTATGAAAGAAAAAAATAACAAGAAATGCAAATAAAGAGCGGAATTTACCGACTCTGAAAAAAACATTGAGTCAAGAGAAATAAGAAATACGAGAAATAAGTTCACCACTTCGTAGCTCAAAACTTCCCGAGTCAACTTTTTATGGTTTATATGTCAATAAAAGCGGATTTTTATGAGGATTCCAATGCTACCATTATAATTTTCATATGGCCAGTATGGCCAGCTCGGGACACGTTTTAAAGGGACGAAAGTCCGCGCGCACAGGCTGCCTGCTGAGAGGAAACTGAGACACAGACCCTTATCCTTTCAAATCCACTCTCACGAGAGAGTTGACAATTAGTTTATTTTATAGGCCTAGCTGGGATCTTTGACGCAGAACATTTTGACGTGATTCTGATCAATACTTTATTTTTGGTGAATTTTTACAAGTTTTTTGACACGAATCGCGTCAAAAGCTCAGATGTAGACGGTTCCATTTTGATGCGAATCGCGTCACCGTGCGTGAGAGGGTTAATGAAAACTAACCTAACCTTAACCACAAAGTATGCCTAACCTAACCTTATAGGTTTTACTGAAAACTAACCTAACCTTAACCTTAACCATGCATAAAATTCGGTGATGAAATGATTATTTTTTTCTAATGGGTTTTCGGAAAATAAAACCATCTCCATTAGAAAAAGCACCTATTGTAGGCCAGGAAAAATTAGTCGGTGTCTCTGAAAACGACTGCGAAGTTCTCGTCCATTATTACCCTGGCACCAGAAATAGGAACAGGTACCGCCTAAATAAGGGGCTTAAGAAATCATCACTCCTCTCTCTCTATAGCTATACAGCAATTTTCACCTATTTTCAGGTTTTTGCATTGATATTCTCCCCACCTACCTTTGTTCAGCCTTGCATAGCGCCGGTAATCCCGTATTTTAAGGGTAGTAATGATCCACACAGCCGTACACCAGCCCCGTGTAAACAAACGGTGACGTCATAAGCCCTGTGACGTCACAGGCACGGCGCCTTACCGACGGCAGCCCAGCACCTTTTCCCTTCATTAATCTTATAAAATCAAATACATCAAATAATGAATAAATCAACACGGATAAAGTAAAATAATGATAAATAGGACACAATAAGCCTAAAAAATCAATGAAATAACGAAGAAATAATTAAATATCCAGTATCAACAGATGGCCGAAAAAGCCTCAAATTCACCACCACCAAAATCGACTTTTTAACGAAACTCTTATAATTCGTGAAAAAATATGAGCAAATAGTGTATGATGTGTGTATCTTATAAACTGTAAACATTCGGAGTTTGGTGTTGAAACCGAGGAGCAAAATATGTTTTGTTTTTTCGATAATTTGACCCTTTCAACCACTCAGTCAGCCGCAATCCTACATTAAACACGTGAAAAACACGTCACCTAGACACACACAGACACACCGCGACTATAGGGATAGCTAAGGGGACACATATAACCTCACAGCTCAAGTAGAAGAGAGATTAAGGTACAGTAAAAAAAATATACAAAACCACACTCAAACTATAAAACAAAATATAGCCACCATTCGAAAGAATAATACATAAAACTATGCGGAAATATCGAAATATATTAAAATACACAAAAATACCCCTCCATTTGATGTAAAAAAAGAATTATCAACAAAACATCGGTAAAATGTACAGTATTACTAAATGATTGAATCGGATTTCTTTTACGAAGGCCTTAAGTATCGGAGACTTTGTATGGGAAATCATAAAAAAAACTGGGGTTTTCAATAAGGCTATACAATCCATAATCGGTCCACAAATAAAAAGTGACTTCATTTTAAATACGTAATCGGCAACTCGTAACCTGGCAGAAAGGCCAGGATTCCCTTTAGCCAATCACCAGCCTGGCTACAATGTCAGCCAATCAGCGTTCAGTAACCAGCTGGGCGGCCATGTTTATTAGTTATCCCGGATATACAGACGTATTTACTCGTAAATAAGGTGAATTTTACCCTTAAATACCTTATTTATGGCATATTCGTGATAATAAGCTTATTATTAGTGATAAATATAGGTGAGACGATAATAATTACCGCCACATTAGCCTTTCATCGTCATATTCTCCCTAAAACACATGACTGTTCTTACTTTCAGGCCGGTATAATATATGGTATATTATGACGTGTTTTCGGTAAGTGTCTCCCGCTGAATACTATAGAGACGTACCCAGGGTATATCTTGATGCGCTGATCCCAGGTTCGAGTCCAGCGTGCCCGAGAGTAGCTTGTTATGGACCACTATGGCCCGCGCCGTACCTGCAGCCGCGGCGGTACGGGGCTTATGCCGTATCTTTAGGTCAGACACACACACTGGGGGGCTAATACCATTATAACCACCTCGTATAACTAAAACGACCGTGAAGTCCTCGCCCATTATTACCATATAAGTTTTGAAGGTTACGCCGAAGTGGATTAGTACTGCACAGTATGGTGAAAAAAAAAATATATAGAAAACGTAATTGGTAACTGCGTAGCGACCGCGCAGTTCTCGTCCATTATAACCGGTCTAGTTAGAGTAGGTTAAGCCTATTTACCTGAGTGTGAGATACTGTGCATTGCCCGGCTGTGTGAGGGTCTTGCCTGTAATGTCTTGACGCCTGATAAACAGTAAATTGTCCTCAAAATAACACGTTTGGCACACGCTGTAAGGGCTATCACACACGCCACGAGCCTATCTTATCCTGCATGTCAATACTACTTTTGTGTCCGGCAAAAATGATGATTAGTGTCTCAAAAATAATAAGCCATGGAAATATTGTGATATATGTCTTTTCCATCGTTGAAGAGTGCTTTATTCGCTTGTTCCCATGTAGAATATAACTCCCTTTGAACACATGAGATGATGAATGATATATTGATTAACAGATATAAGAGTCTATTATCATAACCCGAGTCTATTATCCTTGATTCATGGTATAATTTATAGAAAAAAAAAAAAAGTATCGTGGTCTCTACAAGTCCAAGGCGACGTCAACAAGCCCTGCGAGGCACTGACTCGGCCACGGGGTTATATTTTTATTTATTTCTGACTGAAGGGACTGCTTTACCCTCACACAGGGACACACAGGTGAGACATTGACTCCTTACCTACCCGTGCATACCCTAGATAACCTGTAAAGGAAAGTATATGTAGGTGAAAATTGCTTCTATAAATGGTAGTGGGTCTTGGCTACTATGGCTGGCTTGCAGACTTGGTAAAATTCTAGTGTCTTTTCCCGCTCTTATTAGTGGCTTTTTTTATTATTATCATTACGCCCTTATTAGTGGGCCTTCCTACATAAGAACATCAGCTAAGGAAGCTACAAGAGGCCGTGAGACCTATACGTGGTAGTTCCTGTTACTTGACACGGTAAAATTCTAGTCCCCGCCCTTATTAGTGAGTTTTTTCCTCCAGACCTTCACAGATCCCTTCAGATATCTCTAAAACTTAATTATAGAATGGGGGAGAGATGCCCCCTTCAACCCCCCCCCCTACATTACCCCCTCCCTGGAACCCAAAAATATTACTACTAACCTAACATTACCAATAACCTCCTAGCGAGACCTAAGGGCGAGAAAGAACTACCGTAGATAACAGTAAAGTCGCCAGGACAACTTTTTTTTCTGTTTACAGACGTGTGGTGGCGTTAATAGTTACATTTCTACATCCATGATTTCAGGACAGTTAGAAGGGGCTATCTGGAGAGTCTGTGTTATTTTGTGTCTTCATCTGTGTCATAGTAGGGCTATAAATGAACAAATGACAAAAATATCTACAAAGTGGCTACCAACAGTAGAGTCGCCATCTAGTGTTTATTGACCGAGTGTCGTACCGCTGTCGTCGTCGCCCGAAAAAAACAACGCGTAGTGAAATTTGAAACCGTCTATACTTGCAGCTACAAAGCATAAAACAACGCTGAAACAGTGTAGATTATACAGTCATGATATAAACTACTGTGTATCATCTTCAGTGGCACATAAAAATCAGTAGTAATGCTATAATTCGTAATATTTGGCGGCTGGCGACATCACTGCAGCTGGCGACTTGACGGTTATCTACGGTAGAATTTTACCAGGTTAGGTTATATTGAGGTTAGGTTAGTATTTTTTTGTCTTTTTTAAAGTTTCTTTTTTAAATGACTGGTTTAATCTAAAATCCTTTTCCCAGTTTGAATCCGTTACTTCTTGTTCTACCCTGATGACTTCCTATATCTCCTTTATTGTATCCCTTTAACCACTTAAAAACTGCTATCAGATCTTTACCCTGTCCTCACTTCTATCACCCCTTACTCTACGCCTCAAATTGTTTACTGACTTAGATGCCGACGTCTAGAACATCTATTCCCTCCTGAAGAAGACCTGATCGGATGATGATATATAACAACCCTTAATCCCACAGGTGCTCGGTCCTTGCCGTCACCACAGGTATTGGAGGTCGCACAGGTCCCCTCAGGCCGCCTTACCATTCAAGATGGAGGTCGCCACTCCTGCCAAGATGAGTGTGATGACTCCAAGCATTGACCTCAGCTCCTACCGCGACCAGCACTTCAAGGTGTGTGTGGTGATGTGGTGGTGGTGTGTGTGATGTGGTGGTGGTGTGTGTGATGTGGTGGTGGTGTGTGTGATGTGGTGGTGGTGGTTGTGATGTGGTGGTGGTGTGTGTGATGTGGTGGTGGTGGTTGTGTGGTAAGAGATTTTTAAGTGATTAATAAGATTGTAAATTGTAGTAGTAGTAGTAGTAATAATATTTTTAGTAGTAGTAGTAGTAGTAAAAGTAGCAGTAATAGCAACAAATGATGGCATAAGCAGTAAAGTACGTAGTACAAGAAATTCAAAGGAGCAGTAGTAGTAGTAGTAGTAGTACTGGCAATAGCAGTAGTATCATTATAGTCAATTTTTTTTATTATGGTCAAAATGCAGTAAGGAAGCCACGCCCCCTGCCTCCCCTTCTATTCTACGGGGCAGCTGATTGGTGCATTCCTCGTATCATCACTACCCATCACAATATCTTCACTACTTAACAGCGCGTGACCACTGGACACAGCAATCTTCACTACAGAGGGTGACAAAATCAAAAATCCTTCTGTAGTGAAGATTGCTGTCCAGTGGTCACGCCGCTGTTAAGTAGTGAAGATATTGTGATGGGTAGTGATGATACGAGGAATGCACCAATCAGCTGCCCCGTAGCATAGAGGGGCAGGCAGGGGGCGTGGCTTCCTTAGTACATTTTGACCATAATAAAAATAATAGACTATAGTTAACAATAGTAGGAATAATAACAAACTAAAACTAAGACAATTCCATCACCTTCCGGAACCTCACCTTTACAGGAACTACTACATTTAGGTCTCACTGCCTCGTGTAGTTTCCTTAGTTTCTTCTGTTCTTCTGTTCAGGGGTCGCGGACGGATCAGGAACGCATGCTGAACAGTACCACCAGCTTGTACGTGGGCAACCTGTCCTTCTACACCACCGAGGAGCAGCTGTACGAGTTGTTCGGCCGGGCGGGCGACGTCAAGAAGATCGTGATGGGCCTCGACAAGTTCAGGAAGACCCCGTGCGGCTTCTGTTTTGTGGAGTATTTTAGCAGGTGTGTGTGTGGCGGGTGGAGGGGCAGGTGGAATGGGAGGAGAAGGTGGAAGGGGAGGAGAAGGAGGAAGGGGAGGTGGAGGAGGAGGTGGAAGGAAGGTTATGTAGGTAAAAGAAGGAGGAGGTGGAGCAGGGTAGAGGTGGAGTAAAATATATTTTTTTTAGATGGCAAAAATTCCATTCTACCTTTTGGTATCATGCTCTAGTTCTGCTTCTATTTACCTGCTAATATGGTTAACTATGATAAGATACAGCTCAAATATAGAATAAGCATAGTAATACCTTCTGGCATCAAATATCAGTCAGTAAGCAGCAAGGGGTCAGGATTTTTCACCTCGTTAATAAAGCAGAGTGTATGTCTCCCCTTCTTTCTCCCTTAACCTTCTTGCCTCCCTTAACTAACTAAGTATCCCGTATATATTTACTCCTTAACAAACTATGCATAACTTAACTAACTGAGTCTCCCCTCCCGCCACCCCAGGGATGACTCTGAGATGTGCATGCGCTTCATCAACGGCACCAGACTGGACGACCGGATTGTGCGCACGGACTGGGACGCCGGCTTTATAGAGGGCCGGCAGTACGGGCGCGGCAAGAGTGGCGGACAGGTGAGCGGCGGGGGGGGGCGGGGGGGGAGGTGGCTGCTTCTAGGGTTAAGGCTTCTACCATTGAATCGTTTGAATGAATTGTTTGGATATTTTGTAGTGCATATTTGGTAATTTTTTCATCCGTGCAAGTCATTGGATAAGTCGTTGGATAAGTCATTGGATAAGTCGTTGGATAAGTCATTGGCTAAGTCGTTGGATAAGTCATTGGATAAGTCATTGGATAAGTCGTTGGATAAGTATAAGTCATTGGATAAGTCGTTGGATAAGTCATTGGATAAGTCATTGGATAAGTCGTTGGATAAGTCGTTGGATAAGTCATTGGATAAGTCGTTGGATAAGTCGTTGGATAAGTCATTGGATAAGTCGTTGGATAAGTCATTGGATAAGTCATTGGATAAGCCATTGGATAAGTCATTGGATAAGTCATTGGATAAGTCGTTGGATAAGTCATTGGATAAGTCATTGGATAAGTCATTGGATAAGTCATTGGATAAGTCATTGGATAAGTCATTGGATAAGTCATTGGATAAGCCATTGGATAAGTCATTGGATAAGTCGTTGGATAAGTCGTTGGATAAGTCGTTGGATAAGTCATTGGATAAGTCATTGGATAAGTCATTGGATAAGTCGTTGGATAAGTCGTTGGATAAGTCGTTGGATAAGTCGTTGGATAAGTCGTTGGATAAGTCGTTGGATAAGTCGTTGGATAAGTCATTGGATAAGTCATTGGATAAGTCATTGGATAAGTCATTGGATAAGTCATTGGATAAGCCATTGGATAAGTCATTGGATAAGTCATTGGATAAGTCATTGGATAAGTCATTGGATAAGCCATTGGATAAGTCATTGGATAAGTCATTGGATAAGTCATTGGATAAGCCATTGGATAAGTCGTTGGATAAGTCATTGGATAAGTCATTGGATAAGTCATTGGATAAGTCATTGGATAAGTCATTGGATAAGTCATTGGATAAGTCATTGGATAAGTCGTTGGATAAGTCATTGGATAAGTCATTGGATAAGTCGTTGGATAAGTCATTGGATAAGTCATTGGATAAGTCATTGGATAAGTCATTGGATAAGTCATTGGATAAGTCGTTGGATAAGTCATTGGATAAGTCGTTGGATAAGTCGTTGGATAAGTCATTGGATAAGTCATTGGATAAGTCATTGGATAAGTCGTTGGATAAGTCGTTGGATAAGTCGTTGGATAAGTCATTGGATAAGTCATTGGATAAGTCGTTGGATAAGTCATTGGATAAGTCATTGGATAAGAACGTCATTAAGAGTTACATTTATTCTAATTAAGTAGATTATTGTGTTGCAGTTATGTATCAAGCTATAGATCTAAAAACGAGCTAGGATTATTTCACCATTAGCATACTTTGACATCAAAAAAATCATGACAATACACGGATAACTAAGAAATGCTGTGACGCTGCCCTTAAAAATCAAATAAATCAGATGTCTTTTTCTTACGTACATCAAAAAAATCAACAACTCTGGGACTGAGGGTGACATGCAGTAACCTAGCTTTGTCTTTCTAGGTGCGTGATGAGTACAGGACCGACTATGACAGTGGCAGGGGCGGCTATGGCAAAATTGTGCAACAGAAAATAATTCCTAAGACTTGATGGGTTACTGGTGAGGTGGAGGTATGACTTGACGTTGTTTGTAGTGGTGGAGAGAGAGAGGGTGAGAGAGTGAGAAAAAGAGAGATAGAGAGAGGGAGAAAAATAATAGAGAGAGAGAAATAGAGAGATAGAGAGTGAGAAAAATAATAGAGAGAAATAGAGAGAGTGAGAAATAGAGAGATAGAGAGAGTGAGAAAAATAATAGTGAGTGAGAAAAAGAGAGATAGAGAGAGGGAGAAAGAGAGTGAGAAATAGAGAGATAGAGAGTGTGAGAAAAATAATAGAGGGAGAAATAGAGAGATAGAGAGAGTGAGAAAAATAATAGTGAGAAATAGAGAGATAGAGAGTGAGAAAGAGAAATAGAGAGAAAAATAATAGTGAGTGAGAAATAGAGAGAGTAAGAAAAATAATAGTGAGTGAGAAATAGAGAGAGTAAGAAAAATAATAGTGAGTGAGAAATAGAGAGAGTAAGAAAAATAATAGTGAGAAATAGAGATAGAGAGAGAGAAATAGCGAGACTTGAGAAAAATAATAGTGAGAAATAGAGAGAGAGAGAGTGAAAAAGAGAGATAGAGATAGAGAGAGAAATAGAGATAGAGAGAGTAAGACAAATAATAATGATCCTGAATAATTACTAGTAGCCATTTCCTGTTTGGTTCTAAGTGACACTACATAAGAATACACAAGTTAAGCCTAGTTATCCCTTTAAGCCTAGTTACCCCGTTAAGCCTAGTTACCCCGTTAAGCCTAGTTACCCCTAGAAAACAGTCAGTGTGTCCAGTTTTCTATGTCCAGCCTCTTGTCACAGTCAATGGGTTAAGGACGTCATTCATAAGCTCCATCCAAGAACTATTATACATTAAGTAATAAAAATGTGCAAGAGATTATTTCAACGATTGTTTTTCTCGGACAAAAAGTTAAGTTTTATTTGTCGTCGAAGATACGGCGTTTCCTGCGGGGGAGCAACGGAGATTTTCACTGGCGACCGGTCACTCTCCTCTGGCTGGAGGTACCCCCGCAGAAAACGCTCAAAAAGTCTGCTGAGTGGGGTGAGCGTTTTCTGCGGGGGGGTTCAGTTCAGTTCAGTTCAGCAAGAGAAACGTGACCAGTTGCCCGTGAAAATCTCTGTTGCTCTCCCGCAGAAAATGCCTAGAGTTGTGTCGAAGGTGATTTAGTTGTTTGTTGTTGTTGTTGTCTGTGTTGGTTTTTCCTCAAGGGGGGTAGTCCATGGTAGAAGAGTTCCCATTTGTACCTGTTTATTCTCTCTCTCTCTCTCTCTCCTTCTCATCCTCTCTCTCTCTCTCTCTCTCCTCTCTCCTCTCTCTCTCTCTCTCTCTCTCTCTCCTCTCTCTCTCTCTCTCTCTCTCTCTTCTCTCTCTCTCTCTTCTCTCTCTCTCTCTCTCTCTCTCTTCTCTCTCTCCTCTCTCTCTCTCTCTCTCTCTCTCTCTCTTTTCTCTCTCTCTCTCTCTCTCTCTCTCCTCTCTCTCTCTCTCTCTCTCTCTCTCTCTCTCTCTCTCTCTCTCTCTCTCTCTCTCTCTCTCTCTCTCTCTCTCTCTCTCTCTCTCTCTCTCTCCTCTCTCTCTCTCTCTCTCTCTCTCTCTCTCTCTCTCTCTCTCTCTCTCTCTCTCTCTCTCTCTCTCTCTCTCTCTCTCTCTCTCTCTCTCTCTCTCTTCTCTCTCTCTCTCTCTCTCTCTCTCTCTCTCCTCTCTCTCTCTCTCCTCTCTCTCTCTCTCTCTCTCTCTCCTCTCTCTCTCTCTCCTCTCTCTCCTCCTCTCTCTCTCTCTCTCTCTCTCTCTCTCTCTCTCTCTCTCTCTCTCGTCAAATGAAAATTCTGTTGCATCACAATTTGTTTATTATATTGAGGTCTTTTCTCTCACCCTATTACATCTCCCTCGCCACATAATGCATTGCTATATAGAGACAGACTCACCTTGTATGATTTTGTTGACACCCTCCTATACTTGCTGGTGTATATATAGAGGTCAGGTGTGTGGGAGATCTATGGCACAAACTGACCTCTTCTTGGTTATTTGGGACACAGTTTCACACACCACACTCAAGAAAATGTTGGATATATGTGAAAAATAAGAAAAAGAAAAAAAATATCATTACATATTACGCCCTACATATAAAAAAAATGAGCTTAAAAATTGCATAAAAGAGTAGATGAAAAGAGAAAAAAACAACAACCTTGACAGTAGAAGCTCAATTTAACGGAACTTGATTTAGCGGAAAAATCTAAATTCCATTATTCCGTATTCCAAGGCTCGACATACGTAGTGGAAAATGCCGCTAAATGTAGGAATGTTTGGTGCAGTTCTGCTAACGGCCGCCGAGCCACACGTTTGGGTAGGCTTGGGGGCCACACAGACCACGGCAGAAACAGGATCTACCGGAAACCCATCAATTTTACGAAACATTCAGTTCTATCGAGCTGCCGTATTTTAGGGCTTATAAGGGATAAAAGATGAAGGAATAAGGAAGGAAGGAAGGAAGGAAGGAAGGAAGGAAGGAAGAGAAGGAAGGAAGGAAGGAAGGAAGGAAGGAAGGAAGGATTGAAGGAAGAGAAGGAAGGAAGGCAGGAAGGAAGGAAGGAAGGCAGGAAGGATTGAAGGAAAAGGAAGGAAGGAAGGAAGGAAAAACTGGATAAAAGATGAATAAGGAAGGCAGGAAGGAAGGAAGGAAGGATTGAAGGAAAAGGAAGGAAGGAAGGAAGGAAAAACAGGATAAAAGATGAATAAGGAAGGCAGGAAGGAAGGAAGGAAGGAAGGATGAAAGAAGAAAGGAAGGAAGGAAGGAGCTGCATCTTGGAAGAGGCACCAAGATTTTGGAAAGAAATTTCTAAGAAAAAAAAAACAGACCAGCAAAACTGTTGTCCGAGTCTGATACACAGTCATTTTCCCAGCAGAACACTCACTATAAAAAAAAGTCTATTTTATTTAATATGGTCAAAATGCACAAAGGAGACCACGCCCCCTGCCTTTCTTCCATTGTCTACGGGGCAGCTGATTGGTGCACTCAATGGTCATCATGTGTACAGGTTACTCGTAGCATTATCACTACCAAACACACTATCCTCACTACATAATAGCACGTGACCACTGGGAATTTTGACCATATTAAATAAAATGGACTATAGTCATTGTCTTCATTCACCACTGCTCATCAGACATTTGTATTTTCTAGCTTGTATGCGATAGTATAAGTAAATCGTCATGTAGGCTGCCTGAACATGTACACTGAGGCAATGGGAGGTCAGGTCATGAGTAGGCTAGGTCAGGTGAGGCAATGGGAGGTCAGGTCATGAGTAGGCTAGGTCAGGTGAGGCAATGGGAGGTCAGGTCATGAGTAGGCTAGGTTAGGTGAGGCAATGGGAGGTCAGGTCATGAGTAGGCTAGGTCAGGTGAGGCAATGGGAGGTCAGGTCATGAGTAGGCTAGGTCAGGTGAGGCAATGGGAGGTCAGGTCATGAGTAGGCTAGGTCAGGTGAGGCAATGGTTTTCACTCCCGCCGTCAGACCTGCGTGTACTGTACATGGCTGCGTATGAGACGACTCGGTGTGTAAGACGACCCCCAAAATGTCTAGTAAAAGCGTAGGTTTTGGGCTATACCCGCCGTATAAGACTACCCTCCAAGGCAGACCACTCAGCTTATACAAGGTTAGGTACAAGCAGCACAGGGCACTCCTCAACACATCATTCTGGTTGCAGCCCTACACATAGTTACATGACACCTCCTGATCGGCTTACTCGTCTAGCTACACTTATTATTTTATTAAAATAATGTGAATTAGGGTAAGTGATTTCAGTAGAAAGTATCTGTTTTTACCAAGGCCGGGGTGAGCCCGCCATCAATCATTACCCGCGCTAACAACGTCCCGTACACCACAGGATTTAAGGTTCACATTTTATACTGGGCGTAGAAGACCACCCCAAATTTTTGTGGCTATTTTTTAAGGTTAAAAGGTCGTCTTATATGCAGCCATAGACGGTACTCGCAGGTTGGACGGCGGGAGTGAAAACCAAGCCGACGGGGCGGTGCACAGCGGCGTGCCTGCCTGGCGTGCCCATCAGCAGAGTCTGGCTTTGTGGTCCTTAGTGTAAACACCTCTCACGTCCTCCCGCGCCTCACTACATTGCCTGCCTCCTGTGCCTCACCGCGTACTGTTTGAATGTTCCTGTATGCGTGTAGTATTTGTGGTGGCTGCTTGTACACAAGTATTTGTGGTGGCTGCATGTACACAAGTATTTGTGGTGGCTGCATGTACACAAGTATTTGTGGTGGCTGCATGTACACAAGTATACGAACTTTCATCTAATGTAACAAACAAAGTTCCTTATACATGCAATGGCTGTTGGCGCCAATCTTCCCAGGTGGAAAGGCTCCCCGCCAGTATCGTGTAAACATCACAGCCTTATGGTATTCTAAATACTCTTAACAGGTATGTACTGAGGTTACATCATATAAGAGGCTGAATTGAATAGCTACCTAAGCTAACCTCTGCAACATTCCTCTTGGAAGACACAGGAGTGTTTTTCAGGGTATTTTTTTGGCTAAAAAGTGCATCTTATAAGCCGTAAACAACGGTATATCAGGAGCCGATGACGGAAGTTCAATTTAGCGGAAAATTAGACCCACCGGAATCTGCCTTGGGTGAATTATTCGTTACATCGAGCTTCTACTGTACTGAAAAAAATATATAAAAAAATTGTCATAAATTTTTCATCAACATCAACACAAGAATTAAAAGAAAAAAAATGCTGAAGACATTTCAAAAATATAAAAAAAATATTTAGGAACAAAAGACAACTACCACATCTACCACACACACACACACACACACACACACACACACACACACACACACACACAATAATAGTAGATTTGGAGACGGGACAGTACGAGCATAGTTCTTTTCCTGTATGTTACAACTAGGTAAATACAACTAGGTAATACACACACACACACACACACACACACACACACACCCACACACACACCAACACACCACACCACACCCCATATAATAATAGTAGATTTGGAGACGGGACAGTACGAGCATAGTTCTTTTCCTGTATGTTACAACTAGGTAAATACACACACACACACACACACCCTGCGTTGCGTTCCGCCTCAGAACACCACGTTACGCAGCACCACATAGTCCACCACAAAGGCGATGGTGAACAGCGTCATCACCAGGAAATTGATGACTTTGAGGAACTGGCTTTCTGTGAGGCGATCCACCCCACCCCCCCCTCCATCCGCCTCATCCTGCAGGCGGGTGTAGTGCGACGACCCCTGGTTGAGCTGGGTGGCCCGAGGTCGTCTCTGGTCCTCCTCGTCCTCCCCGCCGCTGACCTCGCTCTCCAGGTGGTTGTAGGGGGACTGGTGGAAGGGGTCACAGATAAGGTCAAGTTAGGTTGGGTTGCGTCAAAGCCTGGTTCCAAGACTGGTGGAATCCGTTGACCCTCAAGAACACCATTCTTTTTTCGCCACAAAAATTGAGCCACCGGCCCGGGTGGCTCAATATTTCTGACGAGTGCTATACAGCTAACTTTGTTTGAACACATAGGACCGAATGACCCCGCATACACCAAACTCTGTTCAGTTTATGAGGCGGACAACTGATCATCCTATAAACCAAAGTACAGGGAGGTCCCGTTATACGAGCATTCGGTATACGAGAATCCGATGATACGAGATGCGTAAATTAGGGTCTATTTTCAATATACGAGATCGAAAATCCAATGATACGACATTCAAACTGGGGTGAGTAAAATGATCAAGTTCAAAATGCGCTCCCTACCACTCCCGGGCTGGACAAAGGGGGATTTGGTTGACCCCAGTGAGGTCACCCCTAGCAAGCCGTGACCTGAAGGGTAATTAAGCGTATGGCGCGGCCTGACCTTTGGGGGTAGCAGGTGTGCTGCCCCAACCTTGGGACCGCAGTCAGGTCACCCCTAGCAAGGCGTGACCTGAAGGGTAATTAAGCATATAGCGCAGCCTGACCTTTAGGGGTAATTAGCAGGTGTGCGGCCCCAACCTTGGGACCGCTACACTACCTTCTCTTGTATCACGCGGCGTCCCCTACATTACAACGTCTTTTTTGCTTGTTATGCATGTTTTTTGTTTAATTAATGTGCAGTTATGTTATTTTGTGTGCTATTTTCTCTTTCAGAATGCTTTTTCTACAGAATAGGTAGTACAGTGTGGGTAATATAGACGCTGTGTGTTTGTTGTGTTTGCTAGAGTTTATTTTAGCTTGAAAAACATTTTTTTTTTTTTTTTTTTTTTTTTTTTTTTTTTTTTTTTTTTTTTTTTTTTTTTTTTTTTTTTTTTTTTTTTTTTTATATTGATGGTCCTGGAACCAAACCTATATTTTACCATTAGTTATATTAGTGTTATCGTTATACGAGATTTCGCTTTACGAGTATGCCAAGTGGAACCTAACTGCTCGTATCTTCGGGACCTCCCTGTATCGGATATTGCGATGGACCCTTCCCCCCAATTGGTTCGGCTTATCCAGGGTTTACTGTATAGACTAATCACAGGCGTCACTATAAGAACCTTGCCTGCGCCACCACGGGCGAGGGCCAACCATCACAGCCCTCAAGTGAACCTCCAGGGCCTACCGTCCCAGCCCTGGGTCACCACTGCCTACAGACGCTATAGGCACAACTGGGGGGGGGGGGGGGGGATAAAAAACGCTTGGAATGGACTAGAAGAAAAGGTGATAGAGGTAATAAGTGTGTATCAATATAAGGAAAAACAGGATAGATATAGATATGAAGACGGGAGAATAGCTCAGGCCCTGTACAGTCTGCTACAACTAGGCAAACACACACACACACACACACACACACACTTGAGAAGAAATTGAAAAGGACAACATGCAAGAGGGACATAAAAAAATACAGCTTCTCGTATAGAAGCCTAGAAGCCTGGAACAACCTTGATGCAAAGTGATTAATGCAAGAAATATTCAGGACTTCAAAGGCAAGCTGGATAATAGTAGATTTGGAGACGGGACAGTACGAGCATAACTCTTTTCCTGTATGTTACAACTAGGTAAATACAACTAGGTAAATACACACTCACACACACACATTCAAAGGCAAGCTGGATAATAGTAGATTTGGAGACGGGACAGTACGAGCATAGCACTTTTCCTGTATGTTACAACTAGGTAAACACACACACACACACACAACACCAATAACTAACCCCAGTGGTGGAGCTAGCCTGGGGTATGGCAAAACCATTACGGCGCAAAGGGGAGGTCGCGATGCTCCCCAGAGTCTTGCCTAGGGAGGTGGAGGAGGAGGAGCAGCAGCAGCAGCAGGGGAGATGGGTGAGGCAGAGAGTGGCCAGGAGGGAGAGTGTGGTGAGGATGATGGAGCCAGAGTAGTACCGCACTGTGGAGGAGACAGGGGGTGATAGCTGTAGTGATGGTGGTCAGGAATAGAGGGAAATATATGTGGTGGTGATAGTGGTGGTGGTGGTGGTAGGAGGAGACATGGTGGTGAGGAATAGTGGTTGATTAGTAGGGTGATGAATAGTGGTTGATTAGTAGGGTGATGACTAGTGGTTGATTAGTAGGGTGATGACTAGTGGTTGATTAGTAGGGTGATGACTAGTGGTTGATTAGTAGGGTGATGACTAGTGGTTGATTAGTAGGGTGATGAATAGTGGTTGATTAGTAGGGTGATGAATAGTGGTGAGCAATATGTGGTGATGATCATGGTGGTTATTAAGCTTAATTTATAACTGATGATGATGATAGTGGTGAATTAAATCTAAAATGCGATTATATATGTGTGTGTGTGTGTGTGTGTGTGTGAGGAACATAAGAACATAAGGAAGCTACAAGAGGCCGTGAGACCTACACATGGTAGGTCTCACGGGGAAAAGTTCAGAAAGACCAGAAATCATACCCTCTCGTGTGTAGGTATGTATATATAAGTGTATTAGGGTGTATAACTCAAACACCAGATACCACGTACAGTAAAACCTCTCATATTCGGACTAATTGGGCCAAGGAGTGGTCCGAATAATGGGGGAATATGTTGGGGGGGGGAAAAAAAAAAAAAAAAAAAAATCTAGTTGTATATAATATTATAACTAGGAAATTTCGACCCCTAAAAAAAAAAAAAAAAGAGAAAAAAAAACATTTGGTGTATATATGGCTAGGAAATTTCGACCCCTAAAAAAAAAAAAAAAAAAAAAAAAAATTTACAGGTGTATAAAATTATATGGTTAGGAAATTTTGACCCCTTAAAAAAAAAAAAAAAAAAGGAGGAGGTCCGAATGATGTCAAAGTTCGAATAATGAGAGTCCGAATACGAGAGGTTTCACTGTATATACACATCACGACAAAAAATATAATAAACGGTCAACACTGAAAATACGGAAAATGTAAAGCTAGTCTACTAAAATAAGTAAAAAGTGACGAGATTTAATGCCAAAAAATTTTAACCCAGCAATTTTAACTGCGCAGCAAAAATTATGATAACCAGTCAACAATAAAAATAAGAAAAATATAAAAATAGCTAAAAATAACTCAAGAGTGACCAGATTTAGCGTCAAAACAATTAAAACTCCTTCACGCCCAGATCTTTCCTTTGCTAAAAAAAAAATTGTCTGTTGTCGAGCGATAAAATTAAGAAAAGTAACTGAATATACCAAATTAGTTAGTGACAAGGATACTAAACAGGTCATAGCTATAAAATATTGCTGATACTCACTAAAAATCATCTAATGGTACCCAAATTACAGCGGAATTACGTTCTGGGTCTCAAGGGGTCAAGTAAACAATTTTGACTCACCCACGAGAGGTACCGGCCCCCCATTGGCCGGCAGTAGTGCAAACAGGGTGAAGAAGCATGTGATGAGTACCCCCAAGGCAAACAGGTGCATCAACAGGCGACTCAGGAATCTATGAAGGGGCAGCAGATAGGTCGCCAGCACCACCACCACCAACGCTGCAAGGATAATAATAATAATAATAATAATGCAGTAAAACCTCTCATATTGGGACTAATTGGGCCAAGGAGTGGTCCGAGTAATGCAAGGATCCGAATAATGGGGGGATTATAGATGGGGGGATATGTAAAAAAAGAGAAAAAAAAAAAAAAAAATCGGTGTAATATAGCTAGGAAATTTCGACCCCTTTAAAAAAAAAAAAAAAAAAAAAAAAATCTAGGTGAGGCAATGGAGGTCAGGTCATTAGTAGGCTAGGTCAGGTGAGGCAATGGGAGGTCAGGTCATGAGTAGGCTAGGTCAGGTGAGGCAATGGGAGGTCAGGTCATTAGTAGGCTAGGTCAGGTGAGGCAATGGGAGGTCAGGTCATTAGTAGGCTAGGTCAGGTGAGGCGCTATTGTCACCATCGTGAACTTAACCGAAAATTTGGAAAGAATAGAAAAATCAAAGAAATGGAAACGGAGAGATTTAAAAAAAAAAAAAAAAAAATAGAATATAAACCAAAACGAAAGAAAAACTGCGGAAATATAAACCGAGAACCAGAAAATGAAAAAAAAAAAAAAAAAAAAAAAAAACTGTCTTTGCCATGCCGAGTTATATCAAATTCCGAGTTATACAGTGCCGAGTTATAAGGCTTTTACTGTACTAAGAAAACTAAAAGGTAAATAGATGTGCGGCAGAAGCTCAATACAACGGCAGGATTCAGCCAGGGCCAATTCCGGTCAAACAAATTTTTCGCTAAATGAAGCTTCCGTTATTGGCTCCTGAAATAGCACGATAGGATGGAATTTTACGTACAATCGAGATCATTGGCGGTAAATCTTGTTTCTGCCGTGCTCTGTATGTGTCTGAGCTCCCCCAAGCCTACCCAAACGTGTGGATCTGCGGCCGTTAGCAGAATCGTACGTAATATTTAGCGGAATTTCACGCTATATTGAGCATGTTGGATTCCAAATATTCATTCCAAATATAAACATAATTTTTTCTCCCCGGTAAATCGAGTTCCGTTAAATCGAGCTTCTACTGTACAGTAAAACCTCTCGTATTCGGACCTTCATTATTCAAACTTTGACATTATTCGGACCTTTTTTTTTTTAAAAAAAATTTTGGGGGGGCTCGAAATTTCTTACCTATACGTATATACACCTAGATGTTTTTTTTTTTTTTTTTTTTTTTTTTTTTTAGGGGTCGAAATTTCTTACCTATACGTATATACACCTAGATTTTTTTTTTTTATTTATTTATTTATTTATTTATTTTTTTTTTTTTTTTTTTTTTTTTAGGGGTCAAAATGTCCTACCTATATGCACCTAGAATTTTTTTTTTTTTTTTTTTTTTTTTCCCATATCTCCCCATATATAATCCCCCCATTATTCGGATCCTTGCATTACTCGGACCACTCCTTGGCCCAATTAGTCCCAATATGAGAGGTTTTACTGTACTTTAAAAAATCTTAAATCTTAATCTAGCAGCCCCTGAGCCTCCGTATAGTGGTAACCGTCACCTAGAGTAGACTGGGTGATGTAGGTGGCGTGGGTGCTGGCCTGACGCTTGACCCTGAAGGCAAAGTTGACCTCCACGTAGGAGTCGTGACCTTCCGTGGTGGTGATGGAACGGTTGGCCGAGGCGTTGACCAAGGCCCACCGGCTGTTCTTCTCCAGAGTGTCCGTCATGACCTGGGTTTTAAGGGATCTTGTTACTTATACACATGGGAGTGACCATTATTTGGTTAACCCCTTGAGGCCCAGAACGTAATTTCCATTGTAATTTGAGTACCATTAGACAATTTTTAGTGAATGTAAGCAATATTTTATAGATATGACCTGTTTAGTATCCTTGTCCACTAACTAATTTGGTATATTCAGTTACTTTTCGTTATTTTATGGCTCGACAACATACAATTTTTTATAGCCAAGGAAAGATCTGGGCGTGAAGGGGTTAACATTACTACTACTACTACTACTACTACTACTACTACTACTACTACTACTACCACTACTACTACTACTACTACTACTACTACTACTACTACTACTACCACTACTACCTCTACTACTACTACAACAGACCATTTTATATAGCAAAGGAAAGATCTGGGCGTGAAGGGGTTAACATTACTACTACTACTACTACTACTACTACTACTACTACTACTACTACTACTACTACTACTACTACTACTACTACTACTACTACCACTACTACTACTACAACAGACCATTTTATATAGCAAAGGAAAGATCTGGGCGTGAAGGGGTTAACATTACTACTACTACTACTACTACTACTACTACTACTACTACTACTACTACTACTACTACTACCACTACTACCTCTACTACTACTACAACAGACCATTTTATATAGCAAAGGAAAGATCTGGGCGTGAAGGGGTTAACATTACTACTACTACTACTACTACTACTACTACTACTACTACTACTACCACTACTACCACTACTACTACTAAAACAGACCCTTTTATTCTACCAAGGAAAGATCTGGGCGTGAAGGGGTTAACATTACTACTACTACTACTACTACTACCAATACTACTACTACTACTACTACTACTACTACTACTACTACTACTACTACTACTACTACTACTACTACCACTACTACTACTACAACAGACCCTTTTATATAGCCAAGGAAAGATCTCGGCGTGAAGGGGTTACTACTACTACCACTACTACCACTACTACTACCACAACAGACAATTTTTTATAGCCAAGGAAAGATCTGGGCGTGAAGGGGTTACTACTACTACTACTACTACCACTACTATTACCACAACAGACCCTTTTATATAGCCAAGGAAAGGTCTGGGCGTGAAGGGGTTACTTGGACACATGGATGAATTGCCTCACTCTTACTGTGGTATTCTCCCCTTGATCTCTTAAAATTTGAGAACAATTTGATGCGTAACCTCAAATTTTTGTAAAGCAAAACTGCTAAAGAAAAAAATAAACAACTGACAATTTTTTGAGTAATTGTGAAAAAAACTCGAAAATATTACAAATTGGAATGAGTTCATATGAAGATACTTAGATTTTTTTTATATATATATAGATGAACACATTTCTTAAACAACATTTACTTTGCAATTACTTCCTTCCTCTTCCTTTCTTCCTATTCTACCTTCTATTCTAACCCTTAAAGAAGTGTAGATGTGAATAACTACCACAATAACAAGGAGGGGAGGCGGCAGCAGAGTGGTGAGCGTCACCGAGTGGCGTTCTCGAAGACCCGAGTTCGATCCCGAGTGAGACCCATAAATCCACTTAAAATCTTCCTGCACCGTGGAGTGGCCTAAGAACACCCACATGCTGCCCATTAACTCTGCCTTGGATTGTGAGTGCCTGGGAGGACACAGGGGGGCGGCATGAGCCTCTAATCACAGGCGTCACTATAACAATCCTGCCTGCACCACCACGGGCGAGGACCAGCCATCACAGCCATAAAGTGAACCTCCAGGGCCTACCATCACAGCCTTGGAGGTCACGGCCTACAGGCGCTATAGGCATAGATGTAAAAAAAAAAAAAAAAAAAAAAATAATATAATAATAATAATAATAATAATAATAATAATAATAATAATAATAATAAATAATATAATAAAAAATAAAAAAAAAAAAAAAAAAAAAAAAGTGACACTATTTCAAAGGGGGAATTTGAGAAGACGGAAGAAAACAGGAATGACCGAGATGCAAGGACACGGAACTACGGAGCTCACCCCATAGGAATTGTTGTGCGAGAGAATCTGTATGTCAATCTGTTCGCCGTGATGCGCCCAGGAGCCCATGCGCACCAGACACTCGTGCTCGTCCCTCGGCCAGTCCATGAGGTCGAGGTCACACTTGACACGGAGGTGCGTGGGGGGGAACCAGAACGCCTGACCCCGGGACTCCACCAGCACGGGCACATCGCCGAAGGGGTGCGCCTCAGACCCCTCCGCACTGGTGACGGGGGGGGGGGGGGAAGAAAAGTGTGCATGTTAAAAAAGATTGAAGAAAAAAACACTGTTGGGAAAAAAATTTATGGATGTTAAAAAAGATTGAAGGGAAAAACTAGATTCACACGACCCTCGACTTAACGGACCTGAATTTAACGGACTTTTGATTTACCGGACTCCATCGCCTACTGTACAAGTGGACCAAACATCAATCATCACGCTTGAAATGTCCGCAGGACATCTGATCGATAGACCTTGAAAAATTTGTCCTACATATAGTACTGTAATACTGAGACTCTAATATAGTACGTATATCTGAGTACTCTACATATAGTACTGTATAATACTGAGTACTCTACATATAGTACTGTATAATACTGAGTACTCTACATATAGTACTGTATAATACTGAGTACTCTACATATAGTACTGTATAATACTGAGTACTCTACATATAGTACTGTATAATACTGACTACTCTACATATAGTACTATACATACATATACATATAGTTTATAGTAAGTAAAACAAAAACCCACAATTATTTTCATGTTTTTGTTTTGTACTGATATGTCAGCGCCTAGATTATACATAGCATACATTTCTCAATACCCATAGATACTTATTTATCATCATATTTCATGTTCTTATTGTCTCTACAGTATATGTATGTAATAGTCAGTGTTAAAATAATGGCGCCCGGCCCGCGACTACAGGTTGAAGTTCCCAAACTCGGCAACCTCGGGACCAGCGCCGAGCCGAGTAATGGAATTTTCCGACTTTTAGAACGTAGATATATTAAGGGGAAAAAAAGCATGAAAATCACATGAAAATAATCACAGGAAAAGAAGTACACACAATAACAGTGTACACAACTCTACAGTCACAACACCACTGAACAATAACAACAAACAAATCGGCGGGAGAAACCCAGCGGCCTAGTGTGGTGGCACCCAGCGGCCGACCCGGCAACTACGCCCGGGTTTTGGGTGTTCTGCCGGGTTTTGGAAAATCCGGAACCATAGCCGAGTTTTGGGTGTTGCCGAGTCTTGGGATGCCGAGTTTGGGAGCTTCAACCTGTAGCAAGCAACGGACATTTCCATTCCCCATTGAGGCCGTTAAATCGAGGTGTAGTGGCAGGAAGTGACGATGAATTAAGTTTTTATTTCTCTTGATACAACTCCATGTGTGTGTGTGTGTGTGTGTGTGTTTACCTGTTATAGATGGTGATGTCGGGCAGCCAGATGTCAGTGTCGTCAAAATGGAGGCGTTCAATGTTCATGTAGTCTTGTGGCGACCATCTCAGGAACTCATCCTTCCACGTCTTTGAGAGAGAGAGAGAGAGAGAGAATTACATACAACTGCCCCCTACCTTATTTAACCCCACCATCACCCCCACCCCCCAACCCCCCGCCACCCCCAACCCCCAACCTCCACCACCCCCAACCTCTACTGTTGATGGAGATACCTGAAGACATTTCATTATTTCTTAACAGGTACTTCCCCCCCTCCCCCCAAACCCCTCCTCCCCCCAAACCCCCCTCTCTCTCCCACACACCCAACCCCAACCCTCACCCCTCACCCCCAATTCTCTCCCCCCAAACCCCCCACTCTCCCCCCAACCCCCCACCTATCCTCCCAACCCCCACCTCTGCCCCAACCCCCACCTATCCTCCCCAACCCCCCACCTCTGCCCCCCAACCCCCCACTTCATCCCCCAACCCCCACCTCTCCCCCCCCACCCCCCACCTCTCAACCCCAACCCCCACCTCTCCCCCCCCACCCCCCACCTCCCCCCCCAACCCCCCACCTCTCCCCCCCAACCCCCCACCTCATCCCCGTACATTGAAATCCTAGACATCCATATTCCTCAAGCTTAACAGAGAGAGAGAGAAAGCTTACCATGACAGTCCAAGCATTGACCGAGAACTCCTGCTCCTTGTCATCCTGTAATGATAATAATAATGATAATATAATAATAATAATAATGATAATAATAATAATAATGATAATAATAATGATAATAATGATAATAATAATAATGATAATAATGATAATAAATATAATAATAGATAATAATGATAATAATGATAATAATAATAATGATAATAATGATAATAATAATGATAATAATAATAATAATAATGATAATAATAATAATAATAATAATAATAATAATAATAATGATAATAATAATAATAATAATAATAATAATAATGATAATAATGATAATAATGATAATAATAATGATAATAATGATAATAATAATGATAATAATAATAATGATAATAATAATGATAATAATGATAATAATAATAATAATAATAATAATAATAATAATAATAATAATAATCCCCAAATTTACACACAAATCTAGTAATCATCAAATCAGAAAACATAATAAAAAATGCTATGTACTATTTCCCTTTTTATAAACAATGTATGTATTAAAACTTTACATTCATAACAAACTCATTTAATAAAACCTGCCTATTCAGTTAACACAAACATTTCCAGACCTTCCTTAAGTAAACAAAAAAATACTCTTGGGTGATACAGGTTTAAGTTCCCAAACTCGGCAACCTCGGGACCAGCGCCGAGCCGAGTAATGGAATTTTCCGACTTTTAGAACGTAGATATATTAAGGGGAAAAAAAGCATGAAAATCACATGAAAAAAATCACAGGAAATTTTTTTTGGGATTCTAATACAGTCAAGGTGTTCCTGGACGTTTGGGAGCCATAATACCAATAACAGACCTGTAGAAGTACACACAATAACAGTGTACATAACTCTACAGTCACAACACCACTGAACAATAACAACAAACAAATCGGCGGGAGAAACCCAGCGGCCTAGTGTGGTGGCACCCAGCGGCCGACCCGGCAACTACGCCCAGGGTTTTGGGTGTTCTGCCGTGTTTTGGAAAATCCGGAACCATAGCCGAGTTTTGGGTGTTGCCGAGTCTTGGGATGCCGAGTTTGGGAACTTCAACCTGTACAGTAGAAGCGCGATTTAATACATCTTGATTTACCGGCAAGCGTGATTTAATACACCTTGATTTACCGGCAAGCGTGATTTAATACACCTTGATTTACCGGCAAGCGCGATTTAATACACCTTGATTTACCGGCAAGCACGATTTAATACACCTTGATTTACCGGCAAGCGTGATTTAATACACCTTGATTTACCGGCAAGCGTGATTTAATACACCTTGATTTACCGGCAAGCACGATTTAATACACCTTGATTTACCGGCAAGCGTGATTTAATACACCTTGATTTACCGGCAAGGGTGATTTAATACACCTTGATTTACCGGCAAGCGTGATTTAATACACCTTGATTTACCGGCAAGCGCGATTTAATACACCTTGATTTACCGGCAAGCGTGATTTAATACACCTTGATTTACCGGCAAGCGTGATTTAATACACCTTGATTTACCGGCAAGCGTGATTTAATACACCTTGATTTACCGGCAAGCGCGATTTAATACACCTTGATTTACCGGCAAGCGTGATTTAATACACCTTGATTTACCGGCAAGCACGATTTAATACACCTTGATTTACCGGCAAGCGTGATTTAATACACCTTGATTTACCGGCAAGCGTGATTTAATACACCTTGATTTACCGGCAAGCACGATTTAATACACCTTGATTTACCGGCAAGCGTGATTTAATACACCTTGATTTACCGGCAAGCGTGATTTAATACACCTTGATTTACCGGCAAGCGTGATTTAATACACCTTGATTTACCGGCAAGCACGATTTAATACACCTTGATTTACCGGCAAGCGCGATTTAATACACCTTGATTTACCGGCAAGCGTGATTTAATACACCTTGATTTACCGGCAAGCGTGATTTAATACACCTTGATTTACCGGCAAGCGTGATTTTAATACACCTTGATTTACCGGCAAGCGTGATTTAATACACCTTGATTTACCGGCAAGCGTGATTTAATACACCTTGATTTACCGGCAAGCGTGATTTAATACACCTTGATTTACCGGCAAGCGTGATTTAATACACCTTGATTTACCGGCAAGCGTGATTTAATACACCTTGATTTACCGGCAAGCGTGATTTAATACACCTTGATTTACCGGCAAGCACGATTTAGCGGGAAAAAAAATATGTCGTTCTATTTTTCAGTGCTATACGTAGTGGGAAATTCTGCTAAATACGTATAGCAATATTTGGTTCGGTTCCGCTAACGGCCGCCGACCCACACGTTTGGGTAAGCTTGGGGGCCATACAGACCACTGCAGAAACAGGAATTACCAGAAACGCTAGAGTTTACGGAATATTCAGTGACATCGAGCAATATAAGGACCAGGTAACGGAAGTTCAATTTAGCGGAAAGTTTGATTTAGCGGAATCTGTCTTGGGTGAATTATTCCGTTGTATCGAGCTTCTGCCGTACTGTGATTCATAGACATTTTATACGTAATACACGAAGCAGGAAGCGTGTCAACAAACAACGCGAATCATGAGTCAACACTACCAACACTTTTATCAGGCTATCAACATTATCTTTACCAGGCTCCAGGATACTTATTACTACTACCACATTATTAACAACTACTACTACTACTACTACTACTACTACTACTACTACTACTACTACTACTACTACTACTACTACTCCACTACTACTACTACTACTACTACTACTACTAACCACTACTACTACTACTACTACTACTACTACTCATACCATCTACTACACTACTACTACAACCACCTACTACTACTACACTTACTACTACTACTAACACTACTACTAACCACACTACTACTAACACTACTACTAAATACCTACTACTACTACTACTACTACTAACCACTACACCTATACTACACTTTTATAGCAAGGAAAATTCCACTGCTACTAACAAGCCTCATGCTTAAAATGATGCCCCAGTTTGCCTATAATAGGGTTAACTATGATAAAATACACTTAAATTTAAGAAAGATCATGTAGTACTTCCCTTCTCTGGCTTAAAATGATGCCTCTGTTTGCCTGAAAATAGGGTTAACTATGATAAAATACAACTGAAATTAAGAAGAAGTGTAGTATTCCCTTCCCTGTTAAAATGATGCCTCTGTTTGCCTGATAATAGGGTTAACTATGATAAAATACAACTGAAATTTAGAAGCAGTGTAGTATTCCCTTCTCCTGGCATCAAATATCAGTCAGTAAGCAGCAAGGGGTCTGGATTTTTCACCTCATTAAGATAAATAGACTAGTACTGTATATCATGTCGCGCTGCACCTACTAGATGTATGTTCTTGAGCGAGAGTCCCAAGGTTACCACGGTGGGGTGGGTGTGATCGATGACGGGCCTGGCATGCTTCACGTAATGCTTCATCTGATCTTTGTACAGCCTTGAGATCCAATTATCCATGCCTGGGGTGTTATTAGCCGAGAAGGAGGCAATGTCTAGATCTGTAATTGTGAGAGAGAGAGAGAGAGAGAGAGGAATTGATGGAACGGAAGAGGAAGAGAGAGAGTATTATTAGTATGTATTATTATTATTATTATTATTATTATTATTATTATTATTATTATTATTATTATTTTATTTTTTATTTTTTTATTATTATTATTATTATTATTATTATTTTTATTTCTATTATTATTGTTATTTTCATTATTTTTATTATTATTATTATTATTATTATTATTATTATTTTTATTATTATTATTATTATTATTATTATTTTTATTATTATTATTTTTATTATTATTGTTATTTTTATTATTATTTTTATTATTATTATTATTATTATTTTTGTTATTATTATTTTTATTATTATTATTATTATTATTTTTATTTTTATTAGTATTATTATTATTCATTATCATTGTTATTACTACAACTACTATACTACTTCTACTGATATTTCCACTACTCTAGCTACTACTTATACTACTTTTACTACTTCTACTACTACTATTACTACTGCTTCTACTACTACTACTACTACTTCAACTACTACTACTGCTACTTCTAATACTACTACTGCTGCTACTACTACTTCTACTTTTACTACTACTTCTACTCCTATGTACTACTACTATATACTACTACTACTTCTACTACTACTACCTACTACTACTACTACTACTACTACTACTACTACTACTACTACTTCTACTTCTACTACTACTACTACTACTACTACTACCACTATTTCTACTACTAGCTACTACTACTACTACTACTTCTACTACTACTATTACTACCACTACTACTACTACTACTACTACTACTACTACTACTACTACTACTACCACTACTACTAGAAATATCTCAAATTCCTACCTATAGCCTTAAATACCAAAGCAGTTATGTATTACAAATGACCTTGACTCCTGACCTTGTAGAGAGAGAGAGAGGGAGAGAGAGAGAGAGAGAGAGAGAGAGAGAGAGAGAGAGAGGGAGGAAGAGGAGGTAACGTAACAATTTGTCTCATAAGAAAAAACAAATATTTACCCACAATTAAAATGACTCACCTTGGCTTTTTGCTGACACCACCGTCACCACCACCACCATCACCACTTGACTTATAGTGATGACGCCCATGTTATGTACGTACACACACACACACTTAATTACGTACACATACACGCACTTAATTACACACACACACACACACGCGGATTTTTTTTTTTTTTTTTTTTTCTGGCTCACTGTTACGTTTTAAAGAGAGTAATTCACGTCTTTCTCATTAGAGCTATCTCACATTTCTTTCTATTTGCTTTTAATCAATACTATACGTCTTTTTTGCTGTTCACTCTAGGTCTAAACGAAGAGAGAGAGACCGAGAGAGAGAAAGTATAGACTGAGCTTTGAGAGAGAGAGAGAGATAGAGAGAGAGGAAGTAATTTCACTCATGGTAACTACATTTAAAGTACACTATGGGATTCTGGGCTTTATATATTGGCACCACAAGGCTTATATTCGCTCGCTTTAATATCTATAAATTTTTTCTTATCTAGGTGGCTTTTGGTAACTATTCAGGTTATCACAAGAGCCTTATCTGTTATATCTTATCTTTAGTAGTGGTGCGTGAAGATGCGTTGACTCTCTCTCTCTCTCTCTCTCTCTCTCTCTCTCTCCTCTCTCTCTCTCTCTCTCTTGTGCCATATGACCTCTGATGTCTGGCACAAATTCCCCCTTTTTTGGCATTAAATCTCTCTCTCTCTCTCTCTCTCTCTCTCTCTCTCTTCTCTCTCTCTCTCTCTCTCTCTTCTCTCTCTCTCTCTCTCTCTCTCTCTCTCTCTCTCTCTCTCTCTCTCTCTCTCCTCTATCTACTATCTATCTATCTCTCTCTCTCTCTCTCTCTCTCTCTCTCTCTCTCTCTCTCTCTCTCTCTCTCTCCTCTCTCTCTCTCTCCTCTCTCTCTCTCTCTCTCTCTCTCTCTCTCTCTCTCTCTCTCTCTCTCATTTGTGTGGTAAGGGATGAGAGAGGATACACAGAAAATGAATATAATAAAAAAAGGAGTAGCCCTTAATACAAAATATGAACTAACAAACTAATAGGAGAAGAGAGAGAGAGAGAGAGAGAGAGAGAGAGGAGAGGAGAGAGAGAGAGAGAGAGAGAGAGAGGAGAGAGGAGAGAGAGAGATATGTTTGGACCTTTACAGTTTGTCCATATCCTCCCCTCTCTTTGTGTGTGGTGGTGGTGGTGGAGAGAGGGGAAAGGGGAAGGGGAGGGGGAGGGGGAGGGGGAGGAGAGGGGAGAGGGGGGGAAGGAGAGGGGTGGGGAAGGAGAGAGTGAGAGGAGAGGGAGAGAGGGAGAGGAGAGGGGAGAGGAGAGGAAGGACAGAGGGGAGAGGGGAGACAAGTTCAACGGAAGTGAGAGGGGTCACTTGCACTCTCTCTCTCTGCTTATTTCCGATTGCGTTAAGGAGAGAGAGAGAGAGAGAGAGAGGAAATCGTGTGTACATGTGTGTGTGTGTTGACCAAGGACACACAGCCTACACACACACACACAGCCTACACACACACACAGCCTACACACACACACACACACACACACACACACATTGCTTCATTCACCAGCAAATTTCTGTGAGTGGATAATTAATGGTAGGCGGATAGAGACAGGTATAATGAGATGGTAATGTGTTGAGGTAATGAGGCAAGGCGTGAGGCGTGAGGCGTGAGGGAGGAGGGCGAGGAAATGCTAGGTATAGAAACACGTAGTGAAGGAATGCAAGGTTGCGTCATTCACCTGTGAGGAAAGAGAGAGCTTATAAATGGTAAATGATAAGGAAGAGAGATGAATAGTAGGACTATATATAGGTACAGTAGAGGCTATACAATATATGATGCAATGTAGATATATAGATTAACCCATATACTTTCTGAAAAAAAAGACGATATATTTAAATCATAGATACCTAAATGTGTAATTTTCTCGGTGACTTAATATATACTTAGACACAAAACTTATTTTACTATGGCTCTTTTGAAAGGTCTTTGCCTGTTTCATCTTTGGTGTTCTATACAACTTTTACGTACACCTCATAGTTTTTGAGTCATTTAAATAAACATGATTTCTGCCAAAAATTCTCCGGGGATGTCCGTACAGGGCGGCACCACAACTATTGTGGGTAAACTTTCTACAACTCAGATCTCAGAATCTCATTGTAACTTGTCCATAATGTCATTTGTACATGAGGAACAAGGACCTGGGGTTAGTTTTCTGATACTTCAATTCTAAACCCGTTCAATATATTTGTTAGCAAGTGAGGCGATCAGTCCCAGACCAAGAGAGAGAGAGAGAGAGACTGAGAGGAAAGGGAGACATGGAGATAAAGAGGAATGAACCATTACAAAATCGCAACTCTATAATTAGCTGTCTATCAAAGGAAATATCATTACACACTGCCATTATAAAGCCTGAAAATCCTCCCAGACCACAAGGCTAAGACAAGAACTTAAAGAAAACAAGAGCGATCAGAAACAAAACCTTCCCTTAATAAAACTACATACTGATAAATCAACTATCATAAAAGCCAATAACAATATATAAATCATCTATAAAACCTAAATAACCTTAAAATAAACAACACGACCCAGACCCAGACCAGGTAGAAAAGGAGGCAGTGTGAGGCAGTGACGCTACAGGGGAAGACGTACACTCTCTCTCTTGTGTGTGTGTATGTGTGTGTACCACGGGGCCTGTGTACGTTTATTTGTGGCTTTTACGTACATGAAGGAATAACATAAGAAGGAGGAGGTCTAAGGTAAGGAGAGATAGAGAGGAGGAGTGGAGAGAAGGAAGGAGGAAAGATGCCCACCTGTCCAAGTTTGTTGTCACCTGCTTCTCACCTGTCCTGCCCGCCTTGTGGTAGTGGTGGTTGTGGTAGTAGTGGTAGTTATAGGGGTTAGGGGGGTAATTATAGTGGTGGTAGGGGTAGTTGTAGTGGGGGTTGTGGTAGTGGTAGTGGTGGTAGGGGTAGTAGTGGTTAGGGGGGTAGTTATAGTGGTGGTAGTGGTAGGGGTAGTTAAAGTGGTAGTAGTGGTTAGGGGGGTAGTTATAGTAGTGGTAGTTGTAGTGGTGGTTGTGGTAGTTGTAGTGGTGGTAGGGGTAGTTAAAGGGGTAGTAGTGGTTAGGGGGGTAGTTATAGTGGTGGTAATGGTAGTTGTAGTGGTGGTTAGGGGGGTGGTGGTTGTGGTAGTGGTGGTGGTGGTAGCTGTAGTTGTAGTGGTGGTAGGGGTAGTTAAAGTGGTGGTAGTGGTAGTTATAGTGGTGGTAGTAGTGTTTAGAGAGGTAGTTATAGTGGTGGTAGGGGTAGTTGTAGTGGTGGTAGGGGTAGTTGTAGTGGTGGTAGGGGTAGTTGTAGTGGTGGTAGGGGTAGTTGTAGTGGTGGTAGTGGTAGTTATAGTGGTGGTAGTAGTGGTTAGAGAGGTAGTTATAGTGGTGGTAGTGGTTAGAATAGTGGTAGGTTTTTACATAAGGACCATAATTCATTTGGTGGTCAAAACAATAATATTTCTACGTGTTTTTATCTGTTCACGAAAATCACCCTGAAAACCGTCGGAAATGCTTTGTTGTCTTCTAGCGCGGTAAAAATGGACGAGGACTGCGCGGTCGTTTTCGACCGCGATATGTTTTTCCTTGCCTAAAATTTGTGTTTTTTCAGATGGAGAAATTTTTATTTGCCGGAAACCCAATAACATTTTTTTTTTTTTTTTTCCATCACCAAACCCTAAGTTCCGTCCTAAACCCTAAGTTCCGTCCTAAATCCGAAGTTCCGTCCTAAACCGTAAGTTCCGTCCTAAATCCTGAGTTCCGTCCTAAATCCGAAGTTCCGTCCTAAACCGTAAGTTCCGTCCTAATCCTGAGTTCTCGTCCATTATAACCCTGGCCCCTCCCTCCCTACGATCTGGGGACTGGGGGAATGCGGAGTTTTTGTTTTTGGGTGGGGAGATGAAATTCACGGATTGACATGATGTAATCTAACCCAGGCATACTAATCAGGGGAAATATCCATAAAACCTCTGGGAAAACACCCAAAATAACCGAAAAATGAACGTTTACAAAACTCTAAGGGGAAAAATCCTAAAGTTTTGCAAAATTAAGTTTATTTGACAAACGAGGGAAAAAATGGAAAGTTTTTGGTCTTTTTGGCTGATATCCGACAGGTTTTATGGTGATGATTACCCGTGATTCCTAAACCTATAATTAAACCTAACCTTATCTTATCCTTAACTGTCCTCATGTAAACAAAACAGACATACTGCTACTGCCCCCCAAGATCTGCTATAGCCTGGGTCCCACTATGGGGTTACGGGGCCACGTCCACCCGTGCTATGCTAGACAAGGGTTGACGTGCTAAAGAAACCACTTAACGGGGTCCCGACTTTTATGGTAACGCTTTTTGACGAGGCCTCATTCCTGACGGGGAGCAATTTTTGAAAAATATAAACAATTGTTGTGTTAGCCCACGTCAGTTGCCCTGGACAAGTATTGTGGCAGTGTCGTGGCCATGACAGGTACCAGAAACCTTCAGACAAGACCGCGGGTGAATACACGAGTGTAGGACAAAACCCCCCTAGGAAAAAAACCCTAGGACAAAACCCCCTAGAAAAAAACTAGCAAAACCCCTAGGAAAAAAACCTAGGAAAAAAACCTAGGAAAAACCCCCCCCCGAAAAAACCCCAGGAAAAACCCCTAGGAAAAAAACCCTAGGACAAACCCCCCTGAGGACAAAAAACGACTTTAAAATCAAAATTTTTTTTCTTATATTTGTAGTTTATGAAACATTCTCTGAGATGTTAAATATTACATTCATTATTAATATAAGTTTTAAGATAGCTGTTGATAGGTTTTTAACCTATAGCTTTTTTCGTAGATAACACTTAAATTTTGTCGCCAGCTGCAATAATGTCGCCAGCCGCCATATATTACGAATTATAGCATTACTACTGTTTGTATGTACCATGAATGATACGCAGTAGTTATTCATGACGGTTAATTTTATACCCTGTTTCAGCGTGTTTATGCTTTGTAGCTGCAAGTATAGACGGATTTTAAATACACTACGTACTGTTTTTTTTTTTTGGGCGACTACAAACGTGGGGGGACCAGAATAAACATAGATGGCGACCTCAGTGTAGCCCGTTATCAACGTCGCCACTCGTTGATATATTTTTGTATTGTTCATTTTAGCCTAATATGACACAGTTTAGACACAAATGACACAGACTCTCCAGATAGCCCTTCTAACTGTCCTAAATCATGGATGTACAAATGAACTATTAACCCCCCACACGTCTGGTAATAGAAAAAAATGTTGTCCTGGCGAATTTAATGTTATTAGGTAAAATGGGGATTTACGGTACTAGGTGACAAAACATGACAGGTGGAGGGACAAACTCAAAGAATGATTATAATATTTTTCATGATGACTTCAGTAATAAATTGCTTGAATTATATTTTTTCTTCTAATTTTAAAGGTATTAAACTGAGGGGGTTTTGTCCTATTTAGTACTTTAGCTTAGGGGGTTTTGTCCGAGGGGGGTTTTGTCCGAGGGGGTGTTTTGTCCTAGGGGGGTTTTGTCCTAGGGGGGTTTTGTCCGAGGGGGTGTTTTGTCCTAGGGGGGTTTTGTCCTAGGGGGTGTTTTGTCCGAGGGGGTGTTTTGTCCTAGGGGGTGTTTTGTCCTAGGGGTGTTTTGTCCTAGGGGGGTTTTGTCCGAGGGGGTGTTTTGTCCTACGGGTGTTTTGTCCGAGGGGGTTTTGTCTGGACCCCGAATACACACACACACAATCACTTCATAGCTACATATATTTGTTCTCATTTCAGTGCTGGCGTAATGGAGGGAGGAAGATAGAGAGAGTAATGAGCTGACAGTCACAGCCCCCATCATGTGTTCCCGCCTCACCACTGTCTCCTGATTAAAGGTAGCAACAGGGGTGATCAGGATGTCCTTAACCCAACCCCTTCACACCCCAGACCCCAGACCCCAGACCTCACATGTACACAGTGATGCCTTGGAACTCAAACATCATTCGTTCCAAGAGGCAGTTCAAATTCCAAAGCAAATTTTTCATTACCAAATTTACCCTAATATTCTCAACAAAAAGTTATCACTATAGTCAATTTTTTTTATTATGGTCAAAATGCAGTCAGGAAGCCACGCCCCCTGCCTGCCCTTCTATGCTACGGGGCAGGTGATTGGTGCATTCCTCGTATCATCACTACCAATCACAATAGCTTCACTACTTAACAGCGGCGTGACCACTGGACACAGCAATCTTCACTACAGAGGGTGACAAAATCAAAAATCTTTGTAGTGAAGATTGCTCTGTCCAGTGGTCCACGCCGCTGTTAGTAGTGAAGATATTGTGATTGGTATGATGATACGAGGAATTCACCAATCAGCTGCCCCGTAGAATATAAGGGCAGCAGGGGCGTGGCTCCTTACTGCATTTTTGACCATAATAAAAAAATAGACTAGTATAACATTGGAATTCGAACATTTTGTTGAGAATATTAGGGTCAATTTAGTAATGAAATGGGTATAAGGTATCAGTGTATCAGTGTATGTCCTTCCCCCTTACACCTGTTTGCTCCTCTCCTCCTCCTCCTCTTCCTCATACAACCTCTTAACTCTCCTCCTCCTCCTCCTCTTCCTACAACAACCTCCTAATGCTCCTCCTCCTCCTCCTCCTCTTCCTACAATAACCTCTTAACCCTCCTCCTCCTCCTCCTCTTCCTCTTCCTACAATAACCTCTTAACTCTCCTCCTCCTCCTCCTCTTCCTACAACAACCTCCTAATGCTCCTCCTCCTCGTACAGCCTCCTAACCTCCTCCTCCTCCTCCTCCTCCTCCAGGCCACCATGCCCTTCAAGTTACGCCTCAAGAAGACCCGGCAATACAATGTGCTGTCGCGCAACGTTCTGGTCATCAGCGTGGAGCTCCTGGACAAGACCACGCTGGAATGCACGCTCTCCGCAGACTCCACCGGCCAGGACTGCCTCCACAACGTCTGCCAGCGCCTCTCGCTCCACCAGGTGCATTTGTAATACAGGAATGCATGGATACACACATAGACATACATTCTACATTTTATAACTTTTTTGGTGTTTGTGCTTGTATGTGTGTGTGGGTTGGTGTTTGTGTGCGTGTGTGTGTGTGTGTGTTTGATATTTTTGATTTTACTACTGAGCACTATTTATTTTACAACTACGTGTTAAGATAAAAACAAAGTAATATACAGTCCTGCCAAGGGATTTTTTTTATAATATTTTCGTAAAAAAAAAAAAAAAAAAAAAATTTGTTGGGTTTCATAAATAAATTGTATTTGTTATTATTTATTTTTTGCAATAGGGCAAATGTTGCATGGCCGCATAGCCCCCCCCCCCTTTGTACGCCACTGCACACACACACCCTCCCTACCCCACCCCCCACCCACACCCACACCCACACCCACACCCACACCCACACCCACAACCACACCCACACCCTTCCCGCCCCCAGCCTAAGTTCCTGGGGCTGCAATACATGAGCAAGGAAACCTACCCCACCCCCCCACCCACACCCACACCCACACCCACACCCACACACCCACACCCACGCCCTTCCTCACACCCCTCCCCGCCCCCAGCCTGAGTTCCTGGGGCTCCGGTACATGAGCAAGAAGCCAATACCCCACCCCCCACCACCACACCACCCACACCCACACCCACAGCCCCCTTCCTCACACCCCTCCCGCCCCTCCCGCCCCCAGCCTGAGTTCCTGGGGCTGCGGTACATGAGCAAGAAGCCGTACCCGAAAGTGAGATGGGTGGAGCTGGATCGCCCCCTCAAGAAGCAGCTGGACAAGTATGCCCAGTCCTCCAGCCTCGCCCTCGCCGTGCTCTACTACATCCACGACGTTGCCCTGCTGCAGGACGACGTGACCAGGTGAGGGAGGGGGGGAGGGGGGGGAGGGAAGCAGATAGAGAGAGAGAGAGATAAGGGGGGAGAGAGAGATGGTGTCCAAGGTATGAGGAAGAGAATAAGAAATACTGTTCTTTGAGAGAGAGAGAGAGAGAGAGAGAGAGACAGAGAGACAGAAAGAAAAAGAGAGAGAGAGAGAGATGGTGTCCAAGGTATGAGGAAGAGAATAAGAAATACTGATCAATATTGTTCTTTGAGAGAGAGAGAGACAGAGAGACAGACAGACAAACAGACAAAAAGAGAGACAGGCAGAAAGAAAAAGAGAGAGAGAGACAGACAGACAGACAAAAAGAGAGAGGCAGAAAGTAAAAGAGAGAGAGACAGACAAAAAGAGAGACAGGCAGAAAGAAAAAGAGAGACAGACAGACAGACAGACAAAAAGAGAGACAGGCAGAAGAGAGAGAGAGAGAGAGAGATGGTGTCCAAGGTAGAAAGCTGTCAATGGTACAGACACAAACACTTGCATACACAAATAATATATAACTTCTTTTTATTTTTTTATTTAAACAGTTATTAAGTAGTACAGTAATCTCCTGTTTAACCCACGCCTGGCAGCCAAGACCTTGCCGGATAACGTGGAAAGCCTGGATAATGCATCACTACCCCCCCAAGGCCCCTCCGGCACCCATGAACCCAATAATAACTAGCGCAAATAATGATACAGGTTGAAGTTCCCAAACTCGGCAACCTCGGGACCAGCGCCGAGCCGAGTAATGGAATTTTCCGACTTTTAGAACGTAGATATATTAAGGGGAAAAAAATGGTTTGGGAGCCATAATACCAATAACAGACCTGTAGAAGTACACAAAATAACAGTGTACACAACTCTACAGTCACAACACCACTGAACAATAACAACAAACAAATCGGCGGGAGAAACCCAGCGGCCTAGTGTGGTGGCACCCAGCGGCCGACCCGGCAACTACGCCCAGGGTTTTGGGTGTTCTGCCGGGTTTTGGAAAATCCGGAACCATAGCCGAGTTTTGGGTGTTGCCGAGTCTTGGGATGCCCAGTTTGGGAACTTCAACCTGTAGCAGTAATAATAATAATGGCCAGAACAGTATAGTACAGAATGATCTGGCAAAAAGACGTTCAGTGCATCTCGCGGCGGAATTTTTGCCGGATAATGCATCACATGGACGAATAGTGTTTTAATACAGACGAGTTGCTGGCGCCGGATAACGTCACACGGTGGATAGACAGTAAAACCTCTCCTATTCGGACACTCATTATTCAGACTTTGACTTTATTCGGACCTCCTTTTTATTTTTTATTTATTTATTTATTTATTTATTTATTTATTTATTTATTTATTTATTTATTTATTTATTTTGTATATATATATATAAAGGGGTCGAAATGTCCCAACTATTATTCACCTAGAATTTTTTTTTTTTTTTTTCTTTTATATCGCCTAGAATTATTATTATTATTATTTTTTTTTTTTTTTTTTTTTTTTTTTTTTTTTTTTTTTTTTTTTTTTTTTTTTTTTTTTTTTTAAGGGGTCGAAATTTCCAAGCTATATATTCACCTAGATTTTTTTTTTTTTTTTTTTTTTTTTTTTTTTTCTTTCTTTTTTTCTTCTATATATTCACCTAGATGTTTTTTATATATTTTTTTTATTATTATTATTATTTTTTTTTTTTTTATATATTTTTATTATACATATCCCCCCATTATTCGATCCTTGCATTACTCTGACCACTCCTTGGCCCAATTAGTCCCAATATGAGAGGGTTTACTGTAATAGAACGAGGGAAAAACGGGAGATTACTGTATAGACATTAAAAAGTAGAAAAGTGAAGGCAATCCATGTCCAAGCAATCCCTGTGTCATCCTGTTGTCTCCCTTCCCTCCCTTGGTGCAGGTCACATTACTTCCTGCAGGTCAAGCAGGATGTGTTGGAAGGCAAGCTGCGGTGTAACCATGAGCAGGCCGTCCTTCTCGCCTCCTACAGCCTGCAGGGTGAGTGTGTGTGTGTGTGCGTGTGTGTGTGTGTGTGTGTTGGGAGGGGAGGGAAGGGATGGGGTGAGAAAAGGTGATTAGTAAACAAAGGAAAAAAGGGATATGTATTTAGATTTTTTGTTTGATATAATACAGATTTTTGTTTTCTCTCTCTCTCTCTCTCTCTCTCTCTCTCTCTCTCTCTCTCTCTCTCTCTCTCTCTCTCTCTCTCTCTCTCTCTCTCTCTCTCTCTCTCTCTCTCTCTCTCTCTCTCTCTCTCTCTCTCCCCTTGATTAATTTCTTCTCTAATCATTGCCCTCCTCCTCCTCCTCCTCCTCCTCCTCCTCCCAGCTGATTTGGGGACCACCAGCCCGACCGCCACACCGCTGAGTACCTCAAGGACTTCAAGCTGTTCCCTAAGGTACATAACAGCAGCAGCAGTAGTAGTAGTAGTAGTAGTAGTAGTAGTAGCAGTAGCAGTAGCAGCATTTGGGGAGGTGTTAGCAGAGTGGTTAGCGTCTCCGCGTGGCGTTCTTGGTGACCAGAGTTCGATCCCGAGTGAGACCCATAAATCCACTTAAAATCTATCTGTACTGTCGAGTGGCCTAAGAACACCCACATGCTGCCCATTAACTCTGCCTTGGATTGTGAGTGCCTGGGAGGACACAGGGGGGCGGCATGAGCCTCTAATCACAGGCGTCACTATAACAATCCTGCCTGCGCCACCACGGGCGAGGACCAGCCATCACAGCCCTCAAGTGAACCTCCAGAGCCTGCCATCCCACCCCTGGAGCTATAGGCCTACACGCACTATAGGCACAATTGTATATATGAAAAAAAGAAGCAACAGCAGCAGCAGCAGCAGTAGTACTCAAAAAAATTAAATCTCACACATGAAATCAACACCAAAAAACTAGATTAGAAAATACACACACACCACACAACACACCACACAACACACACACACACACAACACACACACACACACACCACCACACCCACACCCCACACACCACACACACACACACACACACACACACACACACACCACACACACACATTATATAGATAGATACATAAATAGATAGATTGATAAATAAGTGATAATTATAGTGACCACAGCATCTTATAA